>JADHKI010000008.1:0-541833 GCA_019925645.1 Graphilbum cf. rectangulosporium
CCCCTACCCCTACCCCTACCCCTACTTCGTATTTGTCTTAACCTTTACTTGTACAACTCTTTTTTTACTATGGCGACCTCGAATCCCCCTTCTTTGAATAGCTTGGCTCAACGACCGGATGAAACTGTAGCAGAGTTTACAACCCGCTTAATAAAGCATGTCGAGTCGATGCAAGAAGAACTGCTCCGAGAGAAAGATGCAAATAATCGTACGTCTTTCGTCACCCTGTCGCTTTTCCATTTTCCCACTAACCCAACTAGCTCAAACCCTTTCAGCGTACTTAACACAAATTTCCCGATTACAGACCCACGCTGTTCGACTTCTTCCACGCCCTGGAAGCATTCCACCACACATGCAAAGATCTTCCAACTCGGGTACAGCCTCTCGTTCAAGCAGTCCTCAACCGACGACTTCGGGTCGCACAACCATTGAAAAAAATTACTACCCCTTACGTTTTCGTCCTTGGGTCGAGTTTCCCGCTCAGGTGCAGCAGAAAGGCTTTGCACGTATATACCATACACTCCAACGGTCAAACCAGCATAACCTGCCTTCTCGTGTTTGGGTTCAAAATGACGAAAAAACGCTGCTCGATGAGTTGCCTTTGCTTGCTTTGGGCCAGAAAGGCGCCTTGAATGCAGCGCGGACCCATCGCTTCTTAAAGACAGTGTTATTAAACCCCGCTACCCGAATTTTGAACGAGTACCTGAACCACAGTCTTGGCGCAAACAAGAAATTCTTTTTCGACGCAGATGTACAGTCTGTAGCAACCTTTTTTCCGTCTGTGTCAAGCATGGGAAGCGCAGAGAATACTGGTGACTCTGGGGATGTCGACAACCGGCGAAATAGACGGATGACGAGCGATACCCAGCTACCTCGAAAGGTCATGCCTGACTGCCTCGTTCTTTGCATGGACTCGGACACGACGACCACAAACCCAGTACAGCTTGTGGCTACTGCCGAACACAAGCCTTTACACGCCATGCGGGCTGCGTCTGTTTCCAAGATAATCAACAGCCCTTTTCCCGAGGATATGTTGCTTCGATTAGTACGGGAAGCTTCAGCACAGCGTGAAAAGGAGAGTATCGCACCCTCGCAGTCTAGAGAAAGAGGACGAGCTTCAGTATCAGCACCACGGACAAACTTGGAACCAGAGTCAGAGTCGAGACCTGTTTCCGAATCAACATCCAATGCTCAAAAAATAAACAAGCTAACCTACTTTGCCATTGCATTGACACAAGCGTATCATTACATGCTTATGGCTGGTGTCGAGTTTGGTTTCCTGGCGACTGGTGAAGTCATCGTGTTCCTGCGCATTTCGGAAGAAGATGCCACCACTCTGTACTACCACGTCTCTCTCTTCCCTATTACCAGTCTCACAGCAGAAGACGGCAACAATGGCAGTGGCAACAATGCACAACTCTCCCCAGCTGTGACACAAGCACCTTGTCCATCCCCAGGCGATCCTGTGGGCGAAGAAGCACTTGCTAAGCTGCCGATCGCCCAGTTAGCCAGCTTTTGCGAATACGCCATGCATGCAGAACGCCGTTCTCCGTCATGGGTCGTGGAACAAACTGCCAAGCTGGCCCAATTTCCCGACTTGCCTCCAGGCTATGCTGCTCGGTATAATCGAAGGCCGTCTTCACTAGGCATACGACGGCGAGACGACGGGGACAACGGGGACGTCGGGGACGACGGGGACGATCGCGGCGGCGGAAATGGTGATAACGATGGCGATCACGGTGGAAGCGGTTCTTCTCGCCGTCAGCTACAGGTTCCGCGCCGACGTAGCCGCGTTAGAACAGCATCGCCTTTACAACAACACATGTCATCCCGTCAAAGTCCAGGGCTAGCAGATATGATGGATCTAGACATTTCGACAACTTTTTTGTCTACTCCGTGCGATTTACCGACCCGACCTCGACCGTCTCGCAAGGTAGAACTTCCTACTCTGCCTTACTGTACACATGCTTGTCTTTTAAGTTTAGTACAAAACGGGCCTTTGAACTCGCAGTGCCCCAACTACGCACTTCATCAAGCAGCCGGAAGTCAGAATAACGAAAATGGCACTTCTACCCGACACCCTCTTACATCTATACAACTTGCCCGACGGATCAGGGACCAGTTGTATGACACACTTGAAGTCGATTGCAAATGCTTTCTTTCGCACCGTGGTGCCGTTGGCTACCCTTTCAAATTAACGCTGTCTGGCTTTGGCTATACTCTCATTGGCAAAGCGGTTACAGAGCAGTGTAAGCGGCGTTTAGTGCACGAGTCGAAGATTTATAAGGCCTTGCTTCCTTTACAAGGATCTATCATTCCCGTTCACCTTGGTCTAATTCAGCTTCATGTTGGTTACCCAATATTGAGCGACTTTCTACAGTTGCCTTACATGATGCTTTTGTCTTATGCTGGCGAGTCAATGTTGAGGTCGTTGATGAATAAAGAAGAGGAAGAGGAAAGTGAGGGCGAAGAAACAATTTCCCTGGAAATGGCCCGCGATCGGGCAGAAGCGTCACGCACGGAGCGAGAGCTAAAGAGCTGGGGTCTTGACGACGAAGACGACAACGCGAGCAATTTCCGGTGGTGTGTCGAATCGAATCGAGCTATGCGGATTGATTTTGAACGTGCTTATTTGTCGCCGCTGCAACACCGAAAACATGTATTGCAATTCCCGACAAGCTTGCACGTCTCGAACGCTTCGTCCACTTCACTGACTTCCCGGTTATCGCATTCGCCACAGACGGTGAGCAGTCACGATACGCCAACAACACCAATGTTACAAGAGGCCGACTTTTTAGAGGCAACAACGAAAGCACAAGGAGTGTTTCTGGCGAAACGTCGTAAGCTTAACCATAGCGACGTGGGGAGAGAGATATTCAAATCTTGAAGTGGTTGCATTCTTACTTTCTTATTATTGCGATAGTTAGCATGGTTACGCTAGTACTTGAAGAAATAAAATTAAACGCTTGATAATATTGGTGTGTATGACATTAACCAAGTATTAATTTCACTGTAAACGACAGCGGATATATTCAAGGACAATCAGTCATTATCGAAATGCGAAGCATTAAAAAACAGGAAATATCCCTATACATTTGTAGGTAAGCAGATGTGATTCCTACGTTTGTCGCGTTAAATGACTTTAGCCGCCATATATACAAAGTAGCTTGTTTATTTAAATGTTGTTCGTCTAGCAATAAAATCAGCCGTTGCCGTCAATACTCTTCTCAATCACGGCAGGCACAACGTATGGCGGTACCGAGAATGCCGGCATAGGAAGAGCGAGGAGCCGGCGTTTTTTATGTAGTGGGTGGTATAGTGAGTGGGATGAAAAGTGGCAGGTGAAAATGCCACCCGAAACGGAATGATTTACAAATAGCCATGTAAAAGAGCCAGCACCTCGTTACTAAATTGTCTTTGTCCCCGATAACTAGTTGGCATACACGCCTACTGTTCAGAATCCTTACAATTCGTCATCGGCAATATATTTCCCCAACAAGAGCTGGACCAGCAAGAGTTGGGGATTTTACGCTGCGGGCACGCTACCTGTTACCCCCGTGCGTGTATAACAGGCGATGGCTGAGGCTTGATATTCAGCGTCTATGCCGCGGCGGCATCCAGAGAGGGCGATGACAGCATCACAGGGTTGCACGGATCCCAAGGCGATTCCTGTGGCTACTATAAAATCCTCGCATATTAATCAGAGCAGTTTGAAGCTCTTATTGTGGTCAATCTTCGTAACTATAGCGAAGTTCCGAGCATCTCGGCATATAGTTATATACGGCCGTAGTCGTCCGCTCAATCGTCTAGTATTATGACCATGCGAGGCAACTGCGTGCTCAACTTACGAACTTGTTTTCCTCAGCGAGACGAATTTCAGTTAATTAGTACTGTCGGGACATTTGAATAACTCAACCAGTAGTAATTTTCTGTTTGATTATTTCATGATACCCTATAACTTGCCAAATTTAAGTGGAACCTTGACTGGGAGGATGGCCGAGTGGTTAAGGCGGTAGATTTAAGACCGAAACGGAAACTCTACTTTCATATGAATCGTGGGTTCGAACCCCACTCCTCTCAATTTTTTTTAGCCATTTTAAGGCGCCCAGGCGCCCACATTGAAAAACATTAACAAACGACAAAAATCCTGCATTAATTTAATTAATGACGCCAAGTTTATATTGAATAAATTATACAAAGTCACCTGCTACTTATATTTAAAAAAAAAATGCGAAGACCTTCGTGTCGTAGCATAAAAAATTGGGACTGTCCGTGGATCGAACACGGGACCTCTCGCAAAATTGGCTATGCCGAACCCAGGGTTGTCCCTAAGCGAGAATCATACCACTAGACCAACAGTCCTTTTGATTTATGTTAGCGTCTTAGATAGAGTAGTATATATTGTCTAACGTCTCTCCCGCACAGCCGCTACTACATACATATTAGCATGCCAACTCAACCCCAATTTTAAGATGTTAATTACTTTCAGTATAATTGCATTTTCTATAGAACTTGACAAATTAAGACAGAAGCAGTGAAGCTAAATCGAATTTGCCTTCCTTATCTTTGGTAGCGGTGCCCTTTTCCGTCACGATCACATCAATGAGATCGAAAGGTGTGACATCAAAGGCAGGGTTCCATACTTTGATGCGTTGGTCAGCAATTGCAATTTTACTGACGTGATTCAAGTCAACCGAACCATCAGACTTAATCACTGGCCCAGAAATTTGTGTAAGTTCCTTCATAGAGCGCTCCTCGATTCTGATACCCTTTCCATTTTCCGTCTCCATATCAAAGCTCGTAGTAGGAGCCGCCACCATAAACTTAATCCCGTGAAATCGAGCCAAGACAGCCAAGGCATATGTGCCGATCTTGTTGGCAGTATCGCCATTGCGAACAACTCGGTCGGCGCCTACAACAACAGCTCTAATGTTCATAGGTTCTTTCTGCAGGGCAAAGAGTGCTGCTGCCATAGAGTCGGTTATGAGAATGCTGGGAATTCCTTCGTATACAAGTTCGAATGCCGTCAATCTACTGCCCTGATTATACGGCCGTGTTTCAGTGCAATATGCATGCTTCAAGATACTTCGTTCATGCATCGAGCGGATGATACCCAATGCGGTACCATGACCTGATGTGGCGAGGGATCCCGTATTGCAGTGTGTCAACACGGAAACAGGTGCACCGCTCGTGGCATCCGTCTGTTCTTGTAGCCAGCTTGCCCCAAATGAACCAATTGCTTTATTCGTCGTAAGATCCTTCTTCAATATGTCCTCGGCAACTTCAATATAGGAAGTTAAAATCGGAGTTACGCCAGCCGACTCTTTTGCATTTTCGGGATGGGCTTTTCGAACCGCCGCCTTAAGGAGTACAACAGCGTTGGATAAGTCCACCGCCGTTGGCCGACTGCCTTTAAGAAAATCCAGGCGGGCGTCGATATAAGCGATTGCATCACTGGGGCTTGAAAAAGCTAAAACGCCACGAAGCAAGTCAGTTTGTAATTCTACCACGTCAAGGTGAACGAAACGTCTCCCAATTAGCATGCTTACAATGGCTCCTGTTATGGATCTCTACTGCAAGGGCGAGACTTGCGACGATGGCGATTGCTGGTGCGCCGCGCACTCGCATTGATCGGATGCAATCGAATGCCTCTTCACATGTAGAAACTGCATCATAGTGGTATTCGTGAGGAAGTCTCAGCTGATCAAGAACTTCAAGTTTTCCCCTGGTGTACTTGATGGCTTCAAGAGTTTGTGCCATTGTGTCGCTTCTCCGGCAAGTTTCACTTGTTATGTAAAGAGTCTAAACAGCAGCGAAAGCGAAGCATTGGAGAATGAGCTAACGAGCCAGAATTTGACTCCGCTCGTAGTAACACTAGTCTCCACAAAAACATTCAAGTCTTATTGGCCCGTTAACTTGAAAATGTGGCTGAGGAAAAGCTGTGGCCACACTGTTACTACTTCCTTGATTTTACGCGATCATTGTACTGTATGTTCATTTTATTGTGTTGACTCATGTTGGCATGTAGGTCAACGAGCCTGGTTACCTAGGTCTCAAGATGGAGAACCCCTTTTCTACGTCGAAGGTCACAAGTAGGTTTGCTACTATTGGATATTTGGACTACTGGCCTTGGTAATGAGAGAAACTGACAAAGCATCAACTTCCATTTAGTCGAATACTCTGATCCCCATGGGCTGTACCAACTCATTGCTCCCGGCTTGACGTCTCGGCTTCCACTTCGCCACCTACATTGGCAGTCCCATTTTGGGCCTCTTCGTTCGATCGACTCTTTGCATGTTAATCTCGTTTCCGCAGATGAAGATGCATCGATCTCACCTTCGCCCTCGTCTAGTGCACTGAAGCGCATGGACACCGCCGCCTCAGCCAAGGGCGATGTATCTCAGACGGCGCCTCCCGGGGGACAGTCTAGATCCGATGGAACTTCGGAAGCTGGCACAGGTCCGAATTCCCGATCGGCTGGTAAAGAACGTCGACACCAAATCCCCGGCCTTCGCCAAACGCCATACCTAAAAGTCCTTTTGGTTCGTTGTGACGATAATGATGCCTACAAAGCTCGCACACGAGTAGATATTCGGGAATGGATGAAGCAACATGTGTCAAATGGGTGCAAGAAGGCCAACTTCGCAGAAAATCACGATGCGTTTGAGTGGATGATCATCCATGTGGTTCTTCCAAATACTGTCGCCGCCACACAACCCCGTACGAGCAAGACCGCTGATAGCGCTGCATCCGATCTTCTGACTAAAAGCTCATCCAGGTGGGGTAAGAGCTCTTCAACAATTATTGAAAGACTTCGATCAGACTTCAATACCGCCACTGGTGGCAAGGCCGCTTTGGATCGGATTGCTCAAATTCGCATCTGTTTAGACGATACTCCCATACCTACAGCAATTGGTCAGACAGAAACAGAGAAAGAGACACTCGCCGCTTGGACCGACGTTATTGACAAGTTCAAGTCATTGATTCTCTTAAGCTTTGATGCCCGTGTTACCCAATACGAAGAGGATATTCGAGAGAAAGATCTGCAACGAACACTACCTGGCTGGAATTTTTGTACTTTCTTCATACTCAAGGAGGGTCTTGCTCGTGGGTTTGAGAGCGTCGGGCTTATCGACGACGCCCTGGTTGGTTACGACGAGTTGAGCGTGGGCCTAGACACATTGGTCAAGAAACAGCACACCGTCCCTGGAACAGCAGAGGCTAATGGCAGTTCCTTGTTGCCATACACAGAGGACCTCAAAGAATTTGTCCAGCATGTTATTTCTGTCTCCAAAACAGGCAAAGATACAGATCGAACTGAAACCCGCGCCGAGGGTCAACCTTCAAACCTCCAGCCAAGAGACAGTCATTTCAGCAGCCAAGATTCTCCATTTAATGACATGCCAATCAGTTCCAGCAAAAAACCTTACCGCGAACTGATTCTTTCCAACAACATATCTGTGTTTGATTTCCGATGTTACATATTCTCACGCCAGATTTCCCTTCTTCTTCGCTTAGGGAATGCTTCATCAACAAGGGACGAGCTAGTCGGAAATTCGAAAGAAGAGCAAGGCAATGCACGACGTCTTTCAACCTCTGCCTCTTCAGGTATCTCTTGTGTTGGATCTGAAGACTCTGCCGTGCTTGCAGAAGTTTGCAGAAGGGCTTTAGAGTTCATACCCGCTGTCTCGAAAGTCATGCGCGAAGACATCTTGTCCTCTATTCAAGACACTCATTCTTCTTTTGCACAAGATGATTCCGTACAGGGCGACAGCCTTGGGCCTCATGGGTTGCAAATTATTGACAACCTTGTTTCTTCATATGCCTTTTCCATCGCTCAGCAAATTCTTGTTCAGACAGCTACACAGACTATGCCAATACCACTCTCAACGACGACAACGCAAAATGAGCTTGAAACGAAAGAATCAATATCTGAACTGAAGACAACGATGCACCCGGCCAGAACATCCTCACTACAGCAAAACCGGGGCCGGTCCTCGGTCAGGGTTCCATCAAGCCCTGGTATCTTCCCGGGACCTGACCAACTAGGTCGAGCTATTGATGAAGACAAATCGGCATCTTCTGTCAAGGCTAGAGAGGATCATCTTGCTGCGCTGCGAGCAGATTTGTATATCTTATGTCGGAATATACTGGAAAAGTTGGGGGAGCCGAAGGCTTGGGGTGGTGGGTGGCTTTCCGCCCCAGTATTGGACGAGGAGAACAATTTGCAGGACATCAGTTTGGATGATGTTACCGCTGATGATGGCAACTCCCACGGCAACGTTGGTCAAGTAACCCATGACAGGCCGGTTCTACCTTACGATCGTTTTCCCACTGGCGCGTTTCATCCTCTACTCCGCGCTGCTCTCAACGGTGGCGAAGGAGACTTTCATAATCTTTACAGGACCTTGACAGATACAGCTCTGCGACACTACAATATCGCAGGCCAATCGCACTCTGCCCACTCTAGTCTAACTGACTTGGCTGTACTCAGTTATCATGTGAAAGACTTTGCAGCTGCTGCCTCATACTTCTATGAGGCCATGCCTTTTTTTGAGGACGGTGCTTGGAGTCCCCTCGAACTATCACTGCTGATTATGTATTCTCGTTGCTTGAAGGAAATTCAACGAAAGGAAGAATATTCACGCACACTTGTCAAAGTTCTAGCCAAAGCAGCCACGAGACAAAGGGACAGTTTGCACCGGGGAAGATTTGGAATTCCATATGACCAGCTGGTTGTGCGGAATCTTCTCAATGATCTCCTGTCAACTTCTCGGGACTTGTCAACTGAAATACGGGTGCCTATGACGGACTTTTTCGACTCGGCCAAGTTGCAGGGCTCGCCCAGTTATGCAGCAGGCGAAGACAGCTTTTCCATAAGCCTAAATGTATACAGCTTGCTTGTTGACAGCCTCCCTGTCGATCGTGCTATGTTGCATTTGGCTTGTCGTTCTACTGGAAGCTCAGCACAATCTCCCGATATATGGCTAGAAACAAGAGATGCGTTGCAGCTCGAGCCTGGCAAAGGAGAAATTCGGTTCTTTAGCAATGTAAGAATCCCACTAATCATATATGCTTCCTCTCTCCATCTCTGATCACTGCTATGCCACTCCTTCATGCGCGTTTGGATGGCTGGGGCGGCGTAGCTTTTCAACATTAAGAGAATACTAACGTAATGCAGACCATAGTGCCCGGGATATACGATATTGACCAGATCAGGATCTCGACTAGCAACATTGTCATGTACTATGACCGTGCTTTCGCTCCAGGAGCAGCAAAAGTCGAATCGTCATTTCTGCAAAATGGACACGTCCTTCTGTATCAGCGGTCCAGCTCTCTAGATGCACATCTACGCACGGCAAAACATCTTCATCTTGACAGGACAAACTGTCTAGAACTAGAAATTTTGACTGGATGGAACGAGATATTGCATTGCGACCTTCGCATCCGAGCCGCCACTGGTGGGCTACGACTTGTTACTGCAGATGCAAAAGTTGATGGATCTTTGTATGCTCTCTCAAAGCCAGTGGACGGGAGCATACTAAGTTTTCGGGATGTTCCGGCTGAAACGTCTCTCAAACTTCTGATTCCATTTTCCATTGAACAGGATGTTCTCGACCTCTCTGTTAAAGTGGAGTTATCTTACACCACTTCACGTGGCACATTCACCTTCGCGAAAACACCAACCGTGAGCACATCCCTTGCACTCGGTGTCAATGTTCAGGACGTTTTCAAGCACGATGCACTGTTTTCGAAATTTACTGTTTCGACTGCCACAGCGAGTCCACTACGACTGTCGCAAGCCGAGCTCATCGATTCAGACCTATTTGTGAGCGAGTTTGATAACTCGCCCATAAACCCGCTCACTATCTACCCTAAGCAACCAGCGAGCCTGCTTTACAAAATTGCTAGAAGAGCAGGTTCGGTAGCAGGCCGAAACTCAAAGAAGACGATGTTCATCAGGCTGCATTACAGTATTCTGCAGGACGAAATCGAGACAGCGCTTGAGATCTCGTTGACTGAGAGTTTTCGAAAAGCTCCTGTTCTCTTTGAGTTTGCCAAAATAGCGGTGGCGAGTGTACTCCGTTTTACGCGGTCTAGTCTATCGGCTTATGACCTTGAAAATGTCGCTCTCATGGGCGAATTTCCTACGGCACTCATTGGAAATTTAGACTGGGAACATGAGTTTCCAGGATTGGGCTATGGTTCAGCTGGTGCCGATTCAGCTAAGCAGATCGCTTCCTTGATTATTCAGTGGCAGAAGGAAAACCGTCGGATTCCAATACCATCACCTTTCCAGTCAACTGAGCCGCGCTCGATACTTATCCCTGTCGATATACCGAGTATTACGATTGTCCATACAACTTCTATACTCATCCAACAGCCCCAATCTTACTCAGTCAAAGGCGACGAAAACTACAGCAACGAATGTGTTGGATCAGAGAGTGCTGCAAAGCCCATATTTTGCGTGAACGAACTTTTGCCTGCTACGCTAAATCTCAAGTGGACGCGGGCATGGGACACAACCTATTCTCGTGCGCAAGGTGCCGGAACCATTAAGTCAGCCAGCGAGGATCTAGAGTTTAGCTTCGAAGTGTCCGCCCCGACCGATACATGGCTCATCGGTGGACGTCGAAAGGGACATTTTGTTATTCCCGCAGCAGACCAGGAAAAGGGGCTTGGTCTTACGTCAACCATTGAGTCCGAAGCAAGCATCCCTTTGGTGTTTATTCCGCTGCGTGAAGGATGGCTTCCTTTTCCCAGCGTTGAGATTCGAGAAGTTCTTACTGCAAGTACCGATGGCTACACTGCATCTCTTACTGGGGCAGAAAACCGCCAATTTGAAACCGACAACCGGAATTTGGGGGAGACAGTACATGTGATAGCCGATCGGAAGTGTGTGACTTTGAGTTTGGATGCAAGTGGTCCTGGTGGTGGGCCATTGGTGTTGGAAAGCGAACGTTCGTCTGTGGATACTTTGATTGTATAAAGTGGACTGGCCAACGAGCTGTGTATACGGGGGCTGAGGAAGAGAAGATGAGGCGTACCAACCATGTCGCATATGCTGAGATTCTGGCCAATATGTCCTCGAAAAGCTTTCAAAGACTCGCTAATCAAAAAACTCGTAGGAAATTTGTAGAAGTTCAAATTGATATTTAGCATTATGCAATATCGAATTCTGAACCTGGGTTTACTTCTTTCACAATCCTTACAAATTGGCGCAAATATCTTTCAATGTAGATTCACTCATTTATACGCAGCTTTTCAGGCTCTATTAATTAGATGCTGTCGTTATGGAATATCGCTGGCGGACTTAGGCCCGCTGAATTTAGGGCCACTTGTATTAGTCAGACAATTGTTTACTAAATATTGGTTTGGCTGTGGTTTCTCCAAAATCATTCGACGTTTAAGCCCTCTCGCGCGTTTACCGGAGCATGTTCAGTCAATATCAAAGTGTTTAACATGGCGCGAAGGATGCGCCACAGCCTGCTTGTCTCGGGCATTTTTCTTCTCTCCATAGTCCTGTATTTTCTCTTCATTGAAAAGGAAGGCAACAACGAGAACTTAGCCCACCTTGCCAAAGCTAGACCAATCTCGTCTTCGTCTCACGATTCTCTTCTTTCCAGCGATGAATTCGGCGATACATCACCCCTAACACTCCCAGTGAGCGTCCTTACAGGTGGTGCTATTGCACCAAAGTTGGAGAACATTACTGCAAAGTTAGTATGAAACCTCCAGTCGGAGAAATGTGTATTCCACGATAACTGATACTACCCTCAAGGCAAGAGCTTGGTCGAGCTTCCTGGCGACTCCTCCATACCATGATGGCACGATTTCCAGAGACACCAACGGCAGACGATAGCCTCGCACTGAAAACTTATGTTCAACTATTTGCACGTCTTTACCCATGCGGTGATTGTGCTGCTCACTTCCAAAAACTTCTTGCGAACTATCCGCCTCAGACGTCGAGTCGCAACGCCGCTGCCGGGTGGGCTTGCTTCGTACACAATGAGGTCAACAAACGATTAAAAAAAGAGCAGTTTGACTGTACAAAAATAGGCGATTTCTATGATTGCGGCTGTGGCGACGAAGGTGGTCCTGGTGCGACGGGCTCTCCACAAATGTCTAAAAAGACAGTTACAAGCGAAAACAGTGGTGAGATGCCAAGCGGCATGACACCACTAGATGTTGCCGTAGAGGACGCTGCCGGTGGCGGTTCAAGCGGAACAGACGAGCTGAAAAGTACATTAGGACAGGCAAGTCGCGGCTCAAATGCTACTGAAATGGATGTAAGTCGGCATCCATAACGTAGTAGGGGGCTTTTGTTCGTTCTTTGGTGGACTGTTCGAGTGTTTGGTATATATAAAGTTGTACTATTGTGTTTGTGACAAAAAAGATCTTGACAAGACCTTTCCGTTTGTTCTTCCGCTATTTTTTGTCGAGAGGATGTTGCAACCCATCTTTAGTATCAAGTGAGGTCACGTGTTAATATTCTGCCAGGCGGTCAGTATGCAACGTGTATAGAGCTGCCTAGAGCTCTTAGCTATTTGTTTCCACATGCCATCGCTCTCCCAAACCAGCGAGGATAAGATATAAGCACGACAGCTTTACATTCACCCATTGCTAAGAAACTGCATAGAGTCAGTCACGGCTGTGAACTTGAATGCTTGATTCTTCGGCTTGTGTATCATTGCAGCAATGGAGTTTGGGACATCTGGTCAACTGAGCGAAGGTCAGCAACCAACCCAGGCCCGTTCTGTCTCCATAGATCACTGCATAGTCCGACAACGGCTTATGATGCTTCAATATATTTGCCAGTCTTCACTAACACTTTCTCGTTCGCTTAGATGGTATCCATGTTGATATGGACCGTTTGAAGAAGGGGGAGGTTAAGTAGGTCGCACGTCTGCAGCGTCATCCAGTCTGCAGCCTTTTTTTGTTTTGATGGCCTATTCTGACAAACAAAAATTGCAGCCTAGGTACTTCGATGTAAGATGAATGCCGCGGTTTTTTTTGCAAGTGCGACATACTTGGGCCGGCATGATTTAACCTAATTGTGACAGTATGGCGATTACATTCAAAGACGGCGTTATTCTGGGTATGGGCGGTTTCTGATTTTTCGTCTAGTGATTTTTTTGCGGCATGAACATAGAAACTAACGCGTTGTTGCGGGCAATCAGGTGCCGATTCGAGAACGACAACCGGTGCCTACATTGCCAATCGAGTGACAGACAAATTAACTAGAGTACATGATACCATCTGGTGTTGCCGATCCGGTTCAGCGGCAGACACTCAAGCTGTGGCGGATATCGTGCAGTATCAACTGGGCCTCTTCGCAATGCTGAATGGAAAACCGCCAACAACCCAGACAGCAGCAGCCATTTTTCAGGAGATCTGCTACTCTAATAAAGATCGTCTAAGGTGCGCTAGCAAAGAAGCCTCGAGCATAAAATAACTCTTCTAACAAAGCTGTATTCCTCAGTGCCGGCTTGATCATTGCAGGCTGGGACGAGCGTTACGGTGGTCAGGTTTATTCAATTCCGCTTGGCGGCTCACTTCACAAGCAATCATATGCCATTGGCGGCTCCGGCTCGACGTACATATATGGTTACTGCGATTCCAATTGGCGCGAAGGCATGGAGGAAGCCGATGCTGTCAACTTTGTGAAGGGTGCTCTGAAGGAGGCGATTCGATGGGACGGTAGTTCTGGGGGTGTAATTCGCATGGTGGTGCTGACACAAAACGGGGCCGACCGGCATCTTTACCTCCCGGACACGGACTACAGTGTACGGCATCAATAGTTGGTCATAGTTCATTCGGGCCATTGGAGGCAGCACGTTTCAGATGTGTCGCTCGAATAAAGAAACCCCAGTATAGCACAGCGGGGTGATGCGTTCAATTTACAGTGATTCGCCAAGTGCAAAAGGTGTGGGCTTCACCAAGTATACGATCATGTCACCCTTGTTAAAGACTTTGTTGCTCGAACATGCCTCTTGCTACACTTTCTCTGATCACCCTGAAATCTCCCATGCATTGTAGTCCTCTTCAGTATGTCTTGAGTGCATAGTGCGGCACAAACCATTTTCTAAAGTGCCAAGTGTCGTCGATTGCTAATTATATTACCCTTTTTTATCCATCTGTGGCGTATAAGTATCTTGCGAGTTAATCTATGAGCTGAAGCGCCCCCCAATCAAAGACGTAGGAAGTTAAGGCAGCGTTATCTGGCGATTAACGCAGCGACCCCTCTCCCCTTTCTTACTACTTCCTCTACCTAAACTTGTAATCCGAATAATCTTCTCTGATTGAGTCAATCTAGTTAGCATAGTTCCATGTTATCTCTGCTAACGAGCAACTCGTTGTGATGGGCTTGCTTAGCCATCTAATTAATGCTATCTTCTATGACTTAGTATTGCCATTTCCCGAACCATTATCGCGGGGCACGATAAGACGCTAACTAATCACGTTGTTCCGCTTCTCAGCTCATTGCCCATCGTGGCCTCTCGCCGCACAGAACTTATGCCTATGCAACTACTCGAAGCAATGTCCTCTCACTCTGCCGCGATAACATGACGACTTTGATCAGCGACTTTGGAAAAATAGTTTATTCGCCATTTCTAACTAGGACCCGTCCCGCTAACACTTTGCGGTCGTCATCACATTGCCACTCTCAGCAACCAACAACAGGACAAGAGACCAAGCAACAGCATCATAAATACCAACAGCAACTACAATCAATCTCGGCCACAGCTGATTCTGAGATTCAAATTCGAGATTTTGTCTCAAGCTCGCTCTTTACCCCATTGACAACGGCCCTCTTCAATCAGCTCGAACGGAAACTCTTGCCCACCAAAGCCGATACTATCTGCAACCCCACATCCGACAAAGTCTCGGCACCGGCTGAGCTCAATCCCACCCGCCAAAGTTTTCAACATAGGGATGGAAACCCGGCTCACATGGCCCCTACCGAGAACAATACAGCTGCCCAGGCGGGGTTTGAGCCGTCTTTCAACGCGGTCGCAGACACAGCAGTGCCCACGCCGAGTCCCTCCCGCCCCTCTCCGCCAACGAATGCCATCCCCTCTCCAGCCAGCGACGACGGTCCATCCTGGGCGTCGTCCAATACTGGTGTAGCTAATGCTGTCATCACGTCACTCTCTCCCCAAGTAGTTCCTCCTCCGCGCACTCAGAAGACGATACAAATTCATGATTTAGGCCATATTCAAAGGCTTGCACAACTTGATAATACTACTGGAAATGGACCAGGCATTCTAGACGAACCCCCTCTTCAGGACATGAAATTCGAGATTAGCAGCATGCCTATCGGGGATATCATTGAGATGGTTGCGGCGCTTCTGACCAAAATCACCACTACAAACGATCATCAACACGATGCTCTAAACCGTAATGCTTCTCAGCAGCGTCAGGCCCAGGCGCACAACGACGGTTCAGATCTCCATGCGAGTCCATTTTCGGCTTCCGTGCTTGCTTTTCACGGAAAAAATGTGCCAGCTATCACCATTCTCAGCTATCTATCTAGAATTCATAAGTACTGTCCAACAACATATGAGGTGTTTCTGAGCTTATTGGTTTATTTTGATCGTATGACTGAGAGGGTCAACGATCTTGTGATGCGAGACGAGGAGAATCGGCAAAAGGGGAGGGCGTATCCCGGGCCGTCCGCGCATAGCGAAATGTCCAAGGCGGCGAATGAATCTGATATCTACATGCCGGATAGAGAGATTGTGGATCGCGGCGATGAAGGAGACGAAACCCTTGCAGATAGCGATGACGAAATCGCAAAAGCTTCCTCAGAGATGGTGAAAGCGGAACCTGGTCCGTCTGCAATGGACGTCGCTGCATTGTCCGCAACCTACTTTGTTGTTGATAGCTTCAACATCCACCGGCTCATCATAGCAGGTGTCACTTGTGCGAGCAAATTTTTCTCTGATGTTTTTTATACAAATTCACGATACGCCAAGGTGAGTTGCCATGTTCTCGCATATCCCTAGGCGAAAACTTGTCTCAAATTGCCTGTCTGCGCCGAGAGAGAAAGACGCCAGCTCTAACTCAATTTTAGGTAGGCGGGCTTCCATTGGCTGAGCTGAATCATCTCGAGCTTCAGTTCCTAATACTCAACGATTTCCGTCTTGCTATCCCTATCGAGGATCTGGAGGCTTATGCGACGATGCTTGTCGAATTCTATGCTCGCGAAGTTGTCGGTCAAAAGCCCCGATCTTCAGGTTTATGATGAAAGCATGAGATTGCTATCCTGCGCGTGGCACAAGATGATACATCACTGGCTGTGTTTTTTCAATCAATAGTGTAATATAAGGGTGGTGGAAGAATAAATGTGCGGAGTTTGTCTGGTGTCTTGACGAGAGGCAGAGGCGGGCTACACATGATACACGCGCTAGTTTACCGCGTTTGTGTTGATGATACCCGAATAGACTACACGTGGTAATTACAACATATAGCCTCAGTTTAAAAGGCACGCTTTCGGGAACTTTTACCGGTGGCAATATCTGTCTGGCCGGGCTCTTTTCAACACGTTTGGCATTGTATGTTGCGGGTTTTTGACAGTCATTTACAACAGGTTCAGCATAGATGCTAGGACGGCCGCGTTCGCAAGGTATGTTCTGCATACTTCCTTATCTGATGCTTACAAGAGCGTAATCTCCTTTTACCTTGGGCTTGTCAATCCTTTAGATAGTGAGAAATCAAAGCAATGGAATGCTTTCAATAGAAAAATAATTGAGGAAAGTGATACCACTTCCAACCTACACCGGTAAAAGCTTGATAAAGGTGAAATTTTAGAGGGGGATAGGTGATACATCAGCTTAAAAAATACCATCGAAGATGGCCTTCAAATTTCATATTCTGCAAGTACTGAACTTTGAAAACATTTTTGTTGCCCCACAGGTCTGAGCCCAAAATGGACGAGAAATATATACAGACGAAGTTATCTAACGAATGCAAAATCAAAACGTATAATGAAGTGTATTGCCAAGCCGCACGCTAAAGCAGTCTATACAAGCAATAGTGATAAAGCTATTGCGACTGTAGCGGCTACTGCTGCCTTGACTCCTCCTGCCGATTGAAAGGGTACCCCGGAGCTGGCGGTGGTGATACTGCTTGTACTGCTTGTACTGCTTGTACTGCTTGTACTGCCTGTACCGCTTGTGTTGCTTGTGCTGCTTGTGCTGCTCGTGCTGCTTGTGCTACTTGTGCTGCTTGCACTATTTGTAGTTGTCGAGCTAACCTCAACTTTAATTCGACTAGCTGAAACTGTAACGACCGAAAAGGTGCTAGGCCTGGTGGATTTTGTAGTCGTCAAAGCTGTGGCGTTGGGTTTGGACGTATGCGAAGAAGTGCTACTGCTGCTGCTTACTTGAACCGGACTGGGGGTGGCAGTCATGCTTGAGGCAGAATGGAAAACGCGACCACTTGACTGACTAGTAGCAACAAAGACGCCAGGTGAACCGGATTGTAGTGCCCTTGTGGAACCTGTCGTTGCATCCACCAAAGTTGTCGATATAGAAGGTGTCGTGGCAGGTGTTGGCGGTACTGTTGTTGATGTGGCTGGTAACACGTGGGTGGTAACCGCGTCAACTTGAGATGTCGTAGTCGACAAAGCATTCGGCGTCGTGGCAATGATAGCTATGGCAGATGTTGAAGCAGGAGCCGTGGCCGCCGTACTTGTGATTTTTGAAGCCGTACTAGTATCAGTGCCGCCAACTGCAGTGTCCGCAAGGCTCGAAACGTCGGTTCCGGCCTCATTGTCCCCGGACAAGGCCACTGATGCAGGCACGATTTTGTCAGTCGATGCATCGACAGCTTTACCAGTATCGTACTGGATGTTGTAAACAGAGGTGGTAGTTAGCTTGTCGGTAAGACCGAGGGTGTGCGGGCAGCTTGGTTGATTGCTGACGCTGAGGTCTAGTGTGCACTGCTCATCATAACCGAGAGAGCAGATAGCGTCGCAGATGTTGTAAAGAACGTGGTTTTTTGCGACGTAGCTGCTAGGCTGCTCTAGGCAGCTGGTGACAAAGTTCATGGAGTTAGATGCGCTGAGGGGAAGCTTGGCGCCATCGGTGTGAATGAGGTCCGCGCACTCGGACGCGTCAACGTCTTCGTATTCCATAGACACACCGCCGCCAGTGACCGGGTGAGCAGTGGCAGACTCGCCGGTCTGCAGATAGTTCCATGCATCGTAGCTGACATCATAAGCGCCGCCGGACTGGTCAATGCGAAGAAGATGGACTGAGCGGCTGCCATAGCTCAACTTCACGCAGATATTGTCGCAGTCAACCGAACCCGGCCAGTAGGCGACCCGGTTGGTATTGATCTTGCACCCCAGAACACCAACAGATGATGAGTAACTGTCGTGGGGAGTAACCGAGATGCTCTCCGCCGCCGCATGTGCAATAAGCGCCAGACTTGAGCCAGCAAGAGCTCTGCTAAGCAGGTGCACCATCGTTTGAACTGTTAGCCCGTTGTCGTAATACGTCGAAGGAGGTAATTTGCGTGGGTCGCGCTGTGCGTTCAATGTCTTCGGTGTGTTCTGAAAAGAGAAGAAGAGCTGTCTAAAAGAATGGCACTGGAGCTCGTGGTGTCCAGAATATTTCGTGATTCGAAAAGAGTGAGAAAGAGCGAAATGGCTCGAAGAGGCCGGATCAGACGGATGGCAAGAAAGGAATGTCGAGTCCCGGACGGGAAGAGAAGAGTTTAAGGACCGTGGTTAGCTTTTAAAAGCATGCAGTGGCCTGCCACCAGACGTCGCGATCAGAGAGACAAAGAAGCAAACCCGAAGGAGCGAAGAGGGCATACATACTCCGTAAGAGAAAGAGCCAGCGCCACTACGCATCTTTTACGGGGTACTCCATAGAAAATGTTTCGCACCCGTCCTTCAGGTCCACAGCCTTGGGGGGAAAAACTCGTGTACAAGGTACGGAGTATTGTACTCGTAACGGAGTATGTCAAATGGGGCCAGTTAGCGCATCTTAATAGCCCACTTTTATCAAAAAGAAGCCTAAAGACAACTTAATGGCGACATACATAGCACCCAGGCTCATTTCAGGGGTAGTGCAGCTAGTGGGCTGGACTCCTTCTCAGAGAGCGTGCCTGGCGCTAGTTGTGCTGATCGTTTTTGATTTTTAAACAGGCTTTATTACGGAGAATGGAGCGGCGCCAGTAGTGCCAACACAAAAAACATGCGCGTAAATTTTTCCACGAAAAAGTGCTTGTTTCGCTCACAAGCTAACCATTACCAAGCTAGCTCGTTTATTGACACAAAATGTCCAAAAGATACTCGGAAGTTACATCTTCCTCAAAATTGAATTACTGACAAACCCTGCGTAAGTAAGTACAGAGCTCGGTCGCTATAAAGCAACGTTGTAATAACAGCGATACGTGTAGCAAGTACGCGTAGTAAGATACAATTAATTGTATAAACTGTACTTACAGCGAGTAAGATACGTACTCGTATAAACACTTTACAGATGCTTTGCGTATGTCGTATTTCAACGTATCTTAACCGGTATTCACAGAGTACACATACGTCACGAACTCAAGTTAGCCGGTTAGCTCGTGGGTAAAACTACCGATTTTCGTGAAAAATCTACGCGCTCCTAAAAACATGCCAAAAGACTGCGGGAACAGGCAGCGATAAATGGTGGCGGTTTACGGAGTATTCATAATTCCCAGCAACTTGTACACTCACGGAGTACGAGTACGTGTAACTTACTTATTTATCCACCACCACGTGGCGTCACCTTTCTTCGTCGGGAAATTGTATGTCGAGAAATTTCGTCCTTGTTAGGCGCATTCCCCTTTCTTATGCACGTGCGCACGCACATGCATACGTAGCATGGCACTACAATGCCAGCCGTAAAAAAATTATGATTCTACAACCACTTTCACCAAATTACTTGCTGCCTTTGTTTCTCGCCTCACGGTTTTACTATTCCATGACGATATAACTTCTTCAACCCTCCGTTCATTTTGTCCGCCACGCACCGCCTCAGGCATCACAAAGCCATCCATTTCACGCGCGTAATAATTTTGCTCTACTTTTTTGTAAGATACTTACAGTCTTATTAATCAGCTGCTTTTTAGGAGGTACGGAGTACCCATATCTTATCCCATGTGTACGATGACGTAATAAAGGTCGTGCGCGACTTCGTTATGACGTATGTATGGACTGCCTAGAAGCAGGAAAATTCCAACCGGTTTGCACAGTTTTTGACTTTTTTCAACGGTGATGAGTTTTTTATCTTGTTGTGTCTCACCCAGTTCGTATATCTTGTATTTTGCCGAGAATTAATCAGGGTATTTCTTCGGATCACAACTACCACAGGCTAGAGACAGCTTTTCCAAAGAGTGGTGCAGGAGACCAGATGTCACGAGCGGAACGAAATCGAAGTGAATCGACGGCAATTATCGAGAAAATATCCGACGCCAAAACGCGGAAATATGCCAACAAGAAAAAACCGCCTGGCGGTTACGACCCAACACCTTTGACAAAGTCTTCGCCGGGGTACACAGTCGAAATCATTTTTCACAATGCTTCAAACATACCTATCGCGGATATGAGGAGCTCCTCCTCTGACCCTTATGTTACAGCCACCCTCAATGCCGATGTGCCGGTCAGAAATAAGGAGGACCCGCCAGTTACCCATCGAACAAGAACTGCTCACGGTTCGACAGAGCCATGCTGGGAAGAACATTGGGTTGTAGCGAACGTCCCATCTTCCGGATTTCAGCTCAAGTGCCGAATATACGATGAAGATATCTCCAACAAAGATGATCGGCTTGGAACTGTCACAATTAAAGTTCCTCAACTGAGCGATACATGGGAGGGAATAAACCGCGCAAAATATGATGTGCAGAAACGCATGGGCAGCAAACGAGCCTACTTTTTGATGGCGCTATTGGCCTTCATCAGGGGTACACCCAACATCACCCCCAGCCTATCAATCAGTATCCGCGTTTTAGGGAAATCAAAGCCACCTGGTGGGAGAATTTATACTCTTGGACCAACTACGTGGGTTCGCCATTTCTCACCCATGATTGGTAGGTT
Source organism: Graphilbum cf. rectangulosporium (assembly GCA_019925645.1). Lineage (NCBI taxonomy): Eukaryota > Fungi > Ascomycota > Sordariomycetes > Ophiostomatales > Ophiostomataceae > Graphilbum > Graphilbum cf. rectangulosporium. The sequence continues at coordinate 21,080 of JADHKI010000008.1, forward strand.
GGTTGGTACAACGGTTAATGACGACGAGCAAGACGAAAGCAACGGCCCAAACAGTTCAGCCGTTAAACATTCCAAGACGGCAAAAAAATATGAGTAAGTTATTATACGGATTTTGCCTTGCCAGTCTTGATTCCGTTCACTTATAATGCTTGAGTTTGAACTAACTCGAACTAGCTTCCGAGCAATTGAAATTCAACTTCAAGGACCTGTTCCATCAGAGTTATATCACCGATATGTAGAGTTCAGGCCTCTTATCGGTAAAATGTTTGCGTCCCGTGGCCTGAGGGGAACTGTGCTCAACATGGCGCTGCACAAGCAGCACAGACGTATATACAATTTCAGCCCTTCTACTGAGTATGGCCTTTTTGAACCATGTTCAAAGGAAGCGACACTTCAGTTTCTTAAGCTGGCCAATTTTGATCATGGCCGTTTATTCACCTACATGATCAGTTTGGACGGAGTTATGCGCTTCACAGAAACCGGCAAGGAAATTGGAATTGATTTGCTCTCTAAGCATAGCATGCACTCGGATGTTGCAATGTACATTGCCTTTTCAGGAGAATTTTTCATTCGGCAATCAAACCCGTCAACGAACCTCTCTATTCACCAGGGTCCGCGCACAAATGATTCAACTTCAGGGGACGAACTGCGAATCTTCACACCAAAAGCCGAGCCAAGCTTGTACCAACTTATCATCGACAATGACTCGGGTACTTACAGGCCTGATAAGCTTGCACTTCCAATACTTGAGGCGTTTTTACAGCACCAATTTCCTGGCTTGAATATCGAGGCCATGCACTGGGAAGACGCCGAGTTGAAAAAGTTAAAAGAGGATAAGATAAGAGAGAATAAGGGCGCGGTCATGCAAATGGTCCCTAACAGGAGCCCTACAGCCAGCGTGTTCAGTTCCTCAGACGAAAACAGGCTGTATGATATAGCGAAATCCAATGCGGAGGGAGGGCAAGCCAAGAGCAAGAAGGAGGTGTTCTTGGACATCTTGGAAAACCCCAGCAGACTCAAAAGATAGTTGTGCTGAATAATCACGCCTCTTATCTTATCGTATTTCCACAATTCTTCAGTTTGAGGGCAGGAGCTTAACTCATGTTACCTCGTTTTCCAATCTGTCAAAATGTCAAGCCAAGGAGATGATGAAACCTCGAACACTCCTTGGACTTCCGAAGTCAAGGATAAGTTTGAAAAGTATAATTCTCCACATTTCTATTACTAGGACTGCAGTTACTGGACTTCAAGCCATGCTTCTAAATGCACTGATCTAATTGTGTGGCTGTTTATTAGGAAAAACAAGAGTGAATTTCTTGATCCTTGCCAGGAAGCCGCGACGAAAAGCATCCGGTGCCTTCACCGCAATGGCGGTGAAAGATCAATGTGCCAAGATTACTTCCAGTATGGATACTTTTCCCTGTACCTAAGACAATAGCTTCTATTTCAAACATTGCAGTTATGGGTATTACTAATTTTTCTTCATTGGTAGGGCATACCGAGACTGTAAAAAGACCTGGGTATGTTTCAACTGTTTTTTACCTTGGCTGGCATTCAAGTCTTTTTTTTGTAACTAACATCGTGTAGCTAGAAAAACGAAAAGAGGATCGAAAGAAGGCCGGGACATCTTTTTTGTTTTAGCCCTCACATCAGTCCAACTTTCCTTCTTGGGCCAAGCAAGAGTGATATATGTAGGATAGCGTGAAGGAGAATCCCTCGAATCATATAAGTTAGAACCTTAACACGGCCTTTAGATCGACAATTAAACTGGAAGGCTAATCATTATATAGAGAGCAAGTACCAGATTAGAACGATTAAAGCGCCGTAAATATTGAAGTTGGAAAAGGAGGGTGTCTTGTTAGTTCAAAGCAGCTTACAGTGTGAATATTGTAATATATAATAAACACTGTATATCTTATGGGGCATAGTGGGGGTTTAGCTAAAACACTGCGAATTTTGAAAACGCAAAACGACAAAAGGTCACAGGCGATTCATCCGCGAGGGTTCTGATAATTCGACCATGGCATCGGTGTATGGGCGTCGTCCGCGGCCCAAACTAAAGAGTGGCACTGATATTCAGCTTCAAACAGCCTTTGTGGACGAGAACTGGCCTACAGTCATCAGGTTGGCCGATAGAAGAGCGAAGCTACAGCAGGATTCTTATTACGAGGTTTGTATTCTCTCACTCCGTCTTTTAAGACTCTGTCTTGCAATTTCAACTCGTCTAGTTGTTGGTTTCCCCGAAACGCCTGCAATAGCTGCTATTTGATGGTGCTCAGGGTCTCCTTCCGAAGTGAAGAATACGTGACGGCTTACCAAATTGACTAGGTACTAAGAATATGTGCTGAATCCAAGCTTGAAGGATTATCTGAGAAATCCGCAACCCTGAAAGCTATTGATGATTGGGTTCGCAATGAAGTAACACCTAAAAGCATCGAAACCCTCGAGCTCTTTGAATGGGCGTGTTCCGACGGACAAGTACATGTAAACTATTCGGGGACCCTTGGCCTTTTACGACTGCGTTGGGTGAAGGCAAATCCGCGTGACGTTGCCGGGGCTTTAGCTTGCCTGCAGGAATGCATTCTCAAATGGGACCTCATCAATGCCCAGCAGGTACATTGTCCCCTGGATCAAAAAAGACTACTAATCTAAACATTCTAGATTGCCGCCATTCTGGACAAGTCTTCCAACTCGAACGACCGGCGGTACATGTTCTGGAGTATCATTCTGACCCATCTACTTTCTGTAAGCCATCTCCATATCTCTATCTTGAGAAAAACGGGTTGCATAGACTCAATCAACCCTCTAACAATCGTCAGATAAGCCCTCAATGCCCAGACAAGAAGCGGGCAATTTATGGAATGCTCGCAAAGAAGCAGTTGGAGAAGGCTGCGGAATATTCCGAAATGGTATTGGCTCCCACGTCCGTAAATCTATTACAATTTGCTAAAGTAAATAAAAGGGACACGCTGATAGTACGCACCGATCAGATAAATCAACGCCCACGACGGATCGAAGTCTTCGCAACGAAGAAGAGCTGGTTCTTTATTTGAGGGTACTTGCTAGACACAGTTCAAAAAATGAACTGTTGACAGCTTCTACGAAACTGGAAAGTCTTGCAATACAGCAACTGAAGATCGGCCGCAAGCAGCTGTTTCTTGAGCTTCTTTCGCTCTTTGAATCTGCAGCCTTATGGGATGCCGCCTATGATTTGTGCGCTCATGCACTTAATTTGACAGACAATTCCGACGTGCCGTCACTTCTTGCTTGTGATCTGCGGGTATGGAAGAGCCTGGTCAATGCGTCTCGGCAAAGGGCGGATGTCAATAGGTATGTGATTTTCGAAAGGATCAAAGCGCTCCATAACTACTCACGCATTTTTTTCAAGTTCCTTTAAAACAGTCCAGACACTTCTCAGCAATTTCATCACCGCGTGGCCTGATACATCACCAATGTACAAAAAAAATTTGGGTCTGGCTTTACTGGAAGTGGTCTTTGCGCTGCCGTCAGGAGTAACTTTGAACGCCCTAGGAGACGATCCGCCAGCACCGACTTCTCGGTCTGAACATCTCTTGCTATTCATAGAAGAGAACCTATCGAAAGCGTCAGTATTTGACGATGTGAAGCCATATATCGAAAGGCTTTCATTTTCCGAAGTAAAGCACTTACTGAAGAAGCTAGATTGTTCGCCTGTTTCCACTGTAAGCCATAGCCACCCAAGTTGCTTTTTCCCCCTCAAAATCTTACAAAAGAACAGGGTTCGGCAACTACACTCATCTTTCAATATGTTTTTTACCAAAAGATGCGCTACTGCCTGGCAACGAGTGACCAGACAACGTATCCTAGCTCTGACGGCCGTGGCGCTACTTCGGGTGCTCCAAAGGCCATTGTTTCCTGCAAAGTTTGCGGTCATATCATCAGCGATGTCCGTTGTGAGGATTGCCTTACAGCTATTGCTGTCAGCTGCTTGAAAGTACACAACCAAATTTCCGACGATGATGAACTTACAGGAATTTTGTCAAGCATGGACAAGGATCCACGAATTGACCTGATTTTGGTAGCAGCGAACTGCTTGTTGACTCTTTCGGGCATTCAGAACCTGCGAAAGCTGACCACCGGTCAGCCTTGGAAATCAGTGGTTGATGTATCTTGCGTTTTTCGGGCCGTGGTCCTACTTGACGAGCAGCTACGCCAAACACCGGGTGATATTGCTCTAACCTTGCTACTTGTCCGAGCATATCTGTTGCTCGGATGTGTACCTCATGCCCTCAGGCTTTGGAAACCTCTTGGCGTGAAACGTACAATCGTTGATGCTCTTTCACCAATCTGCTACGACCGCTTGTCAACCATTGCCCCTGGTGCATTTCAAGGCGATACACCGCTTATGAATGTATTGCAGTCTTATTACTCGACCGTTTTACGAGAGCCTTCCCCAGTGAAAATCTGGGATGCATTCCATTCGTCTAGCTACAGCAGTATTTTGGACATGGCACAGTTGAATGCCAATTTGCACAGAAGCTGTACTAGGGCTATGACTGTTATCGAGGAGAGGCGTGTAGCTCGAGCCGTCGGGGCAAAATGTGACAATTGTCAAAATGTTTCCATTTTCTGTGAGTTCACCTCTTGGTACGTTTTGATTATTCTTGCTGACTCTGTCTTATTAAAAAAGTCGAATTGAGCAAAACCACTCAATTTTTGAATGTCACCGACTATGGCTCAATGCCCAACTTTGAAAGTTCACAATCTGCCAGCATCTCCAGGTCCCTCTCACTAGGTCCGGATCTATCTGTATGTGAAATAATCTGGTGCCCAGTTAGCTCAACAAGAACGATTACCGCTGACCTCATTTTATAGGATTCTAGAGTGAGACTTGGATTGCTTGCCGAGCTCTATCTAGACTTTATCAGTTTCAAACCCCCAAAGGAGTATAAGCCGGCAAAATCACATGATGTGGTCACAAAGGATCGAGCATACATACTGGAGTCTCTCGCCGTTCTTGAATCGTCGATGACAGACCTTCTTCATCTGTCAGATACAACTCATATACTCACAGTGGCAGAGACAGCATACTTCACAATCATGTCATTACTTGCATTCATTGCAGGGGCAAGCCTGTGCACAAGTCCAGTCAAATCACCCACGGAAAGTCTCAAAATCTCTGCCACTGCACTCGTTTCTACTCTAGAAAGACTCTTCTCGTCTTACTTTCCTGATTCGGTCTCGGAGTCTGAAAAAATAAAGGTTCTGGGTACCTTTACGGACTTGCACGCCCTTGGATTGCTGCGGGATGCAGCCGTGGCTATCTATCAAACAGCAGCGTTTGTCATGTCATTTCATGACAAAGAAATAGCGCGTGATCGCACCGGGGCAACCGGCTTGCACAGAGATGCTTTGGCAGAAATGAAAGTTTTGAGATCCATTGCTGGACAGAACACTTCAAAGGTCAAGAACCGTGTCAAGGTCACGAAGAGTGTTCTGAGCGAGCCTGGATGGCTTGATACAATTACAGACTGGATATTGCATCCCAGAGCACAGGACGGATTCAGTACTCGAGGCGGACAGGGCGATGAGCTTTCACAAATACTGTTGACAACCGTGCAGGGTGTTGGGGCGGTGGAAAGTTGGGCCGGGAGGTTTTTGGATGGCTGGAGAGACACTATTGAGGGATGGGAGCTGATTCACTATGATTAAGAAAATAAGCTATGTGATGCGGAGCATACAATTGTATTTCCGAGTTTACAAGACATTGGTGTTCCGGTGATATTCCGCGAAATGGTTAGGCATTTTCTTATGGCTGTATCAAGGTGTCTTACCAGCCCAGCATTTTCTTGCCATTCCCAAAAGAGAGTGCGTAAGCGCCAAACGCTCCGAAGTAGCGAGTATCAAAGCTTCCCGGCCAACCTCGATTCTTCGTACTGCGTCGCAGCTAAGACACAAAGTTGGATCAAAAGATTTCAATCCAGGTTCACCCAGCTCAGCTAGAGCCGCCAGCCCTAGATATGAATGGTACATATCCGGCGGACCACCAGGAATCTTGGAGAACCCCCCGATGATGTGCTGGGTTTTTTCCAGCAAGAACCGCCGACAAGACTCTACTTGTATCTGGCTGTCACCGCCCACGATATCCAGGATCTTCAAGGCACCGGTAACCCACCACGTGTAGCATGTGTCAGCCGACTTATTGCAACGCCCGTTGAATCCAATCTCGATCACGTTTCCTCTGTCCCAAGGCTTCTGTAGGGTCTCAGACATCGCCGAATTCTCTCCATCAATTCCTTGAACATTTTCATCATGTTCGGTGTAAGAGGGGGAAGCCAACTGCCGGGATACGAGCCACCGGATAAGAGCCTGCGTATCAGGAATCCCGCGACATATAACAGAGCTTTTCAGCCCGTGCATGGCTGCCCCATCCGACCGTCCAAGAAGCGATAGTGCCGCAACGGCACAAAACGCATAACCGGCTGAAATGGCGAGTACGATTAGTGATGATCACACAAAAGGGGGTGGAGACATATGGGGACCTCGAACCATGGCTTTCGTGCATAGAACTTTCCGCAAAACCGCCGTCATACTTCTGTCCTCGCCCAATGTATGATATGAGAGCATCTACGTCGATGTCATCCACCCAGGCTGCTGTGCCTTCCTTGATATCACCTCTTAAAATCCAGCGAATCATGGCAGCTATATAACAATAGCGCATGTCCGAGCCACCTGCAATCAGGAACCGTTGTGACCCTAGAGCATCGGCATCGGCGACTCCGGCCAAAACCTCCCCAAAACTACCATCAGGTCGCTGTAGGCTTTTCAGCCAAAGCAGCGTCGCAGTGCGATCTACACCAGCGAATACTGGCGCTGCCACTCTGCCCGCGCCGAGATCTTCATCGTCACCGAGGAGGGCCAAAAGCTGTAAAGCGAAAAGAGTTGCAGCAATATTGGCTTCGCTGCGAGCCCCGATTGTCGGCTGGCTAGATTGAAAATCAAAGCCATCGTATGCATGTCTTGGCAAAACGTGAGTAGGCCCTCCAGCAAAGCCACCTCCGGGGTGCTGGCATGATAGCACCCAAGCTCGAAGTGCTCGACGGTCTGCAGGTTCTATGATTGCAGGAAATGTAGATGTGGAAAGTAAGTCAATGGCAGCAACAATGAAGCAGCCCAACGTCATGCGCGTGCTGTCATTGCTTGTATATTGGTGGGGCAACAAGGTGCGCAAGCAACGCTTCCAGTAACGAGTATGGCGGTCTTTATCGAGAGGCGGATCCATGGCAGACTTTCTGGCAATATAACATTGAGGGTCTTCAAAGAACGCAGGCCTGAAAGCATAGAACCTTGACTTCTTTAGCTTCTTAGTTTCCTGGGCGGGCTTCAAATCACGTGACTATCAAGGGCCCCACTAAAGCACGAGTTATCAGACGTAACCTCCAAACTGCTTCTCAGGCCTTCATCTACAGTCCTCTTACTTATATCAGCTATTTTGAAAGTCGCAAACTCTGGTATGGACTTACTAGATTCTTGCCGTACTACCATTTCATTGTAGGCGTCCCATGAATAGAACCGACAAACTCAGCGTTACGTCGCTTTTCATAGTCATGTCGACAAACCTGTTAACCCTTGATATACCAGTTGAGGCATGTCAAGTGACATCTACTTTCTCTCCTGTCTCGTACTAATACTTCAGTATTTAATTTTTGCTTGTGATATTTGCGAAACCCATTTTTACTTCGCTTTCAGTGTTCCACCTCACATTGGGTTTCTTCTTCCTCATCAACTCCATCATATTGGCTGATCAGGCCATCGCAATATTCTTGGTGACGCTATGGGGATGGTAAGCTATATGGATATCACCCGCTTTTCCAAGAGCTATCTTATCTGTCTAAGCGCTTTGGGCCGTGATCGGTCTTGCCGCTTCATGGCTATGTGGTTTTCAACCCGAAATTACCGACACGATTGGCATAGCTCTACTCTAGAAGCTTTGAAGCCTTAAAACCTTGTTGTGATTCTTGCAGCTTTTGGTATAACCGACCTGCTTACTCTCAAACTCCCAGTGGATAGTTTGCTTGATTCACCATTGGGGCGCCCAAGGTGAGATCATTTCTTAAAAGAATTAGAATTGATAAAAGGACCACACACTACATATAGTTGTCCGAAGAAGTTGTTGAGTCTGGTAATGTAAACCAATGCTGTAACGGCGCTTATTTTCGAATTAGCTATAAGATTTTCGATTTCCGTATTCCTTCTATTTTAATTTTTTTTCAGTGCCTACTGACCCCTTTATGTGGGTAGAGGCCTACACTCTCGCCCTGGCGACTTCTCAGCCTGCTACCAACAGGCACCTGATCTTCGGGAATGTGTTTGGGGTGGCGGTGGGTTGAAGAATCGTACTTTCTTCGCCTTCCCTTTTTTGATACTAAGGCATGATTTTTTCGAATATGTGTCACACTGCGTGAAGAGAGGTGGGCAGATTCAGAACCAGAAAGCTTCAATGAGATGAAATCATCATAGCCCCTGCGAATGATTTGCGTGCCTTTGGGATGGGCAGTCATTTTATACGGCGCCGTAGCTCCTCATTAATGATAAGTCGCCTTTTTTCTTTAAGCTGGAGAAAGTTAGCTTGCTAACGCGCAACCAGATCTAATAGATTCCACGAGCTACGCCTGAAAGATCCCGCCTGAAAACGTACAAGCCAACAGAAGAGGTAGAGATAGTTGCAAGCAGACTTTGCTCTTGGCTTTTTCATTGTACCACTGTAACAAAGTGCACCGTATGAACAAGAGTTTTTCCTGGGATCCCCTTCAAGCGGATGCACTCCGGGTCTGACATTCAAGAGAGCAACTTGTATCTTGCTATCTAGTTCTCCGTTAAAAAATTCGGAGTTGCATTTCAAACATCCACATGGCCTAGTTTGGGCAAAGCCCAAATCATCCAGATCTAAAAGAGGCTTTCCCCAAAAATCGCATTGCGGTTTGAAACGCAATCGCGATGCTTTGGTGCTATAGATATCTTGACCCGTTCTCCTTTATCTCACATTCTCTCACGCCGCCGCGGGGCAGCGCGAATGATATCATCCACTCGGAGTAAAAGCTGCGAGAGTTAATTTCATGCAAATGACTTCAAAATGGTCGCAACAAGCTCGACGTGTGTCAGAGTAAATGAAAACTCACCTCTGCAGCTTCACTTGCCGATGAAACTACTGCTTTCTTGAGCTTATAGCTCTCGATGACACCGAGGTCTCTCATGTCCGCTAATCCGCCACCTGGAGTGGTCAAGTCCAATCCGTAGGTCGACATGCCATCATAGATAGCCTTCCGCAGTCGTGCAATCAAGTCGCCTGAGTCCAAGCCGGCATTGTCTGCGAGGATTGTCGGCAGCTGTCGAAGTGCGACTGCGAATGCGCCGACGGCCATTTGACGCTTGCCTTCAACGCGAGTAGCAGCACTCTCCACTGCTTTCGCCATAAGCATTTCTGCACAGCCACCTCCGAGCGTCGTGCGTGGTTCCTTAACGGTCTGTGACAATACTGCAAGTGCATCATGGAGACTGCGCTCCGACTCATCCAGGAGCTGCTCAGTTGCACCACGCAAGACAATAGTGCATGCTTGCCCTGCAGCGACCCCTGAAAACTTTATCAGGGTGTCCTCGCCAATAATGACTTCCTCGATGACGTCGCAATGCCCCAGTTTCACCAACTCTGGGTGATCAAATGTGGAGGCTATCTCTCCGCCAGTCACAAGCGCAAGACGCTCAATGCCATCAAAATCCGCGTGCTCGATAGACATGATACCAGCGTCAGCAAAAAGCTGTTCAGGCCAGTTGTATATGAGCTGCCTATTGATGAAGCAGTTGATGCCGTGTGCCTTTATCTTTTCAACTTTCGCCTTCATCTTTTCCTTCTCTGCCTTTTCCAATTCTGCCAATTTACTCGTTGAGCTGACCTTCACGCGGGCACCAAATATTTTCACCTTGTCAGTGTCCATCGATGTATTTGCAATCAAAATTTTCGCCTTTTCCAGACGCCTTGGCTGGTTGACGCCGATCTTCTTGTCGAGAATGAAACCCTCGTCGAGATAAGAGTCACTGAGCTTTCCACCCGTTTTCTTAATGATCTGGATATGGCTCAAATCAACCGAATTCTTGAGGCGGAGGATAGCTTCACAAGCAAGCTCGGCGAAATGGTCCCGATCCTGAGCTAACACTTTTGAGCTGAGGGTTGTACGTGCAATAGCAATCAGGTCTTTCCGAAATGCTTCGGGATTTTTGCTGTGGTCAACGGCAGAGTTCTCCAGAGCTAGAAGAGCCGCTTGGCTGGCTATTCTATAGCCTTCGATGATTGTCTGTGGGTGAATTTTTTTGTCCACCAGTTTTTCTGCCTCTCGAAGAAGTTCGGCAGCAAGTACAGCTACCGATGTTGTACCATCGCCAACTTCGTCATCTTGGACTTTGGATATGTTGACTAAAACTTTGGCGGCAGCGTTGTCAAGAGCGATAGACTTTAGGATCGTAGCACCGTCATTCGTAACGATGATATCACCGGTCGATCTTTTAATTGGTAATTCATGAGTTAGTGGTAGGGTCCGTAATGGCTTGTCGCTTTAACGTCTCCGAACTTACGCAGACTGCAAGATCTTGTCCATGCCCTTGGGGCCAAGTGTGCTCTTCACCAAATCACCAACGGCTATGGCGCCGACAAATGCGGCAAGACGAGCATTTTCGCCCTTCTCTTCTGTTGTCCCCTCGTCAAATATCTGCGTTGGGCTAAAGGAAGCCTGGCGATATCAAAAGTCAGAAAGGGTTGCTCAAACGACAGGCAGGTCTTTCAAAGAAAGCAGAGGCTGAGTATCTAAACATACCATGGATGCCGTTCAATAGGTAGTAAAGTACAAGGAAGTGCTTTGCCTTCTTCTGTGAGTAAGTAAAGAAGGAGATTGTTTTGCTCGTCCTTTGCGCAGGAAAAAGCCGTTGATTTGTCTGATCAGTTAGCTTTCCGTGTTTTTTTTGGGCAGGTTAGCTCTAGCCCAGAGCTCCCCCCCCGCCAGCATTACTTCGGATAAATAATAACCCATCAGTGTCGATTTTATCGGTACGGATTTACTCATAACCGCCACTACGTCGCTGCGGGGTTCCAGTGACCTGCTCCCCCCCACATGCACGAAATAGAACAAAACTAAAAACACAAAAAAAAAAGCCTAGATCGAACTACATCAGTGTGAGGACAATTTCTCACAAACAGCTGCTCTCGTGTCTGATTTTTTATTTGCTCAATCTACCGCTGCATTCTTTCCTGTCAGATAAAGCGCAGTCATTTGCGCAAAAGAAAGGAATTGGGGAAGTAGCAGGACTCACCTCTGTTGAAAGCAAGCACAGCTACGCGCCATTGCCAACATGGCGCCCTCATTCGACCGTCTACGCGAAGCAGACCTAGACGATGATGAATTCGACGAGGATGATGTGGATATCTCTGACCTTCGCGAAAAGTACGAGGTGCAACTTGAGCAGGGATTTGACGCCTTCGTTGTTATCGATGGGCTTCCGGAAGTCAACGAAGAACAGAAGCCGAAGCTAGTCAAGTTCCTGCTAAAGAAGCTGAACACTGTGGGAAAAACGAAGGAAGACATGATCGAAATGCCTATGGGTGCTGACGGAAAATCTCTACGGTAGGCTTGCCATTTTTTCATCAGCTCAGCTTATCTTTTGCTAATGTCTATATAAAAAGGTTTGCTTTCGTTGAGTACTCCTCTGCCGGTGAGGCAGCGGCTGCTGTCAGACAACTGGACAATGTTCCCCTCGACAAAAAGCACATTCTCCGCGTTAACAAGCTCACTGATATTGAGAGATACGGACGAGAGGGCCGAATTGATGAGGAATATCACGAGCCAGTAATTCCTGACTATGCACCCCGAGGCCACCTCCGCTCCTTCATGGCAGACCCGAGCGGTCGAGGCCGGGATCAATTCGTTATGTACCGTGGCGATAATGTTGGCGTCTTCTGGAATAACGAAAAGTTTGCTCACGAAAACATTGTCGACCGACCGAACTGGACGGAGAGCTTTGTACAATGGTCACCTCTTGGCACATTTTTGACTTCGGTTCATATTCAAGGTGTTCAGCTATGGGGCGGCCCCAACTGGGAGCGTCTGGGGAGGTTTCCTCATCCGTTTGTCAATCTTGTCGCATTTTCTCCCCATGAGAACTATCTTGTCACTTGGTCGAACCGCCCCATCTCAATTCCTGACGAAGGGCACCCGGCACTTTCTCTCGATGATGAGGGTAAAAACTACGTCATCTGGGATGTAGCTACAGCAAAACCCCTCCGATCATTTGCAAATATCGATATTCCTGGCGCGACTGACGAGAGCGGTGGAAAACAACCACGAAAGGCTCCTTGGCCAGCTTTCAAGTGGTCCTCTGACGACAAGTATGTGGCACGCTTGACTCAAGGTTCAGCAATCTCTGTCTACGAGCTCCCAAGAATGAACCTCTTGGACAAGACAACCATTAAGATCGAAGGGGTAATGGATTTTGAGTGGGCACCAGCAAAGCCACAACGAGCAGGCGTCAAGACCTACGAGCAGCTGTTTTGCTACTGGACCCCCGAAATCGGCAGCAACCCTGCCAAAGTCGGTCTCATGAGCATACCGTCGAAAGAGATTGTTCGCACACTGAACCTGTTCAGTGTCACAGATGCGAAATTGCACTGGCAGTCAGACGCATCATATCTGTGCGTCAAGGTGGACCGGCATTCCAAATCGAAGAAATCTCAAGCAACCACATTGGAGATCTTTCGCGTCAGGGAAAAGGGTGTCCCCGTTGAAGTCATTGACACCATAAAGGACACTGTTATCAACTTTGCCTGGGAGCCTAAAGGAGACCGCTTTGTTATCATCACAAATTCGGAACCAGCCGGTGCTTCCGGAACCACTCCGAAAACATCAGTGGCATTTTACTGCCCTGAGAAAGCCAAGGGTCAAGCTGTTGGAAATTTCAAGCATTTGAGGACGCTGGAAAAGAAGAGCAGTAACGCGATCTACTGGTCCCCGAAGGGCCGTTTTGTCGTCATTGCAACAGTCTACAGCCAGCAAAACTCTGATCTTGAGTTTCACGATCTTGATTTTGAAGGCGAAAAGCCCGAATCCGAGAAGGATTTGACGGCAAACCTTCAACTGATGAACACAGCAGAGCACTATGGTGTTACAGACGTTGAGTGGGATCCATCTGGAAGATACGTTGCCACCTGGGCGTCCGCCTGGAAACACAGCGTAAGTCTTACTATCTCGATCTTGATGCATATATGCATATACATTTACCTGAATCACTTTGCTAACGAATCTAGATGGAAAATGGTTATCATCTGTATGACTTCAAAGGAGAGCTCTTGCAGGAGGAGCCGATCGACAAATTCAAGCAGTGGCAATGGCGCCCTCGTCCTCCCACGCTGCTCACCAAGGAAGAGCAGAAAACTATTCGGAAAAATCTGCGGGAATACTCTCAAAGATTCGAAGAGGAAGATCGGTACCGGACGGATTTCGCGGCTAAGGAGGTTATTGACCGCCGCCGTCGCCTTCTCGCGGAATGGCGCAGCTGGCGGGAGTCTGTTGAAGCTGAGCTGCGGGCGGAGCAGGCCGAATTGCATATCAGCGCGGATCCAGTTGAGGAGCTGCTGAAAACAAAGACGGAACAACTTGTTTCTGGAGAAGAGGAGCAAGTGATCGAAGAAATTGTCGAGGAGGTTCTTGAGGAGACGGAAGAGGTGATTCAGTGATGCTTTTAGTCATGGTCTCTTCCTTTCACTCTACGGCTTAGGACGGTATCTAAAAAGGTAGCTTTTTATGCATAAGATTATCTTCAATACTTGGGTTTTCCGCTTCACTTTCTGCGAAAACGAAAGTTTCATTCGCTTGGAAAGCACTTCCCTTCTTGCAAACCGTGTATGTGGGGCAATAGTAGTGTGAAGTCTCGGTGTTTGTGGCACATACTCTGAAAGTGAGATTTTGCTGTCAAAAGTCTGGGAAGTTTCTCCCTTCAGTCTGTCCTTAGGAGTTGTAGCAACAGTTCTTCCGCCACCGGTTTTATCTGACAATTAGAGATGCTGTCGCCGCGTTTCGTGATTTTTGCTCTTTTGAGCTGCGCGTGTTCAGCAATCGCTGGAAATTTCGCGTCTACCTGCTCAAATTTGAGGTTGTGTAAAGGCCTTGTCGGACAACCAGACATCCTACATGCTTCTTGTATGCAGGAAAGACCCAGATATGGTCCTCATATTTCCACACTTGATTTGAATTTATGCCTGGGAATTAATCAAACAAACGGGGCAATGGTGTGGTCCATCAAGTAAGTTTTCTTTTTTTTAATTGCGCGTCATGCGGCTAATCGTAAAGTGGCAAGTATACGAGTTATTGCTCGAGTTGCTTTATATCTCAAACTACCCTCAGGTGTCTTTGCGAGACACTGAGTGGGATCAGAGATAATTCGACAGTTGATTTGAGTATGCCAGAGTTATCCTAGACACCTGAACCGAGCACTACTGATACTTCTCGAGCAGATGCTGGCATCACGAATAAAGACGGGATTCTTACCTGTGACATGATGTTAGAGACTTAGTCCACGAAGGTCCAGATGGCTGAGTGAACTCAGTTCCTCAAAGTGTCGCAAAGGAAAGGGCTGACTGGAAGTTAGTGTAGTATCAACTGTATTTCAAGCTAGACAATGTAGCAATATATATTCATTGCTAGGTGCTGACCAGAGTATGCATTTATATCCAAGCAAGTTTTCGACTACCGATTTACCCGTTTGTATCCGGAGGCATTCTAGCAATGTAGTTGGGTAATCCGTAGTCGCGCCGAATTTGCGGCGTTTAGATGCTAAGTATCAGAATTAGAGTATATGAGTAGCAAATATCCGCACAACGGTTTCAGCCTGGCTCCCGTAGAGATTTTAGTTGGCAAGCTTTTAGGGCTATTTTGCTTCCAAAAGGATAGTTGAGAGCTTGATACAAGTTGTACAAATATTTGGAAAGAAAGGCTACAATCCGAAAGTGGGCTCGATTTGGGCCCATGAATTTCCCCGCCTTTTTTCTCCGGACAATCCGGAAACTATGTTTGGTTTGTACGTAGTATGCACTGACACCCCGCATCCTGCTTTTCCTTCAATAGTGATATCTCGTGGATTTTGTCCTTGAAACGAGCTGGCTCTGCTCAGTTTGCTTTTATTGACCGTTTGGATTTCCGAAATCACTACACACGGGTGCCTAACGTGCCATTTTTTTTTCATCTTCGCAAAATGAATAGCATTGGACATTGGGGTCCAAGATTTGAGTACAAGTCTCAGGTCTATTGTCTGTCTTGACTGCCAACGCACTTGTGGCAGAGTCTATTTGAGAGTCAAGGTCAAGTAGTGAGGTAAAGAGCAATGATCCCCACGTCTTCTCAATCTACCACACTGAAAAAACCCGATTCGGTTACTTTGTATCGGGTCAAGCAGAACCATGCTTTGTTATATGTCCAGGTCGCTCAAGATCGTTGGTATATGGACGTCGTCAGGCATCAACGGCAAAATGTTTACCTCGCAGCCGCAGGGATCGGTTCGAGTTTCATTGGCTTCTCACCAATTCCGTTATGGTTACGGAAGAAAAGAACACCCTTGCCGCGACCTTGAGCCTCTGCGCTTGGCTCAACCCACTGGCACATCCGCGCGCTTTTGTACATGGCCTTCAAGAATCCGACGGAACCGTCCTGTACGTCGGAACGGTAGTGCACGCCCATGACCGGCTTGATCGCCTCAGTGGCCTCGTCCGCTTTATAAAAGGGGATAGTGCTGATATAATGGTGGAGGACATGTGTCTCGATGATACCATGCAGGACATGACGCCCGATAAAGCCAAAGTCACGATCGATTGTCGCAGCTGCGCCACGGACAAAGTTCCATTCGTCAGCTGTGTAATGCGGCAGGGATGGATCGGTATGCTGCAGGAACGTTATGGCAACTAGAGAGGAAGATCAGGTTAGCGAGGCTATACATCAAGTGATTGGTCTGGGGTCTGTTGAAAGTTCAAGAGAACAAGAAAATCACGCAATTGCTGCTCGTCAGGGACTTACCGAGCCAGTGGTTCACCCAGAGGTAGGGCATGAAGTACCAGACGGCCAGGTTGCTCCATCCGAATGTGCGACCAAGATACACCAGACCACACATAGTCAGAGCCACACCGATGTCGCTCAAAACAATCTTGAAGGCATCCCTGTTCTCATAGAGCGGGCTTCTGGGGTCGAAGTGGTTGACTCCGTGGCCGAGGCCGTTCTTCTTGCCCTTGCCTCTACCCTCTCGTTGACGCTCATGGAAGTTATGGCCGGTAACATTGGTGAGCAGATAGTTAGGCCACCCCACGAGTTGTTGCAGGAACAGGGCGATAAGGGTGTAAATGGGGGTTTCTTCGGTCAGTTCGGAGAGTTCGTGAGCGAACTTTCCAATCCGAGTGGCATGCTGCTCTCTGGTGCGCGGTAGGAAAACCATATCCCGCTCCATATGGCCAGTCGCCTTGTGATGCTTGCTGTGTGACAGTTGCCAACTGAAATACGGAACAAGAAGAACAGAATGGAGAACCCAACCGACACAGTCATTGAAAGTCTTGGATGGGGAAAAGGCGTTGTGGCCGCACTCGTGGGCAAGGACCCAGATGCCGGTGCCAAACAAGCCCTGAAGAACGCCGTATACCGCCCAGAGAGCTGTGCGGGCAACCACGTTTGGAACGTGCTCGGGTCGCACATAGGTGTGAAAAAGATAGAACGTGGTGGCTAGACAGGCCATGTCACGGAAGACATAGCCCATGCCGCGCAAGCCGGATCGCTCAAAACAGTGTTTCGGGATAGCATCGCGGATGTCCTTGATAGTGAAGTCTGGCACCTTAAACTCGTTTCCATAAGTGTCTAGGAGCCGACCATAGGTTGGCTTGGACTTCATCTCATCTATAGAGGAGAGGGACGAGAGGGACGTCGAAGAAGCCGAGGGCCGGGGGGAGTCGGCTGGCGAATGAGCAGCCGTAGAAGGTACGGACACATCAGAGTCTGATGTAGCGGCAGTCATGGTTCGCTGCAGTGCCGGGTGCCTCGCCGTTTCCATGCTGCTGGACACCGCGGTCTTGGAAGCCTTTGGTGCCATGATTCCGGTGGATGGGTACAGTCGGTGGCAATCGTGAACTTGGCGAGCCCGTCTGCTTTCAAGACGATTAGACTCGTCTCTCTCTCTGCTACGGAAAAGCAGTGAGAGGGGTTTTAATACTCTTCGTCGATAATCAGTAGTGCTGGTCTGACTGCCGGGTCCAAGGGGTGAAATGGCTCAACAAGAGGGAAACTTTGCCAACACAAAAGGGCAAAGAAAAATAGAGCCAGGAAAATATGGAGATGGGGAGGGGGGGGTATAAGGAGTTGTACAGCAACCGGCACGATGTGTTCGAGAGGTTGCTACTTTGTACCCGCAAACACACTTAAACAGCACAGTTCAGATGTGGAGAAAGGGAACTCACATCCCATATCGAGCAGCGAGGCCAACAGTTTTCTCGGGTCGGGCTGTTTCAGGACCATTGGGGCACGAATTTGCTACACCGTACAGGTAATTGACTAACAGACACCGCCTCATTTGGAGTTTGGTACGTATATGTTATCCGACGCTAATGGTTTTGTGCAGACAGAAACGAATTCTATTTCTCTTGGCCTTACGCTGTCTCGGCATTCCAAATCTGTCCCTGCATGTGCCCTCTGGCACTACACCGTGCAAAGTGCTGTCTCTACGAACTTGGCTTTTATCTAGCTCCTACAAAAAATATGCCCTACGGAGTTTCTCGTACCACGATAGGTACAAATTAGCCAGAGCCAAGACACGAGGGGATTTTGATGTGAGCGTGGCCACGCCACCAATTGACCACACCGCCGCAGCTTAAATTCGGTGGGTAAATTGGAAAAACTTGTCTAATGTATCATTTCTCATGGGCCATCAACTGTCCTACGCAACTGATAAAATCAAGAAGGAACAACTACGCCGATTATTGCAGAGTCTGGAACTTTCTCTCGCTTACCTCGACCTCCGAAGAATGAATCAAAGATGGGAGCGTAATACTGAGTGGTGACTTTCTTTAAAATTTGTATTATCACATGTCGAAGCCAGAGAGTTCTGAGTTCGGGGTCCTCTGGCCCGCTTTTTTTCGTTGGGGTAGCTTCTGAATTTTTTTTGTTGAGGTTGCATAGGCCAGTGCAGCGAGGATATCTACCCAGTAAAACTAAACTAAAGAGATAACGATACCTCCACAAAGACCCAAAACGTCAGATTCCACAGTGCAAAGCTTTGCTGTGAAAATTCGTGCCGAGGTTATGTATCGGTACAGCAGCAGCCGTGAATTTTTGACACATGCTAGCTTATGAAGAATCTCTACTGGTTTACACGAGTTTTCGCGGACTTCAGAATCTATGATTTTCGAGTTCACGTGTCCACTACTCAATCTCGCCTCTAGTCGATGGCCACAAGGTTGCCTCTGAACAAAGAATGAAATGCAATTTGTATACTATTTACAGCCATATATTTCGTGCGGTCACTGACTAGTTATACCGGCTGCTATAGCACCATTATCAATCATATCGTATTGAATGCGCTTAGGATTCCAGTATTAGTTAATTTCAAAGTAGCCAGGAGAATAACTGCCCCTCAAGGTTTCGTGGGTTTTGTTAAACACCAAAAAATTACCGGGCAGAGAGTGAGTTTTCGGCCGGACCTGAACCGATGTAGCTCGTGTCCCTAAACGGACGGGAATACGCTTTACGTATCTAAGCATGTATAGTACTTAACCAAGGCGATTGACTGTAGGTCATCTCGTATGTTGTGGTAGCTTTTTTACCTGGGGAGGTGACATCATCAAAGATTGTAGATTAAGATGCTTCAGCACCAAAAGCTCATGTTCTTTATGAGAATAGTTTAGAGTTTCATATACTTGGCGGTTTGTACAAGCCGAGTGTCTTTGGGAACACGCGTCTCGCAAAGAAAGAACGAATCAAGAGCAGGCTTTTCGTCGTATGTGTTGTTTCTAATATGTGATATAATATTCAGGACTTACTGCTGTCTTTGCCAAATGATGAAGCGCATTACTAAACGACCCAGTCTGAATTGTCTACCGCATGTCAGGCATAGGGGTTAAGAAATTTTTATTATCATTTGGGGACCCCTTTTTCTTCTTAGTTGATGCCAAATATGGAAGGGAACATGGTAATACGTGGGGGGTGTACAGGCTAATTAAAATACGCGCTTAAGAGAAGGCTGAACTTCCACTTCTGGTGATACACGGCTTAAGATCATTAGACCAAAAGTGGTTTTCTTAAGCAAAGAATGACAGCAGGCTGTGCGTACTGGGAAAGTGTCGAGTGTGTCGCTGTCGTGAACATAAATGTAGTTCTCGCCGCTATGATTATTGCGACTTGGCACCACAGATTGAGCGGCCAAGGCCTTAAAAGCAGATCGCACAGACCCGACTCAAGTATTGCCGTACAGTTCCGTAACAGATTGAAGTGGCTAGTAAGCTCAGTAACATATCCAACGAAAATTAAAACACCATCCCATCCAGTGGTCAGCAGCACGACTTCGGTGCCGGTTTGTCTTTGACCCTGTACGAAAATGATTGAGTTTTTTAGTCATATTCGCCATAGAGTGTGTCTTATTATGGAGACATCTTTATTCTATCACTGCTCGTAGTCGGCAAAGATCGATTATGAAAGGAGCCTGCTTTACTGTTTACAATTTACTTAGCTATCACGAACAGTAGCAACTTTACTATAGCACAATAAGAGCACTTTCACGTAGAGGCCTATTTTCAAGACAGTCATTCTAGCTGGTGCGAGTATTAATGACCCCGTTGCACCTCATCTATTGCACCTTGTATTATTACTTGTTACAAGTCGACAATTTTCTATGTATACTTTAAATTCACTAGATGAAGACTTGCCATCAGCAGTAATGAGAAAATGATTTTTTTCCGTGACTACGAAGTAGCTTACCCTGTAGCTTGTGATACCGGATATGGAGCGCCAACGTGGACATACTACAGAACAACGTGCGCACTAGGCACCATGAAGCAACTTACAAAGAACGGGCTATCATGGTAGCGATGCATTATGCCGATAGTGCAACCTGACTGCTCCGTTACTTGTTCCTTTGTTATACGTCTTTAGCCACGTACGTGCCTTAATCATGCCGCGGCCGAAGTAAACTCTAATGTAGTTCATGGCCGGTTGCCTGTTTTCTTTTGTTAATTATGCATCTTACGATTGCGTGGATAACGGTCTGTTGGAATTACCTCGTCTTATCGCTGTGATAAATCTAGCTAGCGCCTGCACCATTCCCTATCTTTGTAACCGCACTCAGTAGAAGCGACCAATTGGCGTTAGCAAAAAACCACTACCACCGACCCCTTTTCTTGATCTAAGCCGTTCTGGTAATCAAGCGGGAATCGAATCAAAATGGGCGTTTCATCAAACTTCCTTCCGCCCAAGCCGCTCGTCTTTCCCACCCTGAACTCTCGTTTTTTCATCAGTCTCATCACACTCGCTTCATTTACTCACGAAAATCGCATCGGCGAGCATAGTCAAACCAATATTCGTTTTTTTGGAGCTGGTGCTGCCGTTTCTTGTTATCATTTTCCCCCTCTTTTCCGGGGTTCACTCACTACACACACGCTCATTACCAACCTGCTTTCCTTTCACTTTCTTGGGACTTGTTTTCTATACTGATAGCTGAGCATTCCGCATAGCTTTACACCAAAAGCACATTACGATTGTGCTCAAACTACGATTGACTGTCGACATTTTGCTGCTTTGTGCTTTTCTGTTGTTTATCATATTTGGCCCATCAAAGTCTAGACCCTTCGATAATTCTGAGACACTGCTCATCGCATCAGGGGTTGATCCACCAAATCTTCCCGGGCTTTCGCATTTCAATCCCACGACGTTGGTGAACCACTTTGTACAATCCAGACTCACAGCAGCAGCCCTACTCCTTACACCACAGCTTTTCAAGGCACGACATCACTCTGCGCAGAACTAGTGATTGGTAACCTCGCGTTTTAGAGGTTCAGACTGACAGCAGCCGCAACATCATACCGAAATGTGCACAGGATGATGTTCGAGCAGCCGACAGTGGGCGCCGTTTTGCTCAGTCCTAATTCGCCACCTGGCATGACGGCCTCTAAATCATCCAAGACATCCTCATTTCACTCCCTTAGCTCCGACGACACCAGCGTCCTTTCTGACGTCAACAATTTTGAGGACATCGGCCTGGACGATGATACTGTAATCCCGCACCGAGACCGGGACTCCGAAATCAAATCGTTTCCTAACCGATTTTCGGCATCATACTCTGCCGATCTTCGCGCCGCATCACAGCAGCATACGATATCCCGATTACCTTCTCGAGACGTGCCTAGAGATCTCGCCAAGCCGCGCCCACATCTGAATGTCGGCGCCAAGGAACGGCCTGGGTTCCCAAGTCTTCATGCTCATATTCGCAGCGCCAATAGACGAAGCTCAAGTACCAACGCTCTTGTACCAGGAGCGCACGCCAAGGACATGAATGGCAATCGCTCTCCCGTGTCCGTCCCGTCACGCCATCGCACCCCGAGTCCCAACTCGCATCCTGCCCGAAACCTGAAAGGACCAGCCATTCCCGTCAAGCCCAGGAGAAGCAGCTGGCAGTCAACCGCCGAACGAAAGACTGCGATCCAACTGGAACTCGAATGCGACGAAGACGAAGGGGACGATATTCCCGAGGGCCTTGTTTTGGACAACGTTCCGATTTCGCCACGGCCGCCATCAGAACGCTCGTATGCCGGCAGCTCCTCTAGTTCAAAGGCGCCATCTCCCGACCGCACACAAAAAGACAAGTCTCGAAGTCTTGGAAATGGTACCCCGCCTGTCGCTGTTGCCCATGGCTCTTTGCGTTCGCCGGACTGGAAAGCAGACAATGTGAAACTGGATGCTAGTCGTCCAAATCCACTCAAGTTGCGCGCCAAAAGTTGGACGGCGGCTTTGTCGGATTTGAGTTCAGAGACCAAGGCTTTGACAGAAAAACTAGAAGAGCACGCGGATGAGATGCAGCAAAAAGTTCAACGGTCGAGCACAGGCTCATTACCTGCCACCCGCCGCGTTGTAACCGATCCTTTCGATAAACCACGCCACAAGTCGGCTCTGCCCGAACTTCCTCTACGCCGAAGCAATATCATGATTGATCCTCTTCCGGTATCCAAGGAGAAAGAAGCTGTGCTATCTCGAACGCGGCCCTCTTGGCTGCCTCCAAAGGATCCCGCCGAGGAGAAGCGTCATCTGAAAGAGTATCGAAAAATGATGGCCAATAGTATCTCGGCAGAACAGCGTCGTGAGGCAAGTAAGAAAGCTCAGCTGGACCATAGAGATACTGCAGCCACCAGCTCAATACAAACCTGGGAGAAAGACATTCTGCCACGGTGGAACGAGGCTGTGCGTGAGCGGAGAACCCGGGAACTATGGTGGAGAGGTATTGCACCACGAAGTCGCGGTGCTGTATGGACGAGAGCAATTGGAAATGATCTAGGGTTGACTGGAGCATCCTTTTCTGCGGCTCTCCAGAGAGCCTGCGAGCTTGAAGCCCTAGTTCGCGCCCACTCGGCGACGCCAGAGCAAGAGTTGCATGCGCAATGCTTCGCTGTTATCCGGGACGATATCGAACAGCGAACGTGGAAAGATTTGAAGATTTTCCAGGCCGGCGCTCCACTTCACCAAGGATTGTTGGATGTATTGATGGCGTATTCCATGTATCGCAGTGACATAGGATATGTCACCGGGTGCAATGTAAGTTCCAGGCCAGGCTCTCCTTTTTCTCAATCTGGCGCACTTGAGTTCTCCTCCTGACCTTTCATGCTCTAGACCATTGCCGCTTTGCTGCTGTTAAACCTCCCGGACCCTGCTTCCACTTTTGTCGCCTTGGCAAACCTCCTCAATCGGCCCCTTCCGCTCAGCTTCTACGCCGCCGATGCAGGCGCCAAAACGTCTGCTTATACCTTGCTCCTGCAAACACTATCGACCAAGGCGCCCGCAATACATTATCATATCACCAAGATGCCGAACCATGACCCAGATTATTACCTAAATGGCCTGTTCATATCGCTCTTTACCGGCCACCTAGCGTTGGACCAGGCTGCACGTCTTTGGGATGTCTATTTCTTTGAAGGTGATGCTGTGCTTGTCCGTGCCAGTGTAGCATTTCTCATGGATAAAGAAGTCTTGCTTCTTAATGCCAAAAGCATATCCGAAGTTAGGGCCGCTCTTGGATATAGCGATGGGCAGTCGGAGCAAAGACCACCCGTTGTTGCTCAAGTTGGAGAAGAAGATCGCTGGATGGATCTTGTTAGGAATGCCGGCAAACTTTGAACGATAAGACTGTCCTTTGAGATTTTTTTTGATGAATGACGCAGATACGCATTGAGGTGGAACTACTAACGTTAATTTCCCTTCTCACCACTTGCATTTATTTTGTTATTTACCTCCAACCTTTCCTTACATTATTCTTACCAAACCGCTACGCCAGTAGCACTTCACAAATTTCTAGGTATAGATCATTTTTGACATGAGATTTGTTGTCTGATTATTTCAAGCTAAGTTGGTTGGGCCTACTTCAGTATTTGCTTTTGGTTTATTGTTAATCACATATATATAAGGTGTGTGTGCGTATGTGTGTGCGCGTATACATTTCAATCTTCAGTTCTTTTTTGGTCACACCAACCTCTTAACAATAGGTTATGTTTTTTTTTTTACAAGTAGCAGGAAGGCATATATTTGGCATCTATATAAAGTAACTACGGAATCAAAATACATTGCTCCATAAAGGTTGCAATCCTCCTTGAGATACTCCCAAAATTCCGAAATAGCAGGAATACCTCACAAGCTTTTTGTTTGTCATATCTATCCTGCTGGCCGCAACAGTTGCTGAAAGCGAAGGGTTGGCATCCCACTGGCTCTGGATGTCTTTTAGGTACGTATATATTAACACATCGACACACTGAAGGTGAAACCCCGTATCTTCGTCCCATGTGGTCCCCATACTTGTGCATACGCGTGCCGTATAACGGCACTGTAGTTACGGCAGCGTTAACGGTTTTAGCATCAGCATGAAAGCATACTGAGGTCATAACTAAAGTAACAACCAAAATTGCTGGCCAATCGTATCTAAAAAAATTGTCTACAGTTTTCTAACGTATCACGCGACCAAGACAAAATCTATGCTGTTGTAATTTGTTGTAAGGCCTAATACGTTGTCATTCATCATGCAAAACTGATGGCAGTAACAAGATATGGTAGTCGCAGCGTTGCAGTGAAACCAGCAACAGAAACACGTCTTCTGCAAGAAGAAGGGGGTTTCGACCGATGCGGCTTAGCTCAATTTTGTGGGGAAATGTGACCGAAGCTTTTCGCCCGACCCGCCTGAGCAACATAGAACCACACTACATCAGCCATGCGTCGGATAGCTCCAAAGTGCTGCGCATGTGTCTGACGACGCCGACGACTGATGCTGACAAAAGATACCCTCGGGGACGACGGAAAGATCTTGAGCTTCAAGACGGACTAGCTTTTAATACTCTCAAAGCGATAGCGACTTCCTGACAGAAGGGCGGCACCTTCAACGCGGTGGAGTCCAATCGAGAACCAGGAGGCCCCGAAAGCACTCGCATCGAAGATACTGTCCTCGCCAGTGAAAGAGAGGTTTCAACCGATCAAACAGGATCAAAGAATTCTATTGGATGATAGTTTTATCAACACAAGGCCTACCCCGGGTATCTACGAGCCATATTTTGATCTTAGGTTCCTTGCACCGATACCGGGATCCGGGCTATACTTCAAATGTTGATTCGTCTGCTCCTCGATGCTTGGGTTTTTGTGAACTGTATTTGTGGTTCCTCTTCATTCTGAATGTCTGGCCTCGATTGTCGGGGCACTTCTACTTGCACTCGGGGGATAAGGTGGTGTTTGCGCCAACGGCGGAGCAATGCAGCAACCAAAGACAAAAGCTGAAATGCTGGACAAGAAGGCCAAGGCAAGTTAAACCAGGCATCTGTATCCAGCGCTGCATCTGGCATAAGGCAAAACTTGCTGACAACATTTACCTACAGTTGGCACAATCATACCAAGAGTTGTTGGAGTATGGCTTTACCCCCTATACCCTTTTTACCATTTAGCTTGCTTTTTCTTGGACTCTACTAATGTCTAATACAGTGACTTCTCGAACAAGGAGCTGAAGTCAGTTGGAAACTACACCTTGGGGCGGCTGATAGGAAAAGGCTCCTTTGGAAAGGTGTATCTTGCAACACATAAGCTCACAAATGGCTCAAAGGTATATTCCTTGCCCAGACCAATCGCGACTGCTTCCACCCTCTTTTGCTTCTTGAGCTAAAACCTGTCCAGGTGGTCCTCAAATCTGCCAAGAAAGACGACTCGAACCTTGCTAGGGAGATCCATCACCATCGACAATTTATCCACCCTCACATTGCCCGATTGTACGAAGTCATAGTCACAGAGTCAATGGTGTGGTTGGTGCTGGAATACTGCCAAGGTACGAGAATTGATGGGAGCTCTTGAAAGAACATACGAACGCAGTCCACTGACAGTCGCTTTGCTCATAGGTGACGAACTCTACAACTATCTACTGAGCCATGGAAAGCTCTCTGTCGACAAGGTCCAAAGAACATTTACCCAGCTGGTTGGCGCGGTATCTTACGTCCATCTTCAATCATGCGTGCATCGCGACCTCAAGCTTGAAAACATTTTGCTTGATAAACATGAGAATGTCAAATTGGTGGATTTTGGATTCACACGCGAGTATGAAGGCAAAGCGAACTACCTCCAAACCTTTTGTGGCACAATATGCTACTCGGCACCGGAGATGCTCAAGGGAGAGAAATATGCTGGGGAGAAGGTGGATGTCTGGAGTCTAGGCGTGATCTTGTACGCACTGCTCTGTGGCGAGCTTCCTTTTGATGACGACGATGACCACGTCACGCGCACCAAAATTCTGGCCGAAGAACCGAAATACCCCGAGCATATACCCCCTGATGCGTTGTCCCTGCTGAAGCTGATGCTTTCCAAACGGCCCATTTTGCGACCTACCCTTCCCGATATCCTCAACCACCCTTTCCTGGCTGAACATGCACACGCGCAACAGGTCATTCTGAATTTGAAGCCAGCCGCGCCATTCTCTACAGCACTTGAAAGAGAGACACTGCAGCGCATGCGAAGCGCTGGCGTTGATATAGATTCCGTTATCGAATCGGTGCTTTCACGTCGATGCGATACTCTTGCTGGATGGTGGACGTTGCTGATTGAGAAAGAGCAGCGTAAGCTGGCGCGGAGGGAGCGAAAGCGCAAGGAGAGGGAGCTAGAGCAACGAAACTCTCGCCGACTTTCGGCCGCCTCAAGTCGCCTGGAGAGACTGGCAACCGTGGGCGAAGAGGGAAGCGCCAGTTTTGTGAAGCTTGGCGATCCGCCAGCTCCCAAGTCCCGGGGTCGGACGCAACGCCGGAGCGGACACTATGATCTGCGGATTGAGGATATGCCTGGCGTTGCTGAGTTTGGGGGAGCCAATGGAACTTTGAATGCAGAGACGGAGCTCCCCCCTCTCCCTGTTGACAAGGATTCGTTACGCTCAGTGAGCTCTTCTCGCCAGCGAAAACCGATACCTCCCCCAAAGGAGGGAGTACTGCGCAGTGCTCGATCAAGAGGCTCGACCCTACACCTGGTAACTACTAGTGAGGTTTTAGCCGCAGTCGGGGCGACTGCGCAGACAGGCGACGCTGACCAGTCGCCAAAACGGAAGCTTAGAAAGAAAACGTCGCAAGTCATAATCACACACTGGAAAAGCATGACCCATTGGCTGGTTGAGAACACCCGCCGAAACAAGTCTGCTGGCAAGAGAATTAGCTATTCAACGCCGAACCTGCTTCCCAAGTCGACAAACGGCAGCAAGGAGCACAAAGATTCAAAGGAAAGCAATCCCCGCCCACAAACAAGCAAATACCCAACATCTACATCCGGGGTGGCCGCAAACACGGCAAGCCTTCCAAAAGGTGTTGTGGCCAACGGCTTCGCCCCAAGGGGAACTGGCGCATTGCCGAGCAGTAGCGCTTCCAGCGGCGCCGCAACCATCAAGCCAGCTACAAGCCCAAACACCGTCCCCCCTCGTTTGCAGACCAAAAACTCATACAAGCGACAATCTCTATCCCCTTCTCCCCTCACACCTCGTTCCACCGTTCGCCGGTCCTCGGCCAATCATGGACTGCGTGGGCGCAAGTCTACATCTTCTTCCGTGTCCTCCATTCGTTCGATCCACCATCACCACCACTCTCACTCAAAGGCGTCGTCCACGAGCTCAAATGGCTCAGTGTCAACTTCACTGTCAAAAACGCCGTTGGCGGCGGGGCGTTCTCCACACCATTCTGTCAAGGTCTTGCCAGCCACGCCCACATCGACGTCATTCCCTAGCAATTTCCGCCTCGTACGTGGGAATGGGCCATTGAGTGCCTTCAATGAGGGCATGCCGATGGGAAATTCGCCCGGAAAACCTTCCACACCCAACGCTTTGGGCACGCCAGTGATGTTTGCAAAGCGGAAACGGAATCTGTTCAAGGGACCGATGCTTGCGTTTGGAAACACGGGTGGCGGCAGCGGTATGAGAAGCACCGGATCTGGTTCGCATTCACGGAGCGCGTCTGCAAGTGGCCTGGGTCGCCGTTCAGGGGAGATTACGATTGAGGAGGTAGATGAGGAAGCAGTCGCTGCCGACGAAGAAGCCTACATCGTCAGCGAAGATGCCGATATAGAAGAGGTGGAGGCGTTTAGTCCCATCATACAAGGACCTGGCGAACATGTTGAGGAGTTTTACGAAGGAGGGGCCGAGAATAATGGGCAACGGAAGGGTGGACGAAGCGAAGCCACCGATTTAGCGGTTGATAGGAAAGCCGAAGCTGTGCTTGGATAGTCATTTTTGCGTTTACGTGGCTGCATCTTCTATACATACCTCAAAGTTATTCTGCATCTATATAGATTCCATATTACTACTATTATTTTTTTAGTCCTACTCACTATTTTAGACAAATAAACACGGTTTTCTTGCCCACAGATGTTGTGTTCAGAGCAGTCGTAAGGACGGGCAACCCTTAGTTTCGGCCAAGACCTTTGCGAATCAGCCTCTTGTACCCCTCAACGGCAATTTCTAAATCGCCCACAGTCAATGCCTCGACATCCGAGTGGGCTACTAGGATGCTCCCAGGCCCGTAAAGATACTTGGTATAGCTCCCTTCCAAGTTGGGCACATCAGTACCGTAGTTGACTGTGATTGTGTCGAGTCCTTGTGAGAAGCAGTACAAAGTTAGCACACAAGACTCGTACAGAGGCGAACTTTTAAAAAAAACAGAGTTTTCCGCAAACAGACACTTACCTTTAACGTCACAGTCGCACTCGACAACGCCGTATCCGGAGTTGCAAGTCACGCTCAAGGCTTCTGGATCGATATCGGCAAGAATGGCCTCCAAACGCTCCCGAACGACCAGATGGCCGGACTCCTGAGGGCCAATAGCAACGCGGAGGACCAGATCAGCTCTGGCGGCGGCAGGAATCACGTTGGGCGCCACGCCGCCCTGGAGATATCCCACGTTGACAGTGGTATTCCCAAACTTGTCGCTCGACCCAAGATCGGCATCAACCACAGCCAGCAGGCCGCGCAAAAGCAGCTCATTGGCGCTTTTGCCCAGCCACGGATAGCCAGAGTGGCCGGCGCGGCCACGAGCGGACACGGTGCACCCGAGAAGTCCCTTGTGTCCGCACGCCAGCTTGTTGTCGGTGGGCTCGCCAAAGATGACAGTGCCAAAATTGTCGTCCGGTCCCGGGAAGAACTCGCCCACGGAGCTAGAAAAGGCCTTCATGCCATCACCGCCATCCTCTTCGCCAATAACATATAGCAGAGCGACTTCGGGATGCTCCTCATCGGCCCCCAACTGGCCGGAGTGGCGGAGCTCTTCGAGCGCAATGATCTGAGCAGCAACACTGCCTTTGGCGTCCACACTGCCCCGGCCATGGATGAGCGTCGTGTTGGAGACATGGTCGGGATCCGGCGCGTCAATGCTATACGGAATAAACGGCGGCACGGTGTCTATATGTGACGTCACAACTACCCGCGGCCTCGAGCTCGGCCAAGCACTGCTGGTGCTGCTGTCGTCGCCATGGTCTCTGGCGCCATTGCCTATCGGCCACGCGATGAGATTGAAACGCTCGTTCTGGTGCATTGCGTTTTCGGATGGCCGCACCGCCTGCTTCTTGACCACGTAGCCGCGACTTGACAGGTAGCTACTCAGGTACTCGCCGACATGAGCTTCCGACCCGGTCACAGACTCTGCACTTATGAGGGCTTTGTGTAGGGAGAGAAGCTTGTGCCGATAGGATGGCTGTGAATGTGTTTGCGCAGCTCCGCCAGACTCGCTGCCCGTCAACGGCTGCTGAGCAACTTCACCTCCTTGAGCACCGAGCGCCAAGGCGCTGCCAGTGCCCCATAGGAGGATGCTTATGCACAGTTTCAGGTTCATGCTTGCAAAGAGCGACAATAATTTCCCACGAGGCAACAAAGAACGAGCCGGATATCTGTTCCCTTTTATATTTTTTCCCTTTATCAAAGAGGTGTGAAAGGCGGTCAAAATGAGAGGTCCGCTAGGTTTTAGCTTAGTGTTGCTCAGCGTAGCTTAAAGCTCAACGAACAATGACGTTTTCTCAGCAGCAGCAGGCCTCTTTCGAAACCATGCGAAAGATACTTCATTGGAAAATAAAGTTTTACAGCCTATTCTAATTTTGAAACCGGCCACTGAATCTAATGGGTGAGATTCTCCAATTGGGATGCAAGCCATGAACCAGAGCACGGATTTAAAATATCACAGCGGCTGCAAACCATCCAACTGGTACCCCCCCCCCCCCCCCATTCCGAATCACACCATTCCCCACGCCTTTATTTTTCATCTTTTCAAGTTCGTGCGCCGGTGCATGCAATGGCCCAAGGCAATGGAGAGGATGTCGCCGGATTACGCCGACCCGCTTTCAACAGCCTTGCTCGCATCGGAGCTGCTTACCGATGCACACCAACCAAACTCATCCTTGATCTTACCCAGCTGGATCCCCTTTAGCTGCGTGAGCAGCTTCGCGCATACCGGGCCAGGCTCCTCTTGGTTTTCTGGAAGGTACACAACCGTCTCTTCGCCGCTGCCAAGCTGCAGGCGTGCATGCTTTCCAACGCTGGTAGCCAGAGATCCCGGGCTAGCACTGTCTACCCGACGAGTGATAGCCCGGATCGGAACTAGTGCCGCGGCCGTGCCAGCAGCCATGACTTCGCTAAACTGAACGAGCTCAGCGTACTTGATCTAGTCATGGAGGAACAAGACGGTTAGCGTGCACCCTGGGCTTGCTCTGTAGACGCAGAGCTTCTCCTATCTTGTGGGGGGTGGACGTACCGGCCTATGCTCGACCTTCCAACCAAAAGACTTGGCAATATCCTGGACACTGCCGCTCGTCACGCTGTCGATGATGCACTCAGAGGCCGGCACCACCAAGGTAATGTCGTTTTCGCCCTTGTCGCCCTTGCGAATGCCGACAAACCCACTCGTACTGAACTCGTCAATCTCCTCGTGTTTGGCGCTGTCGAGGTGCAGCGTGATGCCGAAGCCGTCCTTGTAGGCTTTCTCGCTCCAGCGCAGCACGGGCGCGTAGTTGCCACCCACTTTGGCATTGCCCGTGCCTTTTGGTGCTGTGCGGTCAAACTCCTCGAGAATCAGCGCCTTGACAGGGTGCGTGCCGTGGTAGACGCCCGTGGGCAGGACATAGACGCAAAACGTGTATTCCTCGGGTGGGTTGAGGCCCAGCTGAGCACTGGAGCCGAAAATCTGCGGTCGGATATACATGGCGGCGCCGGTGTCATGGGGCGGTACGAACTCGGCGTTCCGGGCAACAGCAGCTTTACAAGCCTCGACAAACAGATCCTCTGGGACAGGCGGGCATGAGATCACCCGGGCAGAATGCTGCATGCGCACGGCGTTCTTGTCGGGACGGAAAATGTTGATTGTCTTGTCACCGGGCGCCCGGAACGCCTTGAGGCCTTCATAGGCCTGGACGCCATAGTTCAGCGCGGGTGCCATGCCGTGGATGCGGATGTAGGGATCGGTGACAAAGGTCAAGCCCGACCATTTCCCCGTTGTTTTGGAATAGTGAGACTCGACGTGGCCATTGACTGTCCACCATGTTAGCACCGCCTCCGCATACAGAATAACTAGCAGGCCTCCCACGGCCCAGTAGCAATTGCCATGGAAGAGCCCTCGCCAAGAACGAGCCTACCTTCACGAACGCGGAAGCCGACGTTGGACCAGTCAATGGTGTCCGTTGGTGGGGGAGGGAAGGAGGCCATTGCGAGTTTGCAAAAGTGAAATCTACAGCAGTAACACCAAAAACACTTAGCAGTGGAAGGATGGGAAGGAAAGGGGAAGGAAAGGAAAGTCTTATGGACACTTTAATTCAAGTTCTGCCCTCGGCAGATTCGCCAAGCACACGTCAGATCTCAAAATTTTCGACTTGCTGACCAGGAATGGAACTCCGATAGCGGGGGAGATGTTAAACTACGGGTAGTTACGCATGCCCGAGACTATCTCGCGCAGCACGTGATACGTATCACTTTGAAAAAGAACCTCAGCTTATGATTATACGGGCTCATCATAATTATCGCAAACTTTTGACGCCTTCAGCTTTTGTACATACCGTGGCATAACCTTTCCTAGTCGTAGCTCAACCCTCGTGCATTTTGATTGAATCAGCGAAATCAAAAAGGCTTGCAACATTGTGAAACAGGAGAAACAAAAAAAAAGAGGTGAGAGGCGAGGTTGAATCCTTAAAATAAGCAGTAAAACAAAGACATGAATGAGAATGTCAGATATGAGATGATGACAAGAGGGACGGGAAATTTCAACCAAGAGACTGCACACCATAAACGTGACTGTTGTGCATCAAGCAGAGGCTAGCTTTTGCAAGGCAACATGGACCCCTATACGGTATTAGTTTCGTGATTTCTCGGATCTGACAGCATGTAAGCTTACCTCTCACTCCTTGCGTCAGAGTGGCCGTTGCTTCCGTGTTGCGGATTCCAAGGCTGACAGTCACCACCTCCTTTACCACCCCGCTTTCGCCGAGTTGATTAGCCCACTTGAACACTTTCTCATCTTCACGGCCATCTCCAACAACCATGAGAAAATCAACGGGATCTTTGTGCGCTTCGTCGATGCCCATTCTGCTCTGGATGTCCTGAAATATCTTGTCGGCGGCAGTGCACTTTGTCCAGTCAACCGGCTCGACAAGAATGGAGCCATCGAGAGGAATGGCATGAACATGCTGCTCCTCGCATGCATCATTTATATGGGAAGCGCATTCGCTTGCAAGACGTGAAGCTGATTCGTAGTCTTCTGCCGACTTATAGTGGAAGACCAAGGAACAGCGCCGCTCTTCGATTTCTGCGCCAGGTGTCCTTTCTTGGTAGTAATCCAGGATCTGCTTGACGGAGATCTTCCATGCGCGGATCTGTTCTGGATCCGCCATTTCAACCCACGAATCGCTAGAGCTGTGCTTGAGAAAACAGCCGTTTTCAGCGATAAGGCCAAGGTTTTGCACTCCCCGGAAGAGTCGATCTAGGTCCTCCTCGCTGCGACCTGACATGACATATATAGTGTTGCGCTCATCAAGAAGAAGGTCATTGAGCGTATTGAGCGTACCCTAAGATACATGTCAGTATTAGGGCCTGTCGACAAAACTTCATTTTTGCATGGGTGGGTATTTACCTGTGGGCTGACCGGGATAACCTTGTTCACTGGCCCCCAGTTGATGAGAGTCCCTTCACAATCCAAAATGAAGAGGCGGCGCTTGCTGCGCGTGTACTGGTGGGCAAGAGTATTGATAGAGAGGCGTGGCACCGTAGTTTGATCGCGACGATGTTGCTCATCATACACACGATCGAGACACGACATGAATTCGGAAAACCAGTGGGAACCAGTATGGTGTACAACAGCACCGTAAAGCCGAGACCAGCGCTCGAACTTCTCCTTATCGTCCATCTCCAGTGCCTTTTTAATAGCGTCGGCGCATCCACGATAGTCCCACGGATTCACAGCAAGCTCAGCACCGTCAAATAGCCCCGAGGTTCCAGTGAACTCGGAGAGAATGAGGCTTCCGTGTTTCTTTTCAAAGTACTTCCCGTCTTGACAAAAGACGTACTCATGTGAAGTTAGGTTCATACCTTCACGCTGACTCGTAATCATCAACGCATCGGCGGCCGTCAGGAGAGCAAGGTATTGAGGATAGTCAATGTCTTGTTTCAGATAGACAACCGGTTGATACGCGAGGTTTGCCCACAGCGAGTTGACCCTTGTGACAATATCCGAGACAGCTGCATCAAGTTCATTGCGCTCGCTTGTTGAGAGTGCGACTTGGATGAGGACAACACGACCTCGCCACTCGGGATTCAAGTTCAGGAAAAGCTCGAAAGAGAGTAACTTCTGGCGAACGCCGCGAATGTGATCGAGCTTGTCTCTGGCAACAATCAACTTCTTATCTTTGTACTTCTCGCGCAGAATGCCAAGCCAAGAAAGCACGTCGTCTTCTTCGCGATGTTCGTCCAAGGCGACAGGATCGATGCCAATAGGCATGTGAACGACGTCAACAAACCGGTCTTCCAGCTGCACGCCTTCTGGAGTAGCCTCAACGGTGAGCGATCCTGTGTACAAAAGCCGGCTGCATGTCTGTAGAAAGTGGCGTGTATACTCGTAGATTTGAAAACCCACGAGGTTGGCGCCAAGCATGCCATCAAGAAGTTCTTTTCGGACGGCAAGACAGCGAAATATCTCGCTAGAGGGGAAGGCAACGTGCAAGAAAAATCCGATTTTTGCATCGGGCAGTTTTTGACGAATCATGCTCGGTACAAGCAGGAGATGGTAGTCGTGAACCCAGATCACATCTCCGCGCTTCCAGTTCTTGACAATCTCGTCGGCAAAGGCTTGGTTGACATTGACGTAGTATTTCCAAGAATGGTCTTCGTATGCCTTGCTCTTGGGGCCGTCTGGAATCTGATAGTGGAAGACAGGCCATAGAATCTGCTTGCAAAAGTGGACGTAGTGGCCGTCAAAATCCTTGTCAGAGCACCAAACCGTGAGCATATTGTGTTCGGTAGCTAGTTTGGCATTGATATCCTCCTTTTGCTGTGTGCCTTCCAGAGCGTCTGTGGGCATCCCGAGTGTGCCAACCCAGGTGTAGTCATTCAATTTCCCTTCCCTTGCTGCAGCCTCCGCGGCATTGCGTAGACCGCCATTGCCTTGGTCGGCATTGACAATGCGCCAGTGAGCTGTGGAAAAGACGCGATCATGACTATCGCTGCGTAGTACAGAGCTGGGTTGGTTGATACCTTGACGATGGAGTTCCCTTGCTTTGTCGTTCAGGTGCTGCTCTGCGTCGAGTAGCGCAGGAGGGGGAGAGCTTGCGCGTGACTTTGGTTGGTCCCGACGAGCACCCCATGCGGGAGAACCACGATCTGTCGGCGCCCGCGAGCTAAAAGGCAAACTACTTAACCGAACACCGTCTTCATTGGAGAAAGGATCAATATTCTCCTTTTCGACTGGGCTGTCGGGTGGCGTGATGGCTGCCTGTGGTTTGAAGAGACTGGGGGGTTGAGCGGCGGGTGCGCTCTTTTTGACTGCCCTTTTACTTTTTCGCTTTCCACGTTCATCTTCTGAAGGGGGGGTTCCCGGAAGATCAAAGTGAACAGTTTTGGGGAGAAATCTGCCCAAAGAAGCGGAAGAAATTAAGCGTTAGTGATGCAAATACAAAAAAGTGAGATGGGAAAATAGCGACCCATGACGTCAGTGGGCCCGGACAAAAGGTGCTCAAGAAACTGCAAAACAATTTGCTTACAATGAGGCAATGAAAACTGTCATTGTGCTGGCTGCTGGGTGGTGATTGTAGATGTAAAGGTAAACTCAGCCCTGCGGTGTCGTCTCTGTGTCCTTGCGGCGTAGTTTTTATGTTGAAACAGTCCAGAGAGTTGGCATTGGCATCGCTTGGCACGTGGGATCCTCGACCCCGCCGGAAGAAGAACGTTTGTAGGGAGCTTTTGTCCAGTCAACGGCTAAAGCTTTGACCGTTTCAATGGGGTGCAGTAAGAATGGTTCAGAGTCAACAATAGATGGCTGAGGATTGCGACGCTTGAATGAACGAAGAAAGCAGAGAAATCCACCAGCTAGTCTGACGACAATATCCTTGAAAGAATCTGCTAGTGAGACTTGTCGTGGTGGGAGGTAGTGAGAGATAGTGAGAGGTAGAAAAAGACTTTGACGGAGGTGGAAGGCGTTCTTACATATATGCCCGAATGCCTGCGAGATTCCCGTCTAGCGACTTGCTCAGTCTAAAGGGAATCGGAAAGACAGCCGCCGAAAATACATTTGAAAGAAGGAGCGAACTTCGCCTCTCCCGGCCGAAGACACCCACTTTAGCGGGGCGGAGAAAATACATTAAATATGCACTGGAACCCCTCATCATCCCAGCCGACCCTACATTAAATCTCATGCCGTAACTGTATCGGGAAATTTACGAGTACTTGCAGTGACTGACAGCGCACAATTACGCGATCAGGTGTGAGAACTAACCGGGCATAGAAAAATTATGTTTCACGAATGACCTACTGTTCGGTAGATGTATTGACGGGAATACGCATAGCCTGGAGAAGGAAGTCAGATCTGCGAGCATATTTGCGGATGCTACAGGCAGTACCGCTCTCTTCGAGCACTCAGGGCTTCCGGACGTGGCTGTGACTCGTAGTTGCCGGCAATTTATTTTCTTTGGAATTCCAAGGCGATGTGATGTGCTCATCACAGCCCCTCTGTCTCCTATTGGTCGGTCTGTCGATGTCGGCCCCGCTTTCTGGATACATATTCGTACGTACACGATCTCCGATAACAGGTAAAACGCCTACGAGCGTGTTTTGTTGCGCGAGATGAGAAAGGTGCGCCGGGGTGTAGAATATGCCCGTGAACACACATTTGCCCACGACCAATCACTGTTCCGAAATCTCCCCCGTGGCCAGGTGTCTTATATACGGCATGTCGAAAGCTATGCCGAGAACTCCTGGTAGAAAGATCAGTCACACGACGGCGACTGATTGTACTGTATCTTACTTTTAAAGGTTGCAAGTGAGGGGGGGGAGGGACGGGTAGTCGTCACTTTGATGGCAGCCTGAACGGGATGGCACAAGTAGTTTCGTTGCAAGTCTCACAACAAGCGATATAGGAGACTTTGAGTCCTCCATCGTGAAGTTCAATTTCCGCCAGCCCGAACATCGGGCCCCTAAAGCTGCCATTTATAAAAGGCAAATCTCGATGTGCGCAACCCGGTATATCCCGAGCACTTTTGGTTGGGCATGGGCGCAGTAGCAGGGCTTTTCAATAACCTCATGGACACCAGGTGTTCCGCCGCTGAGCATTGATGGCACTGGCTGATGGTTCAATCCGCTCTCCCCAAGCACAATGCCGAAGCCGACGCGCCAGGTGGTGCAACGGAGCACGTGAGATAGAGCCACCCCGTAATACCATGGCATTAAATCTGGGAGTTCGTGGCATATGTGTTCTCCACGGCTGTTTCCAGATTGTGATAACGAAAAATTTATCCAACTTTCCAACTTGGAGCAATCCGATCACTTATGCTTTTGGAAATTCCTTAAGCTTAGTTTCTCCAAAGTCGAACAGCTTTATCTTTGCCGCCACTGGCGACTCGTTGTCCATCAGGGCTCCACTCCACCGCGTAGACTTCATCGTCATGGTTCGGTAAGTCGGACGCCAGTTTAGCAGCGCGCACGTTCCAAACTTTGACGGTCGCATCTTTCGAAGCGGTCACTAATAAGCGGGAGTCCGCCGACCATGCGCATTGGTAAACTGGCCCGACGTGGCCCCGTAGCGTGCTAACAAAACTTCCGTCACTGTATCGTTGCAGCCTGTTAGAGAATGTCACGAGTGTAGTGCTAGAAAGAGTTAGCGGATTGTGGGGGACCAACTTTGCACGCCATATCTTGGTATGGTTATCCCAACCGGAGCTAGCTACAAATAAGCCATCGGGAGAAAACGTCACATGGTTGATGGCTTTTTGATGGCCAACCATGCGCGTTACCGGCTTGTTGCCTCGGTGCAAAGGATCCCAGAGATACATTGTGAAATCGTCCGAGGCAGACACAAGTCGCTCGTGCAGCTCGCCGCCTATAGTGGCCGCTTTTTCAAACCGCTCACGGGCTTTCTGCCTTTTCGCTTCATCCGATTCCGGAATCGTTTTTGTATGGTCAAAGTAGCCGGTTCGGAGGACAAAATCCGTGGAAAGCGCCAGGTGATTGACCCAATGCGCATGGGACTTGAGCTCGTGGACGAGCACGCCGCGCCGGGCATCCCATACCCGCACCGTCTTGTCGTGGGAGGCACTGTAGATCAAACCGGTGCCACCCCATCGAACGCAGCTTACACTGTCCTTGTGGCCCGAGAGGACATGCTGAATGCGCCCGGTGGCTACCGCCCACACTCGCACGGTGCCGTCTTTGCTTGCGCTTGCCAGTTGCAAGACGTTGTCTTCGACCAGATGGTAGGGCTCCCATGCAAGCGCCAGCACGGGCTTCGAATGACCTGTTATTTCCTTCCCAATGGGCTTGCCGCTCACCGGGTCCCATATGACGACAGTGCCATCCATGCTGCACGTGGCTAGAAGCGATCCATCAGGTGACCAGGACACGCATAATACCCATCCGCGGTGTTTAATCAACGTATGCTTTGGCGTTCCGGTTTCCGAGTCCCATATCCTTGCAGTGCAATCACCACTTCCGGTAGCTAGCCAGCGACTGTTCGCAGGACTAAAGGAGACGGCCAGGATAGGTTGTCCGTGGCCCGGGATGCGATGGGCGAGACGAGTAACAGTTTGAACTTTGAAGACAGCTTGTGGCTCTGCAGCCAAAGTCAGTGTCGTCTCGAAAGGATTCTCAATCCCATGTTCACGCAACAATGTGTAGAGATCCGCGGGGTACTGATCGATGATCACAGGCGGGTCACTGTCGGGAATATGTATGCGGAAGCGGTAGGGTAGGAAGTCGTCCTTTTCGCGGCCGAGAAGCGTATTTAGAAGCATAGATATGTTCTTTTCGGAAGCATCGACAAGAGGTACCTCAATCACCTCGGCCATTTGCTTGCCGTCACCGTCGATGAAGCGCGCTTTGAATGAGCCATTGTCTGGCAACAGAGATGACTTGATATCTTGCTGCACTTTTGTTCGCTCAATTTGTTCGCGGCGCTGCCGCTTTGGCGCTGGAGGAACAAGTGTTGCCATCGTAGAATATGTCTAGCTGCAGCTCATTTCACGAGCGTATGTTCTTGAAACCCCAGGAGCTGGGATAGTGGGATGTGAAGAATCTGAGTCCCAAAAGTTTTTTTAATCAGCTCTTATCTCGCATTATCTTATCTTATCTGGAGCTACTAAAGCAGTACTTCACATTTATGCTCAGAACAGCTACTCAAATGCATAACGAAGATGATTTGGCTAATAAAGAACTTGCTGCACTTCTAGTTGCGTCATTCATCTTACATTCACAACTGAAGAATTAAAACGTGGCCAACTATCCTATAGCATCAACTCTTTTGCAGTGATGCATATTTGCCAAGATACGTGCCTGCACCTTGACAGTTCTCCTAGCGCTTTCTCCACACTTAGAGAGGTTTCCCCAGTGATCGCTTCTTTGTTGAAGTGTAGAAAATTTCGCAGATTAAGGCAACAATTAACACGCTGTTTGTCATTTCACACCAAGGCGCCAACAAAAGCAGTCGGACATCAATCTCAATTTAATCTGAAAGGCGCCGTCGAGACTTTTCAATTGGTGAAGACTGATTCCAGATTCTCTCGCGTGTTATTGTTGCGTTTACTCTGCACCTCGCGACTCAACAACAAATGCGTCAGTCACTTCTTCAACCAGCGCGCCGCACCTTGGTTTTGTGTCGGTTGCGGCACTTTTATTAAGAATTACTTCTGCTAATATGCTTGCTTTGTAGATCGCGTTCGTGCCTGGGCACACCAGAAAGCCCGGGGCATCAAACCAGCTTTGGGCGGCAACCCCTATGCTCCAGCTACACACACTACATCCAACCAGAGCTCACAGGCAAGAGGCAATCAAACTAGAAGTGCAACGTCCACTTCTGTACCTATACCACTCTCCGATGTGTTCAAGAGTGAGGGGGCACAGCAGCAGGATGGCGTCGGTGCCACACCGACAGTAGCCGAACCCGAAAATGAAAATGCTGCCAAGCCGAAACCTGGCGTCGCAACCCGTTTCATACACACCTTGAAAGATATCCTGTTTTCAAGCTTTGTCAATATACTGCTTGTATTTGTACCTGTTGGCATTGCGGCTCACTTTGCCGGGCTTTCCGCCGGTATTGTATTTGCCATGAACGCCATTGCCATTATCCCGTTGGCTGGGTTGCTAAGCTATGCTACGGAGAGTGTGGCTAAGCGGCTCGGTGATACCATTGGCGCTCTCATGAATGTCACATTCGGAAATGCTGTCGAATTGATCATCTTGTGAGTAACGTCTTCTAATCTCTTCATTGCCAGTATGCTAACACAACTCCAGCATGTAAGTTTCGGTGTACAAGTCCGTCAACGAAGATAAAAGAACTAACCTTGCGACCCTGTACCCAGAATTGCGTTGGTCAAAGTAAGCCACTGTCAAGGGAATTCCGGTAGAACGCCAGTGCTAATGCCATTTCCAGAACGAAATTAGGATTGTCCAAGCATCCCTAGTGGGCTCGATTCTGGCAAATCTGCTTTTGATTCTAGGCATGTGCTTTTTGCTGGGAGGTCTACGTTATCGAGAACAAGTAAGAATCTTCTTAAACAGCCACTATACAATATCTCCCCACTAACACAAAGATAGATATATAATAGTACTGTCACTCAAATGAGTGCTTGCTTGCTCAGTTTGAGCGTCAGCAGCCTGTTGCTTCCGGTATGCATACCGTAACTCCTGAGATTGCCAGTTCGGAGCGAACTAGACCAAAGCAAGCAATATACTGACAAAATCAGACTGCCTTTCATGCATCTTTCAGCAGTGGCACTGTGGCTGACAGCAAAGTCGTCCAAGTCAGCCGCGGAACGAGTGTTGTATTACTACTCGTCTATTTACTTTACATTCTCTTTCAGCTCAATTCGCACGCCTACATGTACG
The DNA here is from genome assembly GCA_019925645.1 of Graphilbum cf. rectangulosporium. Lineage (NCBI taxonomy): Eukaryota > Fungi > Ascomycota > Sordariomycetes > Ophiostomatales > Ophiostomataceae > Graphilbum > Graphilbum cf. rectangulosporium. Next base: position 61,421 of record JADHKI010000008.1, read on the forward strand.
AGTCAACTCCCCAGGAGATCATCGAACGCGAATCACAGCCTGGCCCAGCTGCCAATTACTTCAATTCGTCAGGCTCCGACTCTACTTCTTCTTCCAGTTCAGATTCAGACTCTGATCAATCTCACAAGACAACACGGCGCATCAAAAATGCGCTCAAGAAGCAAAGAGACAGGCTACATAAAAAGACTGCATCGCATGATTTTGAGAGCAACGACGCATCCAGAAGCATTTCTGCACCGGGGGCATCTGGTGATCAAGGTATTATTGAACAGCCCGAATCCGGCTGTCTGGCGCCTGCTGCTGGGGATATTGCGGACGACGAGTCTGATCCTGTATCGGATAAAAGGCAAAAGCATCGAAAGAAGCCAAAGCATAAAAAGAAGGCTTCCTCTATTCCTCTCGAGGGTGACAATGGGGATAGTGGGCATAGCGCTACAGCGGCATCTGGAGAGCCGTCTGCGGGAATTGAGCATCGAGTTGACTTTGCTTTGGCCTCTGATATGGAAGCACAACCCGTTACATCTACCAAGCCGTTTTCATTACGTGCCTTGGCCAACCCGGCGATCATTTCAAAGACACTATCTGTTAACGTTTTCAACTCCCAACTTCGGCGGGAGGGCACGTTTCAGCGACCCCAGTCTCCTGTTGGCAACACTACGCATGCTAGCACTGGTCGGCCACATCCACAATTGCGGCGTACGGCCTCGCTCCCGGTGGAATCTCGAAGCTATCGTGCGCAGCCAGGGGCGGTGCCCCCTATTATTCCCATCGTTGTCAATAGCACGGCAAAAAAGGTCGAGGCTGGTGGAGATGGTGATCTAGAAGAGGATGAGATCTCCCGTACCACGGCAATCATATTGCTGCTCGTTTCAACAGGCCTTGTCGCACTTTGCGCCGAATTCATGGTCGGATCGATCAACGAGGTGGTAAGTGGCAACTCGGGCCTGTCAGAGGCATTTGTCGGTTTGGTCCTCCTGCCAATTGTGGGAAATGCCGCCGAGCATGTTACGGGCGTAACAGTTGCCATGAAGAATAAAATGGACTTAGCCCTTGGGGTGGCTCTTGGCTCTTCGATCCAGATCGCTATTTTTGTCACCCCCATCGTTGTCATCCTCGGCTGGATTCTCAACAAGGACATGAGCCTCTACTTCACACTGTTTGAGACGGTGAGTATGTTTGTGTCGACTTTCATAGTCAATTTCCTCGTTCTGGACGGCCGCAGCAACTACCTGGAGGGAGCTCTTCTCTGTGCGGCATACGTTATCATCGCTGTGGCGGCTTTTTTCTACCCAAATGCAGAAGCCGCCAACGCCCTAGGTGGAGGGGCCGAGAATATCACAACCGTTGAAAATGCCATCCGGGGGATTACCAAATTGACAGGCTTATAGCATGGAGGCGCTTTTAAATTTGTTTATACTCCTTGTGGTTTTTTTTTAGTGTTATTGTATCAGAATGGATCATGTTAACAACCGATAAATCTCATACTGCGTGTGAAATAGAGCACTGTTTTATTTACTTCATTTGTATGATCAGGGCAAAAATTGCCGCAGCACAGCTCCTTGATAGGCAAATTAGTGCTATTATTTATCAATAATGACTGGCTCAGTGGTCTAGTGGTATGATTCGCGCTTCGGGTTTTTCCCTTTACATAAACTGTAAAATGTGCGAGGTCTCGGGTTCGATCCCCGACTGAGCCCCTGAAAAGTCTTCTTTTTTTGTCCAAATAACAATGTGTTTTTTTTGCTGCTAGTGGCATCTGAATAGAGAAGTCGTTCGTTAATTGCCAGACTAACTCCTTCCAAGAAATTTGGAAGTTGCGCATATTTGCTTGAAGAGTAGTGTGAGTATCTCGTAACCAGCGTGATTGTACTTACTGTAAATGCAAAGGAACAACGTGACCATCGTGCCTTCCGTTTTCGTGGTTTTTCATGCACCATGTAGCCTTTAATATATCTACGTATTGTATCTGTTTAATATTGAACGTTCCTTTTAAAGACTAACCCCAGCAAAAAAATAAGAAGCACTTAATATGGCTTCCAGAAATCTTCTGACCAGCCGTGGGCATTTGTCTCGTTTATCTACGCCTCGAAATGAAAGGCAGTTCTCTGTTTCGACAAGAGCACCCCATCGGCCAGGTATAGATTCCTTCGCACTCGAAACCAGCAATTCTGTGCGTTTTCCGCTGTCTGTCAACACCCGTGAAAGCCAAGAGGTAGTATGTGCCATATGCCTGTCGGATGATATGAGCCATACAGTCGGGTTGGCATTCGTCAACATTTCCATAGCTGAGGCTATTCTTACTGTCGCTTATGATAATGAAGCGTTTCCAAAGACAATCCAAAAAATCCAGACACTAGACGCAACGAAAGTTCTTGTGTCTGCTGAAGCACAGACGTCACAGTCAAGTCTCTGTCGCAGTATTGAAAACGAGCTCCATCAAATACAAATACAAAAAACCACCAAGGAAAATTGGTCCGAGAAATACGGGATACAGTGCATGAAAGAAGCGGCCTTCCAAGAAGACATACTTCCTCTAAACTTTTTACTCAAGGGAAATGTACAAATTCTTCGTGCATTCTCGGCAGTAGGTACACCAGTGTCTGTCAGTATGAATGTTTATTGATAATTCAGGTCATAAAATACATACAGGAGGACTTTACTTTCGAGTTCGGTAAAAACATGTTGCGAGTAAAGTACCAGCCCCCAAAGGACGTCATGATGATCAGCCTACCTTCGATCCGATCATTGGAACTCCTTGAAAACTCCTACAAACCGTCTAGCGACTGCTTGTTTGGTCTACTTGACCGCACAGTTACAAAAATGGGGCGCAGACTTTTGAAGTTCAATATACTTCAGCCATCAACACAGAGGTCTAGTCTGATACCCAGATATGAAGCTGTTGAGGAGTTATCGAGAGATAGCAATTTACTTGAAGAGTCCTACAATGGTAAGTAGGCCATGTAGCTGTTGAAGTGACTTTTCTTACACATTACAGCTCTTTATAAGTTGAAGAGTATAGGAGATGTCGAAAAACTTCTTACAAAGGTGAGTCCACCTGAAAAACAAATCGGTTTAATCCAAACGGTTGGCAAATACTTACATGAAAAGATCATCATTCTCCCCAAGGACGGTTCTGTATATGAGTCAGAACAAGCAATCAATAACATCCTGAAGCTCAAAAGCTTTTTAAGCAACATGCCAAGGATCTATCACTCCCTTTCTGGAGCCTCATCTAATGTTCTCACCCGATTGCGTGTCAACTTTCGAATCAAAACCCTAGAAAAAGTCAGACAGCTCGTGGATGAAGTAGTCGACGAAAGGGCTTCTTACGCATTGAAGCCACTTGAACTACGAAACCAGAAAATCCATAGTGTCAAGGTTAGTCAACACGCAGTATCATGATGATGGAGGCTGACTCGTGTAATCAGCGTGGGGTCTCATCTAGTCTTGACCTTCAAAGGAGACTGTATGAAGACTACAATGAGCAAGTTTACTCCTATGTCCAGAAGCTTCAAGGTAATTGTGCTCCTCATGCTTTACACGTATTGTGGCGGCTAACAAATTTCTTGTAGATGATCTTGGAATCGCAATATCACTGAAATACTCAGCCGCTCGCAAATTCTACCTGCGAGTAGAACTAAAAGACTTGGTGACCTGCAGTATTCAGGCTACTTTGATCAACAGGAAGAAAGTCAGCTCTCACATGGAGTGCCAAACTCTGAAACTGATCGAATACAATGAACGGATCAACAAAGCAGTAGAGCGTACAATGGAAGAGTGTGATGGGTTAATCAAAGATCTACTTGCTAAAATCCGACAAGAGATATTTGCTCTTTTCAAAAGCTGTGAGAGTGTCGCTCTTCTAGATGTCTTGACATCTTTTGCTATGGTAGCAAATACTCACGGATATGTTCGGCCACAACTCCAACAGCAAATATGCAGCTTAACATCTGCACGGCATCCACTAATTGATGCAGTAAGTCGTTACTCTTTGAATGTGACTCTTCTCTCGCTCTCTAGACTATTTCTCGCTCTCTAAACTAAAAACTTACTACAGCGCGGTGTGGGAAAATGTGTACCAAACGACTACTTTGTGACAGAAGAAACACGATTTCAATTTATCACTGGGCAGAACATGAGCGGTAAAAGCACATATATCAGATCTGTCGCCATGATACAGATAATGGCACAGATTGGCTGCTTTGTCCCTGCCAATACGGCACAACTGCCACTGTTTCAGAGTCTCTTCGCACGACTTTCGACTGACGACGCCTTGGAGTCCAACCTTTCAACTTTCTCTGTCGAGATGAGAGAAACGGCATCAATACTCCGGTAGGTATTTGGGATTATAGCGGGAAAAATAAGTTTTTTGAATGCATACTAATTATGCCTTCAATAGGAGTGTAAATGACAAAAGTCTTGTCCTTGTAGACGAGCTTGGAAGAGCTACCAGTACACGAGATGGGCTTGCAATCGCAACTGCTGTCTCCGAGGCCTTGCTGCAAAGCGGCGCCACAGTGTATTTTGCGACTCACTTCACCGTATTAGGTATTGTATTCCGGCTACTGCACAAGTCATATTATCTTCATACTGACATGCACTTCAGCCAGATGCCTTGCGCAACACGAAGGTGTTAAGATTCGACATCTCCAAACAGAAAGATCGCTATACAATACCGGGTCTGCCACTATACCCCTGATGAAGATGCTTTATCGTATCGAGGACGGACCCGAAACAGCAGAGGGGTACGGCATTGCTCTTGCGCGTGCTATTGGGTTCCCAGATAGCTTTATTGCTCGTGCTGAACTAAAAGCCAGAGAGCTTGGTGTTCAAGCAACAGCCCAAAGGCACAATAACAAGATTTCCGACCAGACAAAGCGACGAAAATCGGTCACAGCTTTAGTCAAGCAGCTGCGTCTGGCAAGGAAGAGCAAAGCTAGTGATGAGGAGCTTTAGCAGCGCTTTGAGGAACTCCAGGCTGATTTTTGGACGAGCATGGTGAGCGAAAACGAGTGTACCCACGACAGCCAAAACGCCGTCTTAGAGGACACATTCGATTGTGCTCCAGGTCCTGATGAGGAAAGCGAAGACATTTTCTGACAATTTTATCGACTGTCATGATGCCTTCATCAGATTTCTTGAAACCGAAAATATGACAATGGTATGTAAATGACGAGGTTCGGGATGAGAGAGGAAAGTACAAAAGTGCATTGGAACGTATGGATATGTGCTAAAGATCAAACTAAGTACGAAGACAGTGCCAGTGGTATGATAAAAAGGGACGGATCGAAAAGACAGTTAACAATAAGGCGGAAAGATGGTTATCAGGTAGTAGATCCTTCGGTAGTAGAGGACGAGTCCCTCCAAATGTGGGTATCGCCAAGACTGAGGGAGCTGGACACACTTCGGTGAAGATGCGGGCTATCTGGTCCGGAATAATCAACAATGGGCCGGGCGGGCGTTGAAGCCGACCCATTGAACGTGCCTTCGGTGTTGTTGGCCCCGCTTTCATCTTCATCCGACACGGGAACGTATGGCGGTGGGTCCCGGTAGACCCAGGGTTTTTCCAAGCTGTATGATGGTCTCAGTTAGTGACAATGCGAATTAAAGAAATCAAAGAGAGAACCAGAAGATAGTGGGTGCCGGGGGGGGGAGGGGGGAGGGTGGGGGAGGATCCATACGGTATCACGAGGCTTGGATTGACAAACTGCATGGTTTTCTCAAGGCTCTCATCAAGTGTGCTCGTACGGCGGAGCCTCCTTCGGCGAGCAAAGGTGAAGTTGCCGAGGCCACTGTGGACCTCCTCGTCGCTAAGAGGAGATGCGTCGCCGTCGCGGCGAATGCTCAACAGGGCAATGTTGCGCGTCAGCGGCTCAAAGTGGCCGCGGAAGTAGTACATGTACCATATGGTAAACACAAAGAGCGGGATGACCAGCGATGCCTGCACAAAGGCCTTGTTGGCGCCCAAGTATCCGGACATGGTCAGGTGGAAGACGGCCAGGCCGAGCAAGATGCGGTTGCAAATAATGCGCCAGGCACCGCCGGTGGCATGCTGTGGCTGGTCCATGGCGTAGAGCAGCTGGTACTTGTATGTCATATAGCCCAGGGCAAAGTATATGAAGCCCAGGAAGAGCACGAGAAAGCCGCGCGGCATCACGCTGTAGACAAGGCAGAGAATGAAGACGAGCAGAGCGGTGGGCAGGTAGAATCCGTAGGAAAAGGTCGGCGGTGTCTTGATCTTGGCGTAGTCGCGCGGCGTCTTGGCACCCATGCGGGCAATGGGGTACAGGGCGACGGATCCGAACTCGAGGAGGCGGAAGGGGAAGAGGCCCAGGCCCTGCAGCATGATGAAGTTGAGGTAAAAGATGTTGAGGCCCTGGACCTTGTTGGCGAGGGCGTAGGCAATGTACGTCGTGTCCTTGAGGCTGTCGCGCACGACGGTCCAGAAGCTGGCCGCTGTTCCGAAGACGGTGAAGACGAGGAAAATGTTGAAGAAAGTGAAGAAGAAGTTCTTGGAGATGATGGAGAGCTCTACGTCGCCCTGGCTCAGCATCCCCTGCCGGTAGGAGAGAAACTCGTAGAGGTACGGAACGGCCACGTTCAGCAGAGAGACCACGGCCGTGGGCAGGCCGGTCTGGACGAGGGCCTTTGTGATGGAGTGCTGTGACAGGGTTTTGGCGAGCTGCGGCGCCCATTTCTGAATGGTGCACAGACTCAGGAGCGAAGCCAAGGAGGCGACGGGAATCAGCCAGATGATGGACAGCACCGTGATGAAGATGGTGATGACCCAGGAGCGGGCGCGGCGCTCAGCGCGCGAGGCGTACGTGTTGTGCCAGATGACGTCGGACGGGGCCGGTGCAAGCCGAGCCAGGAGCTCGCCGGGGCGCGGGTCGAGGACGGCCTGGATGGCCATCTGGCAGGCGGCGACGGAGTCCATGGTGACAAAGGCCAGGTCCGTGGCTTCGTACTCCTTGTGCCGTGCTGCCACGATCTTCTCGTCGAGGCGCCGCAGCTTCTCCTCAAAGTAATCAATGGCGTCGATCTTGCGGCTTTGCAGCCGCAGGAAGCCGTACCAGATGCGGGTCTGCGGCCGTGCCCGCCCCAGAGGGAGCGGCGCCGATCCCTCTGCTCCAGAGCCGCCGGGGAGCAGCGGGCCATGTTCGGAGGCTGGGGCTTCGGCGTCGTCGGCGCCGGCGCCGGCCCCCGCCTCTTCGTCCAGGAGCGCGCTGGATGCGGGCTGCGAAGCCGCGGGGGCGCCGGCCGCATGTGCCGGTTTCTGATAGACGTAGGCACTCCAAGTCTCCTCCAGTTTCTGTAGGACACCGACGCGTTCTTCCATCAGCGCATCGAGCTCCCCCCATTTTCTGCACACGGTCACGCTCTTGACGCGGCCGATTTCGAGTTTCTCGATGAGCGCCTTGATCTTTTCTTCGCTTCGGAACTCCTTGGGGATACCGGAAAGCCGAAAGGTGCGGTCGGTGACAGTGGCCTGGGAGCCGAGGTACTCTTGGCGAATCTTGATGACACGGAACGTCTCCCGGTTCATGAACCAGTAGGTCAGAAAGGTGAAGAAGTAGATGAAAACCAGGTAGGCCCAGAGGTGGCCCTTGGCCTTGTTCCAGCTGTCGTCCTCGTCGGGGTCGTCTGGTTTCGTCGAATAGTCCAAAGTCCCGGGGAACGCACTGGAGGCAGCAGGCGCGGGGATTTGGAGCATTCGGGCGAGGTACGACGGAGGGAAAAAACTCGAGGAATCGGCCACAAAGTGGCGGTTGATGGGCTCGAGAACAACGGTGGCGAAGAAGAACATGGCCCCAAACAGCTGGACGCTCATTTTGTAAAAGGAGAGAAACTAGAGAAGCAAAAAAAAAAAAAAAAAAAGAAAGAGAAAAAAGGATATGTGGTCAGCTACGGCTGCTATGCTTTGGCGCCCGACGAGGCATTGGGAAGTGCCCTTACCACAAAGGCGTCCAGTCCAGCCGACGCCAGAACCTGGTCGTCGGTGATCCTATAGAGCGCTGGGACCCAGCCAAGAAAGGAGTCTGGCAGGACTGGGAGGATGACGCCGCTGGCGTTGGTTCGGCGCCGAGCGGCGTAGAGGGACTTCCATCGTGGGCGGAGGAGCTGCACACCAGGTCAGCAAGTGCACACACAAAACACACACACAGCCAGCAGGCCTTGCCTGGCGCACGCACACAAAAGGCAACGAAAGCAGTGATGCCGAGGCCCAACGAGATGACAAGCTGAACTTGGATGTCCTTGCTGCCAGGCTCGACGAAGCTGTCGCGAGGGCACTCGTTTGTGGGCGAGGACGACGGAGACGGCGATGGCTCAGCAAGAGAAGTCATGGTCCCGCAGGTGTGGTGAGGCCGCGTCCATTGGATGCTGCCGTTGTTCGGGCGTGCGTGGGTGTTTTGGCGGGAGAACGGACGGGCTTGGGGAGAAACGTCGGTGACGTCCCAAGCTCCACGCAACTAGCCAGCCTTAGTTTGCTGAGTAAGCAAGCGCCAGGTGGCGTATCTTACAGCGTGGCATAAGACAGCGCACAATTCTAGTACAAAACAGTTCTAGCACTAAAGTGAAGCCCTGTATCGTAAACTTGTCCTACGGCTCTTATCAGCTACCCCTTGGCCGTAGATACGGCCCTAAATGCGCACAGGACACGAGTCCCGGCGTACGGCAGCCTTGGCGTTGGGCTGGACGAGCGCGTGCGGTGCAGGGTGGCGGCCCCCCCGGACAAAGTCGTCCAGATTGGCGAGCGTGGTGCTGGCGATCTCGGCGAGGGCCTCTTCGGTGAAGAAGGCCTGGTGGCCGCACACGATGACGTTGGGAAAGGTCATGAGCCGCATCAGCTCGTCGTCGTCGATAATGTCGGCCGAGTGGTCGTTGTAGAACAGGCTGCCCTCGCTCTCGTAGACGTCCAGGGCGAGCCCGCCGAGGCGGCGGCTCTTGAGCGCGGCGATGACGGCCCGGGTGTCGATGAGGCCGCCGCGCGACGTGTTGACCAGCAGGGCGCCGGGCTTGAAGCGGGCCAGCGTGGCCTCGTTGATCATGTGGCGCGTGCCGTCGGCCAGTGGGCAGTGCAGGCAGACAAAGTCGCACTGCGGCAGCAGCGCGTCGAGGTCGGCGTAGCGGCCCAGGGACCGGAACGCGTCGGTGGGACAGGGGTCGGCGGCGAGCAGGCGGCAGCCGTAGCCGTGCAGGATGCGCGCGGCCGCGAGGCCGATGCGGCCGGTGCCCAGGATGCCGACCGTCTTGCCGTGCAGCGTCTTGCCCAGCAGGCCGTCGAGGCTAAAGTTGCCCTCGCGCACGCGGTTGTAGGCGCGGTGCGTCTGGCGGTTGAGCGTCTGCAGCAGCGCCACGCTGAACTCGGCCACGGCCTGCGGCGAGTAGCTGGGCACGTTGGCCACAAACAGGCCCAGGCGCTCCGCCGCCGCCAGGTCCACGTTGTTGAAGCCGGCACAGCGCAGCAGCACCGCGCCCACGCCCTCCCGCTGCAGCGCCGCCAGCACGTCTTCGCCCAGCCCGTCGTTGACAAACACACACACGGCCGCGGCCCCGCGCGCCAGCGGCACTGTTTCCACGTTGAGCGCAAAGTCGTGGAACAGCAGCTCTACCGGGGGCGTGTTGACGGGGCCGCTGCTGCTGCTGCTGCTGTCGCTGTTGCCGTTGCCGTCGCCGCCGTCGCTGCCGTCACCACCGTCGGACTGGCTGGGAGGCGCGGGCCGGCGACGGGCCTCGTTGGCAGCCGTCAGGTATTTTCGGTCGTACGGCTTGGCCGAGAAGACGGCAAGCTTGATCGGGTCCATGGTGGTCGCAAGATCCGGGTTTGGGTTGGCCGTGGTGGCTGGCCAAATGAGGGGTTTATTTATCCTCCCTCTGAAGTCAGGGCACAGTAAGCGCCTATTGCTGCGGCTCGAGGAGCACAAAGGTGGTGCAGTGCGGGCCGTGTTTTTGTCGTATCACATGGAGGCACCTGTTCTGTTTCGGGTCCCGGTGCAACTTGGTGAACAAGGACATATGCGGATGTCATGAGTGAAGGCTGATATTCTTCGACATACGCTAAAGTGTACGAAACAATCTGACTACGGCTCTGGAAACCGCCGAAAGTGCTTCCGGACTTGGCTCATGCTCCGGATGCGCTCACGGATCAGATGCAGGTCGTTTTCTTTGCTCGACACCTTCTAGCCAACCCCCGTAGTCCAGCCGGGCGTGCCTCTGGTTGGGACCTTGTCGCCCAGCGGGCGGCAGCCCCCAAAGTCACTAAGAACCGGCAGGCTATTGTAAATCTGCACGCTGGCCAGCTTGATGTCGTTGACGCCCGCTGTCTCCTTGTGCTTTACTGTCACCTTCTGGCCCGTGGAAGCCGCCAGCGTCTCGTCTTCCTTGAAAGCCATAGATATATCGGCCCCGGCGCCAATGCTTGTCTTGCCCCCGTCGTGGAGCTTCTCAAACACACTCCCACGAAGTTCTTTGATCTAGACCGAGTCGTTGTAGAGGTCATCGGAGGCAACGGCGATGCCTGCGTTTGCATCATATGAAATGCCGACACAGTCGACCATTTCAATCTCTACGGGCTTCTTTGTGTCAATTACGGTCTTTCAAGCCTCTCTGTTTAGTTTGTGATATATTCCCAGGCAGCGCTTTTCCGTTTTCTTCGAATGTAACATTTCTGATTGTAGAGAAGAGATTCTTTTGTTCATATCCAAAGACATCAAGGCGTAATCATAGTAAGCGGACCTCAAATCACTTGAGTTTATGAACCTCGGAGCTAAGTTCATCTATGCCATATTTGCACTGAGGGGGGAAAGAATCCATACCTGCAGCACACGAAGTGTTTGTTTTCGGAGTCAAGAATCTTTATAAATCGTTTTTCTGGCTTCTGCATACCGGAACTTAAGTCAAAGGGTCGCCTAAAATGAGATTTGTGTTTTGATCTTTACATCCTCAACGGGTGCAAGGATCTGACACCTGAGCTCATCATATCCGGCCCAGACGGCAGCAAAAACAATGAAGACTCCAGGGCAAAATGGCCATGTAAATCATGTTTTGCCCCATAGACCAGAAGAATATGGGAACGATAATCACAAGAATGCCAAGAAAAGCGATGGCAAATACCAAAACTGCAGTCCAAAGGACAAAGACAAGGATACCGGCACTAAAAGGCGACGACGAGCATGAAGAGGAAAGAAGAGCAAGTCTTGAGCCAACCATCAAGAACCAGCCGATAACTGACTACGGCTTGGAGCTGTGGCTAGATAAACGGCACGTATCGATAACAGCAAACGCATGGTTAGTGCTGTGCTCCAGCGTGCTGTCTCAGTCCTTAAATAAATGTGAGTGTCATCACCATTGCCGAAGTCACTAAACTGTTTCGGCACATTCGCACTTTGATTTCTGCCAAATGCAAGGCGTGGCATCTTATTTAATTCTTGCCTCCGTATTGCTCCCAAAAACGCATCGCTCGTATACAGTGTCTGATAACATGCCCCATTTCTGCCTTCTTGTTACCCTACATATATCCGCATCGCGCATTTGCGATGGTTAATCAAAAACTCTTTGCTGCAAAGATGACCCAGGCAACCCGATCCATGAAATCAAAGCTACATAGTTGATCGAGTCGCTGGGGCTTCGTTTTGACCGCGTGGTATTTCCTTGCGGCTTTTGATTAATGTGTCCCATACACTGTCCGCCTGTTTTCTTGGACATGATAACAAGCCTGCACCCATTGAAGCTGCGAAAATGTCAGCTCACAGGGCCTAAAGTTTTGCTTGATCGTAGTGTGTGGCGATTCTGGGGTTGTGATTGTAGAAAAAATCTATATTCATAATAGATTTTAACGTGACACTCCCTTCTCGTATCTCGAGAGATTGTAAATTTGCCAGATTCTGCATTTCAGATGCAGTACAAGAGCTCCGTGGTGACCTAAAAGTGCGGGTTCAGCCGCAGTGTGGATTTTAGCTAGGAACCTACTCCGTAAAGCTGTCATTAGTTCTTCAACAAATCGTGTGTTAGTCGTTACGGAGTATTAGCTTCCATGTAGAGCAACTTCTTCACTTGAGTTTCTAAGGATGGCATCACGAGAAGACCACGTGGAAGTCGCGGGAAACTATTTGGACGGCGAAGCAGTGAATATCAGGAGCAGATGTTGTAGCTAGGTAAATCCTTTCATACGTTGACAGATTGAAGGCCGTCACGGAGTAGGATTGAGGCTGAACTCTCGACTAAAGCTTAGTAATCAGGCTTCAAGGCGGGGTGTTCGGGTATGATATTGCTGGCCCCGCAGGCAAGCTGAGTTGCCTGTCTTCCTTTTTAATCTCGCCTTGGCTAACATCGGTCATTCTGAGGCTCTGATGGCAAGCACTTTCGAACGAGTGGAATTACACTATTGGACAACGCTCACCCATCCTCTCATCAAACGACGTCACGAAAGTACTACCACTGAAAGCTTTAACGAGAAGACAAAGCTATCATGGAGTTGTCTCGAGAAAACAAGAGACAGACATATGTACAACAGAAAGGTTCGTCGTATGCATCTCTGGTTTGCTAAGAATCCTAACTGACACTGACTGAAAAACTGACTGAAATACTAGACAATTCTAGACTGTGCTCCACCTGTAGTATGATTGTACAGTTTCTATCTCAGCCCTATTTAGTCACAAACAAATCTTGCTCTGATGGCCATTTCCTGCGAGGAAACTTGGCCATCACAGCTAGAAGATGTCGCATGTGCAGAATGATTCTTGTACGTCATTATTTATCATAGCGACTACCTCGTATCCTTCGTACCCGGCAATGTTACGAAAGAATACACACACAGGCATCTCAACAGGTCCCCGCTCTTTGGCCGCGGAATAAGCGAGGCTGTCTTTCAAATTGGTATTGCTTTCTCTGAATGCAATGAATTGATGCAGCACATAGACCTTCGCGCGGCTCTATGGGCGAACAAAGTTCAGTGTAGCTTAGCCGTGATGATTGGAGCAGCGTTACTAAAGAGGCAGGCAGCTTCGCCGTATCAAACGGTGTAATTAGCACCTTGAAGCCACTCTTGCACCTGGAGCCAACGGACATGTTCCACTGTATCAGCTCTTGGATAGGAAACTGCATGCAACACACTGCGTGCAAAATTTCCCTGGATGGCATGGCTCTGAGAAGCAGATCTTGTGGGTATGCCATGCCAGTCGTAAAGGGGTCGAGCAGCAACAAGGCATTCCTTCATGGTGCTGGGCTTCACGAGAAGGAAAGAAGATGTTTGTGTCGTACTTTTTTGACACGGAATATGCACTTGACCTCGCGGAGATCGTCACGCCCGTTTCGCTTGGCTTGGACAGAGTTCTTTCATTTTCAGACAGCACTCTACGACGGGGATGGGTGGAGAGGCAAACGGTCTATGAAGCTATCCGCCTGCATTTTTTTGGCAATCCGCCTTGCTTCCCCCGTTTCCCTGTAGAGTCCATGGCACTCTACAACAACACCAAGGCACATCTACTCTGGAACAGTGACAAGAGAGGTTCTGTCTGCGGCATTGTGGTATTGGATGAATTTCGTGATCCTGATGTCTTTATCCTGCCCCTCATTTCCACCAAGGAAAAACCCAGCGGTAATCCGTAGGTTACCAAGATTTGTCGAGAACAGTACGCATCGAGCTAACATGATTGAAGCAGCTATAGGCTTTTTGAATGCAACGAGGTATCTACCATGTCATTTTCTCTCGGATTCTCTCTCCCTCTCTTGTCTGATTTTTGGCTGGAACTGACAAAATCAGGAGCCATGTATCGGCATAAGAAGGGCTGCTGATGATACCCATGTTATCTGGGCTCTCGTGCTCTCGCCAGTAGATAGCCTACATGCACGATTGAAAAAGGTCGGACTTGCTGTAGTCTATTCCCGCGTGATGGAAAGGATGGAACTGCATAACATGGTGCGTCGTTTATATATTGTGTGAGTCTTTCAGCCAGGCTACATGGCAACTACCATATCAAGCTGCATTTTCTTCCTCTCTGCTACAGCAACGTGACCTCATTGCCCAGCGTTCGCTCGATATCGGCCATCAGCGGCTCGGCAGGCGTGACGTACGTGATATCAATCCGGCCAGCTTGGGGCCCTGATCCCCTAGTCAAGATTCCTCCCAGCCGTCCCTGCACATCAAATACCGCCGCTCCTGAGTCTCCCGCGCCCGAAAAAGCCTTGTGCCGGTCTTCCAAACTGCCCTCGACTGCCCACTCGCGCGAGATCATTGTTTCGCCACTGGGAAGGCAAGATCGTACAATGGACAATATCTCGGAAGGGCAGCCCCACGTCAGCCCTGTGGTAGCGCCGCGTTTGCCAACCAGAATGCATTCTTTGCCGTCCCGGTTCAGGGTCGCTGGTCGGAGCATTTCGGTGACGGGGATGATACCCGAGAGGCGGATATGGCCATTAAGAGGACGAGAAAACTTGTGCCTATTGCTGCCGTGGGGATTCAGCATTTCCACCAACTCTTGCGACACGACAACGTCGGTGCGGATGTCCACCTCGTTCGTGGGGAACTCCTTTCCAGGAAACTTGTCCTTCTCTAGGCGTACCAGACACCAATCCCGTGTCCAAGAAAACAGGTCACCTTGCCCCTTTTGCAGTCCAATGGGTGGGGACAGGTGCACATGCCCAACGACCCGCGCATCAGTAGGCTTGAACTGTTTGGCAATGTCGTAGAATCTCTTTGTCTTTACCAGAATTTCGGTTTCGCGCATTTCCGGCTCCGCCTCGAAACAATTCACGACATCCTCGACCAATTTGAGTGAGTCTAGTGTCGTTTTATTCCCTGGAAGCACGATTTTAAGCGCTGGCTGGCTGAGGTTCTTTCGTACATAGTGCGTATTGTCGGGATTCAATGCATTCGGGAGACCGACATGGCGGCAGGTCAGCGCATAAAGAGGCGCCGCTTGCTCGTTCTTGGGACGTAGGTAAACCCCCAGTGTTCCTTGCAAGGTTTCGCGGGAGAGCGGAGAGATGGATTGGCCAATGGAGGTCGTGAACGGCTGTGCGTATATCGGGGTTTTCGTTCCATTCATCTTGTAGGGCTTCAAAAGGGGTGGTCCAGCCAGCTGAAAGACGGATGAGACGCGCATTTGGCAGTCCACGTCATGGAGGCCAGCCGCGTCCAACACGCTGCGGCATTCCTTCAATGCTGTCGCCACGTTGTCCCAAAGCTCGTCCTTGGTCTCGATACCGATCCAAACGACCACAGGCCTCTTTTCCGGAGGAAAATCGGCGTACCCAATACGAAAAACGTCCACCGAGGTCCAATCCAGCCGCCCATCAATGGCGCTGATAATTTCGGGACCTGTCTGGTCCCAGCAGTCCAAGAGCCGATGAGCACCAATAGGCCCGAGTTGCTTTCTGAAGCTCATCATATAAGGTCCTGGCTGTCGTGGGGGTGGATGGTCTAGCTGCCGCCCGCTGCGGCCAACCAGACGAGGCCTCCCAACCAGGCCATGATAGAATGCCACGGCCACCTCCTCGCTCGGGGGCGTCAGGTCTTGAACCGTTTCTTTTTCAGCCATGATTGCGGTGCTCATCGTGATGCGATCATGCCTGGTAGCCTAAGTTCTGTCCCAATTTCCCAAAAACTTTGCTTCCCAGACCTCGACCCTTTTCTGGCTACCTGTAAACTTCAAGGTATGGGAAGTGAAGTTTTTGGGAAATTGGGAGAGACATTAGGTTCCCAAGACTTTTTAAAACAAGGGAGAGTGAAGTTGCCGTCATGGGTGCCTATGCAATTATTAACTCACTCCTGCTTGGTTGATTATCACTGTGACGCACAGCTGAGATCAATGCTAGACTTTAGCAGGGGTAGGGTTGATATTCACTTGATGAAAATATGGACAAATAGTAGAGCGAGAGCCGCGAGAAATGACGCTGGTTTAGCCACGATGCACTGGCTGGAACACATGAGCCGTCTACCTTTTCACCGTGTGATACGCAGACAACTATGGGGGATTCACGAGATGCTGTTTTCAATATGTTCTTTGCGACCCCTCACAAGTCCTGTGGCTTCGTGCTTACAATACCGAATGCCAACTTCTACGCCATGTTTCGACAATTGTGGTGAACGCCGAAGGGGTTGGTTATCTAAGCGCTTGATTAGAACTTTCCACCGGGCACGGATATGCTCTTTCTGTGGCCCAGATGCCGTGGAGCGCAAAAAAGATCGAGCGATTTACTATGTTGGCCGGCACCGCAGGTTTGCTGGGAGATGGACATGGCGACGAGGAGAGGGGCTACTTGGGGACTGAGTACTTTTTCAGGGACAAGATGGAGCGAGGTTGTTCTATGCGTTTTCAAAAATGGCGTCCGTCGAATCAGGAAGCCCCTAGATTCCGTCATCAGCACGCAAGCGCAAGATGGCACCATTTTATGCGAGCACGTATGTAGTATTCGGCACAGCATATAACAACTGGAATCTCCTGCAAGAAAGCCCAGTATCCAAAGGGGAAGAGCCGTACGAATCTGCATGTCTGCAATGGCTCAGCAAACGCCCAAGCGCCGTATCTTTATCAATGCCTTTGACATGTTCGCGACGAGCCACCTGAGCTTCGGCCAGTGGCGGCGGCCCGAAGACAGAGGCAAGCACAAGGGCCACGACCTGACCTACTGGACGGATCTGGCCCGGCTGCTCGAGCGCGGCGGTGTGACGTCGCTCTTTCTGGCCGATGGCTACGGCGTTGCCGACACGTATGGCAACAGCCCCGACGCAGCCATCCGCACGGCCACGCAGTTTCCCAAGGGCGATCCATCGATTGTGGGTGGCGGCGACGGCGCATCAGCGGGTCTTTTGCAGATGCTTCCAGGGCTAACAGGACACGGTAAAGCCCATCAGTGCCATGGCAGCCGTGACGGAGAACCTCGGATTCGCCATCACAAAAAGCACGAGCTTTGAAAACCCCTTTGTCGTCGCCAAGCGGTTTTCGACGTTGGACCACTTGACACGCGGCCGTATCGGCTGGAACATTGTCACCTCGTTCCAGACAGCCGCAGCCAAGGCGGCAAGTTGGCATGCATCTTGGTTGGATCAGGACGGAAGCAAGCTTGCTAACCGGCTTCGCCAGATGGGTTTCGAGCTCGTAGAGCATGACCAGCGATACAAGAATGCAGACGAATACCTGGAGGTGCTCTACAAGTCAGTGTAGCAAGCCAAACATGGCAGCGTGGCTACATGATACTGACTGATTTTCCTTTTTTTCGTCTTCTCAGGCTGTGGGAGGGTTCCTGGGCCGACGACGCTCTCCAAGCCGACGCACAGTCGGGCGTGTATGCCAACCCGAGCCGCATCCGCACGATCCATCACCACGGCGCAAAGTACCGCACAGACTCGGTTCATCTTGTCGACCCGTCGCCGCAGCGCACGCCCTTGCTATTCCGGGCGGGCACATCCGAGTGAGTTTCTCTTTGCAAAGGGCGACAATCATGGGCGTCTGGGCTCACCCCTTTCAGCGCGGGCATAGCCTTTGCCGCCAAGCATGCCGAGGGCGTCTTTGTGTCGGCCAAGTCGCCGCACATGCTGGCCCCGCGTGTGGCGGCGCTGCGGGCGCAGGCCGCCCAGCACGGGCGCGACCCGCGCAGCATCAAGGTCTTTGCCTCGGTCACGCCGGTTGTGGGCCGCACCGAGGAGGAGGCGCAGGCCAAGTACGCGCGGGCCCTTGAGTATGCCGACGAGGTGGCCGGCCTGGTCTTCTTCTCCAACGGCTCGGGCATCGACCTATCGCGCTTCGCCGACGACCTCGACCACGAGCTGACGCCCGCCGACGTCACCAGCCAGGGGCGCATCCACTCGACGGCCGACCAGCTCAAGTACCACGGAAACGACGTGCCGGCTTGGACGCCGCGCAACGTCGGACGGAGCGTGTCGCTCGGCGCCAACGGGCCCACGCCGGTGGGCACGCCGGCACAGGTCGCCGACTACCTGGAGCAGTGGCTGGATGTCGCCGACGTCGACGCTTCAACTACGGCTACGTCGTGTCGCCGGGCAGCTTCGAGGACCTCGTGGACCTGGTCATCCCGGAGCTGCGCCGGCGCGGCCGCTACCCCGATGCACCCGAGACGGGCACCCTCCGGGAGCGCATCTATGGGCCAGGGCGTGCACGGCTGCCCCCGGAGCATGTGGGAAGCAGCTGGTCGTACGACAGGTACGAGGATGCGGAGCGGCAGCACTGAGGACAATGCTGGGCTGGGCCAGAGCGGCCCCTCTGATCAGATCTGTATCACCAGTACGCATGTGCATTGCCGACCTTTGCTCTCTTCTCTGGTGCATTGAATGCTCCAAACGTGATAAGTAGACACGCACAATGGAAGCCCTTTCCTGCTGCAGGACCTTTGTCTGCTGACGTAAAGGGACATATTTAAGAGATGTGTTTTTCAAACTTGACATGCACTTCACATTCCTTCTTCTAGACCCTTTTTTTTCTTCTCTCCTCTCTTCACTTAACGCATGGCATCTCGCACATAATCAAAAAAGAGCGACGAGCTGATGCTTGCCTGAGCACCACGTCACGCCCGACAGCGAACGACGCCACTTGACCTTGATTGACGCCACTGACAGAGTGATGAGGTCCTTTCGGTTTTGCGAGAACAGGGAAGTTGGCGCCGCGTTTTACTCTCCGCCCATTGGCCTCGGCCAACAGGAATACGTGCAAAGGCTGCTGGCCTGGAGTTGTATTTTCTAATTGGGCCGCACATGATGGAATGATCGAACAGAAGTGTCTGTCGGACCAAGGGGGATCCGATCAAAGACTCCCAGGAGCGCCCCTTTATCATGGCTCTTCTCTTCGGGCGGCCTGATCTTACGCTAAACCAACGGCCAGCATTTTGAAAAAAGACCCCTGGAAAAGTACCGCAAAGCACTGCTCCTGGTCGGCACGACATCGAAGGGTGCCCAGCGCGCGTCTGAGGATATGGATAGCCGGGAGCACATCGGTGCAAACAATGTGTTGCGGGTGCCGCTGGGGAACAGCAACCCGTCCAGTGTGAATTTCATACGCACGGCAGAATCCGCTTCTGCAAAAGAAGGGGGACTTTGAGGTGTTCTCTTTGTCTAATGCGGACGGACGAGTTTGGATCTTGTTAGCGGACGAGTTGTCGCACGACTGCTAAGCCAAGACCAAGACACAAGCCTTACGGTTCTCTACAACCTATGATCCCACCAACATGCCCATACTACTCCATCTCGATAGGCTTTATCTCCTATTTTTGATGTAAATCTTTAGTTTGGATCTTTTAGCGGACGGGTTTGGATCTTAGCGGACGAGCTTGGATCTTGTTAGCGGACGACTGGATCTTGTTAGCGATAGCCTTTTTTTCATTGGCCTGGTCTCCCAGCATGGATTAGTAATTAGTGGACACGCGCGGGCAACGAGTATCTCAAGCAGCTTTAAAAAAACCAAACTGTCAATTCCCCTGATTCCAAGCAGCTGTCGCAACAAATCATGCGTGCAAGAACGAGATGCCGATACAACGACGTCACAGGTCGACTGTGGTGTGCCGAGAGTGCCGGGGGCGCAAGGTCCGCTGCAGTGTCACTGTGACGGGCATCCCTTGCATCCGCTGCGCCCAGGACGGCAACGAATGCACGGTTCAGAATGGCCGCCATACGCTGCAAGTACTTACCATGGACGCTAGATACTCCTTGCTGGCGCTAACAGCAGAACGTCTAGGCCACGCAGCTCTCTAGATACGTCTTCGGTCCGGAGTGCGCACTCACAAGAT
The DNA here is from genome assembly GCA_019925645.1 of Graphilbum cf. rectangulosporium. Classification (NCBI taxonomy): domain Eukaryota; kingdom Fungi; phylum Ascomycota; class Sordariomycetes; order Ophiostomatales; family Ophiostomataceae; genus Graphilbum; species Graphilbum cf. rectangulosporium. The sequence continues at coordinate 81,158 of JADHKI010000008.1, forward strand.
GCAAGGAGCGTGGGCGAAAGCGACAGCTCCAGGGCGTCTTCGGTATTGCCATTTCCAGTAATGCAACAGCAGCAGCGGCGGCATCAGCATCAGCACCATCATCAGCATCAGCATCAGCATCAACATCAGCATCAACATCAGCAGCAGCAGCTTCCGTCCGTCCCCAACTTTGAACGCGGCAATTCCGTCACGAGCGATCATGCTGGCGCATACCACGCGGACCGTGGGCGGCAGCGGGACATGGACGAGGAGCGGAGCGGGGCGGAGCTGTCGTTTGCGGCAACGGGTCGAGGCAACGCCAATTCGGACATGCTGTTTTACATTGGTGCGTGATCTCCGTCTCTCCGATGCCTGCGCACCGTGGCCACGAGCCTGACCGGCAAAAGGGGAACAGCCTGGGGCTGCAGCTGTGATCGATGTCTGCTCGGAGCCGCAGCAGCCCATTCCCAGGCACATCCTGCTCCAGTCTACACCGCCCGTCACCATTTCCCAGCAGGACAGCGAGTACCTCCGGCATAAGGGGGTGTTGAACCTCCCCCAGGAGAGCTCCTGCACAGCGTTGCTCCGGGCCTATTTCCACCACGTGCACCCCATTCTGCCTATTCTAGATGTCGCAGTCTTGAACGATCTGCATCAACCTGCACATGTTTCGCTATCCAGCCTGCTTCTGTTCTGGAGCATGACTTCTGTCGCCGTCAATGTGAGCCTCCCATCTGCAAGGCCAGCAGCAAAGGAAAAGAGTTTCCCCCCCCCATTGACATACTGTCTACAGTTTGTTCCGAGCAGCGTCTGGCAGCGGGAGGGTTTCAGCTCTTGCAAGGAAATGAAAGCTAGGGCCTACGAACATGCAAAGGTGCGCATAACCGTAGCTCTCTCCTCTTTTTTATTGTTTATTTTCTTTATGATTATTTTTTGTTTTGTTTTGCGCAAGACATGGCCAGAAATTGACACTTGTAAAGTGCGTTTACAACAATGGCGGCATCTTGTATCAGGAACACCTCTTGCAATCGGCTCTGCTGCTCTCCTTTTGGCATTCTGATCGGGACAGCCTCTCACAGCCATGGTACTGGAGTGGCGTGGCCGTCAGCCTCTGCCAGATTATCGGCCTGCACAGAAACCCAGACTCGGTCAGGGTCAATCCGCTGATCAACGCGCATCGCCGTCGTATCTGGCGCCGCATTTGGGGAGGCTGCTTTTTCCGAGACCGCTGGTTAAGCTTCACACTTGGGCGGCCGATGAGGATCCGCCTCGCCGATTGCGACATGCCTTTTCCGACGATTGAGGACCTGATGGCTGATTTCGATGAAGTCCCATCCTCGCTACGGGACCAATACCTTCCCCAGGACTTTCGTGGGCTGGCAAAGTACTGGGTGGTTCTGCTACAGCTGAGCAGACTTGTCGGCGACGTTATTGCGCTGTGCTATCAGCAAAACAGCCCTACGCCGACCTTTGAGCAATGCGAGAGTCTAGAGGCAGATCTCCTGCAGTGCCACATCCCCAAAGTGGACAAAGGCAAAGGATCCCGCCTGGAGAGTTTCTATTACTACCATACACAACTGCACTACCAGTAAGCAGTTGACGTCTACCTTTGCGCGTTGGTTGCCGGATCTAACGGACCAGAGCACTTTTGATCTCCTTTTATCGCCCTCTGGTATCAACGAAGCCCAAAGACCTTGACCAGCCAGCTCAGGTCGCATGGCAGGACCGTATACGAAGTCAACTGGCATCTGCAGCAGCCTTCACAAATTCCATTTTGGACAGCATAGTATGCGAAGAGCTCACCGGCTTTGCCTGTCCCATGACGTAGGTCAAACACTGGTTTCTCTGGCCCAATCCTCATCAAGAACTACTCTCGCATATCCTTTGCTTGGCGCGCGATCGACCCAATCTAACACTGACTTCCGCAGGCCCACGCTGTTGGTGCCGGCCATGCACGTCCATCTTCTCAGATGCAAATCCACCAACCCTCTCACTCGAAAGCTTGGCCTGAACAAACTCGAGTTCTGCATGGAAGTCATGCGAGAGTTCCAAAAGGCCTACACATCTGCATCGGTGTTTTGCGGCATTTTCGGCGAAGCCATTCGCGTTATATCGCCCGACTTTCAGGACGCCTCGAGCGTGGCTGAGACACAGACGACAGATCCCGTCTCCAGCTCGCTACAGAATATCGACGGTGGTCTCATGGCAGACCCGGCAAACGCAGAGCCAATACTCACCAGTGACGAGCTTTTGGGGAGTCTTTTGAATGAAAGCTCGGCGTACAACATTTGGGAATCGCTGAATACAATGGAGCAGTCATTCGACTTTGGACTGAATTAGCATTGCCAATAGAAAGGAAATAAACTGTTCTCGACCCCAATTTGTATATTCATCTACAAGGCACAAAGAGCGACAGTACGGCAGTCTTCGAGTCCGTTTTTTTTTTCTTTTTTTTGCATCAGAGTCAGGCCAGGCTGGACTTTGGAGGCAACTTTGTGCGTCTCTCGGCCCGGACGTACAGGTTGTTGGGCCTGATGAGCTGGAACATGGGATCGTAGTCAACCGTTTCGTCGCCGTCCTTGCTGAACCGGTACCGGTAGACAAGCTTGGGCAGAAAGATCTTGATCTCCTGCAACGCAAAGTTGAAGCCGATGCACATGCGTGGACCGGCTGCAAAGGGCAAGTAGGCCGCCTTGTGTCTGTTCTTGACCTCGTCGGTGCCCCATCGCTCCGGGTCGAACTTGGCAGGGTTGTCCCACAGGTCGGGGTGGTTGTGTATGTGATGAAGGGCAATGACAATGACCGCATCTTTGGGCAGCTTGTAGCCTCCAGGCAGGATAAGGTCGACCTTGGCCGTTCGGCCCGGCTGGAAAGACGGATTGTGCCGGCGCTGGGTCTCCTTGATAAAGTAGTTGAGGTAGGTGAGGCTGTCGGTGAAGTCTGAAGTGATCTCCATGTCATCGCTAAAGTCATGATCGATCAGCTCTTGGAGGAGCTTATCCTGCACGCCGGGGTACGTGACCAGGCCATAGATGAGCCACGACAGGAGAGACGAGGTCGTAGTGAAGCCCGCGCCAGTAGCAACAACAATGGCCGAAGTGAGACTGTCCTTGGGCAGTCTTTCGCCCTTGTTGTCAGTGGCACGAAGGCCATAGTCTGGGCCACACATGTTAGCGGCGTGTTCACGCTTGACTTTTGTGAATCGAAAGTCCCCCCTCCCCCGGAAAATGTACTCACCAATCAAGTTGGTGGCCTGGAGGGCGGCGTCTTGGAGCGGCAGATCCTCCACACCGCTAGCCTTGGTTTGCTTGATGCGTTCGTCCAGCAGCTCTTCCAGGCGGATCTTGGTGTCTCGCAGTGCCTTGGGGTCTCCAAACGGCAATTTCGCGTACCAGTCGCCCCACGAGGTCACCTTCTTGTTGAGCGTAAGCATTTCGGCAATGTTGTAGACAATCTCGTGCACAGGGGCGTCCACCGAGTTGAAATGCCCCAGATCCACGCCCAGCGTCAGCTTGGCAACCGCCTGAGAGCCCAGCTTGAGCATGTATTGGTACACGTTCCAGGATTCTTCCTGCTCATCCAACTGGTCAAAGACCTCGTAGGCCTTTTCAATTGTCTTTTGCATCGTAGGCGCATAGTGCCGTACGGCCTTGGGCCCGAGGGCCGGCGGCAGGAATTTGTGCGTGATTTTCCACTCGGGGGTATCCGTATCGCCCAGAAAGATACCGGCAGCCGGCGTCTTGATGCCCTTTAGCGGGTGGGCCTCGTTGATCTTTTTCGTGAAGAACTCGGTCTCGGCAAAGGCGGCAGCGGCGACGTCTGGGTCGTTGGAGTGGTAGACGGTGCGGCCCAGGTTGGTCGTCTTGATAACAGGTCCGTAGTGCTCAAAGAGACGCTGGTGGTTGCCGAGATGGTCGGGGAAGATCTCGAAGAAGTTGCCGACATACGGCAGACCGGCAGGTCCAGGAACTTCGCGCACGCCATGGCCATCAATCGTAATGGCAACCTTGTCCTTTGAGGACAGGACCTGCGCAACGGCGGAGAGAGCACTGTTTGCAGCCTGGAAACCGACGCCTGCCCGATGATCAGGAGTTAGTGCTCCCCGTCATTCCCCCTTTGCTTCATTTCATCGTCTGCTGCAAAAGACACGTTACCTTTGGGCACTACGATGGCATAGTGCGATGCGACCAACTTCTGCAGATAGTCAAAGCTTGCCGTCTCACTGACGTCGATGGGACGCGCAGACTCCGGGTCCTCCCCGAGGAGGTAAAAATACTGCACAGGCATGATGATGTATGTCTATGAGGTAGAATGAAAGCAGGCTTTGGGAGTAGTGATGCGGCATTGAGATCCAAGCAAACACCTGGCACGACTGCAGAAAGATTATATACTTGTCACATCGAGGTCCAAGCTTTCACGACTATTGATAGCTCTGGCATGGCAAATGCCATACCGCGGCATCAAGACCCAACCCCGAAATAAGATCATCCCTTTAGCGGGGACGACTTCAGTGCCGCTTGCCGAGGTCGGCCCCTCTTCCGCGTGGACTGACGGGGCGGCCCACGTCTTCGGACTATCCTACGGGGGCTATCTCATCCGCGGGAATTCTTGAAAGGGGCCTACCGAGGTAGCAATGCGACGTTGATGGCTCCACAACGGCCGATGTCTAGAAATTAGAGCGAGGAAATCAACAAGGACCTCCTCTCCGACGGTAGAACTTGCAACGTATAGGAGGAGAGCCACTTGATAAGCTCCAGTATAATAAGGCCCGGACAACCACCGAACCTCGCTCTCTTGCAACCTCACCCAAAAAAACCGGTTGTGGCAATTTTTTTTGTCTTTTTTTTGTCTTTTTTTTGTCTCTTTTGTCTTGCCCTCTTCTGTTTGCCATGGCGGACCTTCCAACTTTTACAGCGGCCGAAGTCGCTGCGCACAAGAGCACAGGTGACCTCTGGCTCGCTGTGCACGGAAAAGGTAAGATCCACGCCTGACAAGACGTTCTACCGCGCGGTCCTTGACCGTGTGTGTTATAGTCTACAACGTTTCCGAATATGTGCGAGACCACCCCGGCGGTGCGGATGTTCTTCTCGACGTGGCCGGCACCGACGCCACGGCGGCTTACGAGGATGTTGGCCACTCCGAAGACGCGGATGAGATTCTGGAGACGTATCTCATCGGCAAAAGCGCCGAAGGCGATAACTTTCAGCCGCAGATGAAGGTGAAGCTGGTCCAGCCGGCGCCGCCGCCCCCGGCCAAGAAGGCATCCTCTTCGGTGGCCTTGTTTGGGCTGTTCAAGAAAGCACTGGCATTGGTGGCGCTGGGTGCGCCGCTCTACGGGGCGTCAATCCACGCTCCTTTTCTCTACGGGTCTGCCGGAAAGCTCTTTCTCAAGAAAATCACCCTTCCAGTGCCGACTACCTTGCCACGCAACCCGTTTGTTTTTGGCTTTGCCGCCGCTGGGACCTTGTCCGTCATTGCGGCTGGCGTGGTTGGCAAAAAGCTATCCAGCCTTATCGATGTCGAGTCGGGCTTCACCCATTATCCGGCCCATCGAAAGCAAACCAAGCCCGTCTGCCGACCGAACCCTCACATGGTAGAGGGTTTCCTAAACCCCAAGACTTACAAGGGCCTCAAGGTGGCCCGGATAGACAAGCTTTCGGCAAATGTGCTCCGTTTTGTCTTTGACCTTCCCAACAAGCACGATATTGTGGGACTCCCGATTGGCCAGCATGTCGCCGTCAAAGCCACCGTCCAGGGTGCCTCCGTTTCAAGGTCCTACACGCCGACTTCCAACAACCTGGACGTTGGCGTCTTGGAGCTGGTCATCAAGATCTACCCCGACGGTGCCCTGACGGGCGGCTACTTTGCCAACCTCAAGCCGGGCGACGAGGTCCTCTTCCGCGGCCCCAAGGGGCCGATGCAGTACCAGCGCGGACTTTGCCGAAAAATCGGCATGATTGCAGGGGGCACAGGCATCACGCCCATGTTCCAGCTCATTCGTGCCATCTGCGAGGACGACAGAGATACCACAGAGGTGTCGCTGATTTTTGCCAACCGGTCTGAAGAGGATATTTTGCTTCGGTCGGAGTTGGAATCGTTCGCCCGCCGGTATCCCAAGAACCTCAAGATCTGGTTCATGCTGGACCACGCGCCCAAGACTTGGGCGTATGGCACTGGCTTTGTGACAGTCGATGTTATCAGGGAGCGGCTGCCTCCGTGCGCGCCTGATACCAAGATCATGCTCTGCGGACCTCCAGGCATGATCGCCGCATCCAAGAAAGCTCTGGTCTCCCTGGGCTTCCAGGCGCCAGGGGCTGTTGCCAAGATCACGGATCAAGTCTTTTGCTTCTAGGGCATCTAGTATCTTACTGTAGCATCATTTAATTTCAACTTTTGCTTGGTCAAACTGCTTCCAAGAACTTTAGAGGCTGGCTCAACTTTGTTTCTTTTTTTTGCTAAAACCTGTGCTGGATTGATCAACAACGTCTTGTGACGACCGCCTGCGGCGTGAGCCTCTCCCGAGCTCCAATTTGTTTTTTTTTCAATAAAACAAAACTTTGTAGTGCCTCGGGATAAGCTTGAGGTTAGACCCTAGCATGCTGGGTCCGTTTCTGGCCATTGAGGCCTCGGCAACTCACATCAGTCTCCGTCAGAGCCGCATCATATATCGCGCACTAACAGTGTAAGATACGAGCTTGTTTAGTGCCGGATGGGTGCCGGACGGACTAGGCCTCAATGAGTGGAGTCTTGAAGAAAGGGGAAACCCCCCGGTAGCTGTGACGCAAATATGGAAAAGCCCCATATATATTCGGCAAGGATTATAGCTTCGGGAGTACTACGGTAACGGTGCCCCTTACGTCGTGTTCACCGAAAGATCTACCAATGAAAACGCTACGAATAAACAATGGGAAACTACAAATAGTCCCACCCTACCGCGGTATCTACAGCCCCCATAGCTTATGGAGCCCGCGGCAGGCTACCGCGGGATTGGGCTGTACACGTATTATCGTAGGTTTGAAATCGGGTCAAGTCCAGTTTATTTACGGAGTATACGTATGTGTAGGCCTCGGCAAGTCTGAGCTGGTCGACTGATTTCTAATGGAAGTGGATTAAAAGCTACCATATCCGTGTTATTCAAGCGTAGTATATAAAGAGTGATGGCGTCTGATAGATGTATAAGGGATGTCCTACTCACTTGCCTTGCCATACCAGTAACCAGACAGACCAAAATCCTCTCCTATTTGCACACTCCTTTGAGCATTATCTCGACATGTCGTGGCTACCACCAAAGGACTTTGCTTCGCGCCCAGTCGCCATACTGGGGGCAGGAGTTCTCGGCCGCCGCATTGGTATTTAGGCCCTTCTTATCACGTCTCTCAGAACTTGTCTGACTTGTCTCTACAGCATGCACGTGGGCATCTGCCGGATACAGTGTGAAAGTTCGTGACCCGAGTCCTGAGCAGCGGTCTCAGTGTCTGCAGTATGTCGATCAGAACATGGCCGTATTCCTGCAGCAGACATCTGCAAAAAGGGGCACCGTTGAGGTCTTTGAGGATCTCGAGCCAGTCCTGAAGGACGCCTGGCTTGTCATAGAAGCCATCCCTGAGAAGATTGAGCTGAAGATCGCTACCTTTGCCACGTTGGACACCATGGCCCCGGAGGATGCTATTCTTTGCACCAACTCCTCCTCGTACAAGTCCTCTGAGATGATTTCCAAGGTTTCAGAACCGACAAAGAAACGCATTCTCAACATGCACTACTACATGCCCCCAGGGTGCATGGTTGTGGAACTCATGACAGACGGATTCACCGAGGAGGCCATATTCCCCTTCATGACAGAAAGGCTTCGGGAGACGGCGGCGTTGCCTTACTTGGCTAGAAAAGAAAGCACGGGCTTCATCTTCAACAGACTCTGGGCGGCTATCAAGCGTGAGACTCTGGCGATTTTGGCCGAAGGCGTATCTGTTCCGGAGGAGATTGACAGTATCTGGGGCTACCTCTTCCCTGCGAAGGTTGGTCCGTGCATACTGATGGACGGTAAGGCAGGATTCTTGTTTCCCTTTTGCTGTTCCCAGAGCTGACTGAGCGGTACAGAGGTTGGCCTCGATACAGTGGCACTGATTGAGAGCCACTACATTGCAGAACGTGGCTTAAGCTCAACGACTGTTGACTATCTCAAAAGTGCCTATATCGATCAGGGAAAATTGGGTTCAAAGTGCTCCAAAGGAGGGTTCTACCCGCCTAAAGCCAAGACTGAAGAACAGGCTCCCACTCCGGACATAACGACCCTGCTTGTTCTTGATATTGGTCTTTCTGCGGCACAGCCAGGCCTGACATCGGGAGAGATTCTCCAGATCGACTCCAACGGAGAGAACTTGAAGACGGTACTCTCAAAGCAAGCCTTGCCAGACGGCATCGATGTTGATCCCTCGACCGGGCGTATGTTCTGGACCAACATGGGCTGGCCAGGTGCCCGGGATGGTGGAGTCTTTTCGGCAAACAAGGATGGAACGGACGTTCAGGCTCTTGTGGCCCCTGGCACCATCAACACGCCCAAGCAGCTGTGTCTTGATCACCAGAACAAGAAAGTGTACTTCTCAGACCGCGAAGGATGTGCGCTATACCGCTGCAACTATGACGGTTCCGATCTTGAGACTCTAGTGAACAACGCCAAGACCTCGGAGGAGGGCAAGGAGGCAAATATTCTGGACTGGTGCGTCGGAGTTGCCGTCTCCCCGTCGCGCGGCAAGTTTTACTGGACCCAAAAAGGACCCTCGAAATCAGGCAAAGGTCGCATCTTCTGTGCTGAGATAGACAACCCGAAGGAAGCCGTCTGTATCTTCAAGGACCTACCGGAGCCGATTGACCTGGACATCGATGAAGCCGGTGACAAGCTGTATTGGACTGACCGTGGAGAGATTCCGGTGGGCAATGCCTTGTATGCGGTCTCGATCGATTCTGCCGGACTTCCTGTTTCGAAAGACGCAACATCAGCGTCCGCCAAACCACAGCCACTCACGAGGAACTTCCATGAGGCAATTGGCCTGAAACTCGATGCGAAGAATAGCCGCATTTTTGTCACTGACCTCGGCGGGCGCATTTATTCCTACGACGTCAAGACTGGGAAGAAAAGAGTGGTGTACGAAGATGATGAGCGTGCCTTTGCAGGTATTGTTGTACTCTAGCTTAGAGATCTCAAGTAAGCTTTCATAGATTAGTTCAAGCCTAATTTACTCAATGGTTTTGACATGTCCATTATGAGACTCTTCATTATTAGCGTTTGTGGTTTAACAGCAGTGCCCGAAATATATTTCTGGGTAAGGTTTACTACTTAAAGTAGCTTACATTTCCCCACCGCCCTACTCTACGATACGCCTCCAGATCCAGATCTGACAAGTGCGAATTTGCAGTATTACTACAAGGTTTACCAGGATAAAACCCACTGCGGAGAAAGTATTTATAGTGATGCAACTTCAGGGGCTGGTTCATTTCGGACAAGAGCCCCATAAATATATTCGTGCATCTCCCTGCGTATGTTCACATGCACCTAAGAATCTCACGTCATTTTCCAGTAAGTTATGACTTTGCTTGATCCATTTGCTAAAACATATACAGTAGGCGCAGATGATTATTCCCAAGGTAAGCAAAAGGTCTTTGAAATAACTTATCAGTACAGTGTAGACTAACCTCTTAAAAGTGCTGCAAGAGGAAGACCAAGGTACGTGCTAATTCTTATTTTCTATAAAAAAGGCCAACGTCAAACAAGCTTGCAAAAAAGCAGCAGCTCGGGTACAAATGCGTTGAAATCCAGTTGCGGCCGGTCTTTTTGGTGAGTTCAGATCAGAGGCCGGACTTTATTTGAATTCAAACAAACGAGCTGCAGTCGCCTGCAGGCAGCTTTGTTGGATAGTTCAAATTAAAGATCTCACTTTTGATACGCGCGCCTAGGCGCGCCACTACCAAGCGCGTTCCGATTTTAAATTTACAAAATCCTCAGACTAAATGTTATATAGACAGCTATTCATGCTATCTTATAGCGCCACATTATCGCTGATTTCCAAGCAACTTTACAACGAGTCCGGGGTTGCCAGCTTTTCGCGGACCTCCATCAGAGCCTTGCCCAGACGGTTCTCTCCCCAGCTCGATTTACCTGCGTGTAGGCTGGCCTCTTGTGCAGTGAAACCAATGCCCCAGACGCAGTCTTGTGACGCAGCTTCAGCGAGGGGGCGCTTTCCAGTAGACAACAGAAGCGCACAGAGGTCCTTGTTCCGGCTAAACTTGTACAGGTTGCCGAGCACGACGACGTCGCTCTTGATGCGGTCCCACACGGCGGCGTCGAAGCCGCGCGTCTCCCGGCCCAGCCGCTTCTGCTCCTTGGCGTCGTCGGTGGCCAGGATGCAGCGCTGGGTCTCCGTGTCGCTAAAGCAGCCGGCCTAGCAGTACATCATGAATTGCGGAAATAGAGTGGCTGCCAACCCTCGGGGTTCGTGGGGTCGATAGGGTGGCCGACGAGGACGGTTATTTCGGCCTTGCTGACCGAAAAGGTGGCCGGGAACCACTGGCAGAATTCGCCAAAGGGTTCGTTCGACTTGAAGAAGAAAAGCAGCTTCTCTTCATCGCTGCCCGCGGTTGATTCGACTTTGCCTTGGCCAGTGTTGTTCTCGACGGGCATTTTCTTCGCACGCCGCGCGGCACACCGCACGGTATCAAAATCCTTGGAAACCTTTTTTTTTTTTTGCATTGTAGAGTTGGCATTTTGATGTCGATAAGTCGATGAAAAGAGAAATATAGAGGAGTGGGCCAAAGACGGGGAGAATACCTACTTATTCAAAGTTCTCAACTTGCGGTTCTCGCTAAACTCAAGGATCCGAGTCACCCAGGCTCTAACTTGGAAACGCTTGTCTCTCAAGGTCAAGTCTTGGAAACGCTTCTCAACGCCGTACGACAAAGATGACTTACCTGATAAGATGCCACGCCAGAACAGGAGACACGACACAGAGGAGACGCAAATAGCACAAGAAGCGCCGAAATAAGCCGGGGTGGTTAGCAAGGCCAAGAAGATGGAAGAAGTAAAGGGCAAGAGCAAAGCTGACCGTGGTTTCCGCCACAGCATCCGCAGCTTCGCAGTGTAAGCACTGGCATCAAAACGCAGCACGGTCGCGTGGCTGGGAAAATCTAACTTGGAGAAACTGTTCGGTTCTGGTCATGGGCCGGGATGCCGTGTTCGGATTATCGGTGGCCCATCGCACCTTCCGTGATTGCACTCAGTGAAGAATAAAGTAGCACTTGGCGTCCGGCGCATCATTTTTTCTCCAGCATTTACATGCACCATGCTTATTATGACTCTTTGAGTACCTTGACTCGGATTACCTCTTTGCATACCTTGGCTTTGAATATCCCTTGGAATACCATGTAGCTGCTGTTCAGCCTTGCATACCACTTAATACCACACTGCAAGGACCGGGCAGCATGGTCGAATCCTTCACCCCGCTTACCCCGCGTGCTGTCGCAACGCTGATATTGGCTTCTCACCCTCTTTCTTTGAGCTGTCTCGTCGTCCCGCCGACATCATGTCCCAGCTCTGCGCTCTCTGCGAGGGAATGACGCTTCCTCGCCTGGTGGACCTCGCCAAGCGCGACTTCCGCTCCGGCTTCTTCCCCAATACACACTACTACCACCACCACGCGTCGTTTGCCGAACATGAGGCGTGCGCTACGAGCGACGTCGGCTGTGCACTGTGCCGGCTCATCCTCGACAGCTTTGCGGCCGCAGAACACGATGCCAGCAATCCGATTTGGCCGCTGCCGGCGGCCGGACGGCCCGCGTCTGGACTCGGCCCCACGATACGCGACGTCGCTCGCCAGCTCGCCCACTCCTCGGACGTGCGCGTGGCCCTGCGGGCCCGCCACCTGGCCACGGGCGCTGGACTCGAGCATGTCAAGCAGTTTGACCTGCTGGCGGTGCGGCTGGGCGAGCGTTTGGAGCTGGGCGCCCCTCTCCACGTGCCGGACCTGCTGCTGGTTCTGCGTGTGCCGCCTGTCGCCCCGACGTCCGACAACAACAACAACTACGACAAGACGCGCCAGAGCCGCCTGCTCGTCGTTGTGGACGGGTACCAGATCGGGTGCACCACGCCCGACGACCACCTGGGCTCAGCCGGCAACTTCCGGCTGGCTCGCAGCTGGCTCGACGACTGCTCGCAGAGCCACACCCGCTGCTTGCCGACGGCGCACACCAAGCGGCCCCCGCCACTGCCCAGGCGCGTCATCGACGTGACCTGCACGCCGGCCCGGATCGTCCACGCCGAGGACATCCGCCCCGGGCGCCCCGGCCATGGCTGCGGCGAGTATGTCGCACTCAGCCACTGCTGGGGCCGGCCGCCCATCAAGACACTCCTCCAGACGACGACCCTGGCCGCATATACGGACGGCCTGCCCGAGACGGACCTGCCGGCCAACTTCCGCGACGCCATCACCATTACCCGCGCCCTCGGCATTCCCTACCTGTGGATCGACTCGCTGTGCATCCTCCAGGACTCGCTCGAGGACTGGCGCTACCAGTCGGCGCGCATGGGCCCGCTCTACAGCCGCGCCGCCGTGTCGCTACTGGCCATGGCAGCCGGCGAGAGCGGAGCGGGCATACTGCGGCCGGTGCCGCGACCCACCTCCCCCGGCAGCTGTGTGGCGTCCTTTGCCGGGCCCGACGGCCAGCCCGTCCCGTTCTGCGTGTCCACCATCTTCCAGGACAGCGAGAACCTCCGCCAGCTGAGCGAGACGTCGCCGCTCAGCAGGCGCGGCTGGACGCTGCAGGAGGCCGTCTTCTCGGCGCGCATCTTGTTTTATGGCGCCCATCAGATCTACTGGTTCTGCCCCGAGGGCGGCTACAAGTCGGCCGAGTCGCTGCCGGACGGCATCCAGTACCCGCCCAACAAGGATCCCAGCATGGCAACGGCCTACTTTGGGGAGACGAGCGGTGTGTTGGCAGCCACGGCCCCGAGCCGGTTTACCACCATCACCGAAGCCATCCTGGTCGAGTTTTACCAATTCGTCGAGTCCTACTCCCGGCGCAGCCTGACGTTTGGCACCGACAAGTTTCCCGCCGTGTCGAGTTTTGCCCAGAGCGTCGAGCGCGCCTTGCGTCAGAGCCAGGCCCCCGACGGCCGCCTCACATACTCGTACATGGCCGGCATCTGGAGCGGCGACTTTCGGCGCGGCCTGCTCTTCTGCCCGACAAACGGCATGCACGCGCCACATGTGAGCCGGGACACTTCCGAAAAGGACGCGCCGTATCGGGCCCCCTCGTGGTCGTGGGCCGTCACGGACGCGCCCATTGTCTTTCTGGCGGCACAGACGCCGCCGACCGGCACGCCGAGTCCGTTGAATGCGGCCCTGGTGTCGTGGTCCACACAATTGCGTGACCCCGACAACGCGTTCGGTGCGGTGGATGCGGCGCACATGGTCGTCCGGGGACGGACCTGCCGGCTGCGGCGGAGCGCCCAGCACTTTATTGGGGCCTACACGTGGGACCGGGACGACGAGCGGGGGTGGGCGTGGTTCGATGATCAGCCGACAGCGCTGGTGGGGGGCAGGCCGGAGCTGGTCGACACGGCCAACGGTAACTGCGTCGTCTTTGATGGTGGGCGAGCAGAAGACGGCGACGGCCAGGACACTTTTTTGTGTACCTATTACGCGCCGGGGACGAGTACAGGCGAGAAAAAAACGGTGTCTCCAGATGCAACAGACTATGAGACGCAAGAGTACACGCTCTTGCTGGTCGACCTGGGGCAAGACGAGGAGGAGAAAAGGGGAGTTGATGGCGCCGACGATGACAGTATTGAAGACGACTGGGACCTGACCGAGGAGCTGATCCACTGCCTGATACTGAAAAACGTGTCGACGGACGTCTACGAGCGCGTCGGTATGCTCATCCTCGACTAGGAGAGCAGCAGTCGCGTGGACCACTGGCGAGAGCAGACGATGACGCTGGTATAGGCTGGTGGACGGGGCGGTATATCTGTTTTCTTTACTGGTTTTTTTAACAGAGCCGATCAGGCTACCTCAACAATGAATAAGCAAGTAAGACAACAAATTGCCAGGCTGAAGAGTGAATTAACACCGCTAATGGTGTCCAATGCCACGATGTGTCCAACGTCACGATCCGCAAAGTCAATGCAGTAATAGAACTTACATCCATGGCTTCCACTGGTTTCGGAGGGTGCAATAACCTGCCTACAATATCACAAGTCTATGGCACGACATATCGAAGACGAGGACGGCACCAAAACAATCATCACGTGGCCTCAACAAAACCATGGCCTCAAAGAAGGAGGTGAGATCCAAGAGACTATGGACGGCTCGTCTGGCCATGTTAGCTGATGCTGGGACAGGGCTTCTTTCATACAAAAATTTGTGCGTGTGCCCCCCAACGTGGGACGGTAGCGAGAATGTTGAAAAAAAATTATGTCTACAGTATCCAGCTCCTTGACACGGACTGCATGCCCAAAACGTGACCACTTGAAAAGGCGACATTTCATGATTCAATAATGCGCGTTGAAAGAACATTTGGCTTGGTGTGGTTTACTAATTATTAAAAGTACATCTGACCTTACGGCTTAAGCCTGTGCGGCCAAGAGACTCCAGTTAGTCCGTCAGGTCGTAGCTTCCGTATTAAGCGCAGCTTCCCTTTTGACTGTTATTCTTCTGCCTTCTTATTCATTTTCCACTTGTCACTCCAAAGACGCTTTTTAACGTTACATCAGCTTCACTCTCCCTTCTCTCCATTGGCCCATACATTTCCTTCACTCCTGTTCTGTACCATTAAGTCTTGCTTTCCAAGGCTACTCGGGGCGCAGCCTTTGATATCTCAAGATGGAACACTCAGCGAAAAGACAGCGCACAAGTCGTGTGCGCTTCCACTACCCATCCGTCCCCTCAAATTGCATCAACCTGGGACAGGAGATAATGTTTTACGGGCCAAGGATTGTCGAACGTGAGTTCTCTTCATCGCGCGTATGATTTCCCTGTCTGTTTTCCCGCAGATATACTAATGTGCTATTCGGTGACAGACGACTTTTCTGGAGCTTGGGGCCCTCCAGGAGTGTCAGAGGCCAGAGCACTCCTGGAACCAAGTGTGACTGCTGAGAATGTCAGCCTTTTGCGTACACACCACCCCGCGCTGGCCGAGGCAGAAGAGGTGCAACTCACGACTAGAACCGATGGAAAGCGTTTGTGGCATCTGGTGCGATACAAAAGGTACCCGCCATACACCCATGCAGCCGGGTTGGAGGTGCACCTAGAGCCTCTGGACTACATTCCTTTTCTTCGAGGGATCTCCATCAAGGAAACAGACGTGACGCCAGGCTATATTGATCCGCGGCGCATCTTGAACCCGGCAGACCTTGACGGCATTCGGAGGGCCTTTCCACACTCGACGGGCGCGCAGCTGCTGGTCTTGGGCCACTTGGTCATTCTCTACGACTCGATGGCGTCTTTTAAGAAGGAGATAGGGCACATCCGAGGCCCCCACACGTTTTTCTGCCCCCTGCGTGTTTTCTACCGCATCCGCCACAGCATCCCTTCCACCTCGCCAACGCCCGCGGCTCTTCATGCTGGATCTGCTCTGCAGGAAGATTAAGGTACTTGTGCCCTTGGATTGCGACTGAAGCTCACCTCGGGCCAGACAGTCGTTACCACGGCGACCCATGGTTTTGTTCGGACAGACGGCCTCGGCGACAATGCAGTTGTACATGGCGCGTCACGGCTCGTGAACTGGGTGGCTAGAATATGCCGCCAACTCTTTTACGGTCAACCAGCTCCTCGCCTGCCGCTTGTATTGGCCAATATGACAGCATTTGACGCGGTCAATACGCCCCTGGGAAAAATAGTCACAATTCTCAGGGACAGGTCCACCATTGGCAAGATCACACAGACATTTGACACGCCCCATTATCTGCTCCCATACCCTGCCGGGTACGTTCACGATCTTTCATTCATAACAGGTGACTTCCTGCCAAAGATGCTTCCGCCACCAGGACTACCAAAGATCACAGGGTGGGCGGAACTGAAGGACGTCTTGGATGGTGCGCCTGTCTTTGCTTCGGCGAATCTCTTTGACGCTGAGGATGAAGGCTGGGGCAAACATCGCGGCATAACAACTCGGCCCTCTACTCCAGCCGTTGTCACAGGCACCCAGTACTTTTGGGATTCTGGCACTGGAAAGCAAAGTATCGCCTTGCTTTGGCGTATCGCGAATGCTCCTGAGGTCACTTTTACAGGCGAGTATTCGGGAACCGCGCTGTGCTCTGGCAACATCATGGGGCAAACCGCGGCGGCTGTTGTTTCTCAGAACTTTTGCGAAAGTGATGCCGCCATCGTTGAGGACGAAGAGACCGATTATGTGCCGGGGCATATTGGCGGTTTCATCTTGCCAGAAGAGGTGTATGCAAGCGAAATCGAATGCGGGGAGAAGACGAATGTGCTGCCAAACGGGTCAGTGCAAAGGTATCCTCTCGGGATGCGATCCAGTGCCCCGAGACGCGCGTCGTGTTGATTTTCCTTCCCTTTTTCCTCCTTGTACAGAGTGTGGACAGATTGTATCCTCGGCTTATAAAGCCTTCCGCACATGTGGAGACAACACAAAATCGTCGAAAGCTTCAAGGCTTGACAATGTTGTGATGTCTCCATATGTGCGGAAGGCTTTATCAGCTAAGGATGTTATCTATAGTGGAGGCTGGGTGTAAATGGCGGCCCGGCAAGCAACAAGATCACCTGGGATGGCAGCGTTTCTAGCGATGTTTTAAGAAGTCTTACTCTTTCGCACTACAGAGTCGGGCTAAAAACAGTCACTTACTTACTCGGAGAGGTATGAGACATAGACTGGCAGAATCACCAAGATCATTAACGACCGAAGCGGAACTACTCTCTTTTGCTCAGGCCGCCCGTGAGGGCATCGCTACAACTAGACTCCTACAAGAACTCGAAGTCCGTGTCCCTAATACGATATCAGTCCACTGCGACAACAAACAGACAGTCGGCATCATCAACAACGAGATGCACACAGTCAATACGAAGCTTAAGCATATTGATATAAACAACCACTGGCTAAGGGAGCAAAAGAGGAGCGGCAGGATCATCGCAGTGCTAGTCAAGTCGGAACACCAAGAAGCAGATGGTTTTACGAAGCCTTTGACACATCGCAGGGTATAGGCCAGATACTTGTTTGTTTAACTTTTAAGTGTGTGTTTCCTTGGCCCGCGAACTGGGTTGTCTTGGTTTTTGTTTGTTGTTAAATACACTGCGCGCGGATCATGGGCTGAGATATTGGAGGTGGTTGCATCCGTTGGTCCAAAATTCCGATGCTTTATCTTTGTAAAATGTGTATGCGTAGACAATGTTATTTATAAACTAAAAAGTTGAGGAATAAAAAAACAGGTAGTTCAGTATCTACCATATTCAATTTTATTTAATCAAGAAAAGAAAGGCCGAGCTGTTTGAGCGCAAGGGGTAATCGTCAATTACCCTCGGGCGAAACCAGCAAGCTGCTCTTGGCCCTTTCGATGCCAAGTAGGACGCACATCGTATATGCGGCTCGCGCAATTCGATCTGAGCTCCCCCAAACCTTCAGCTCATGTCATCCCCTTTGCGAACCTGCCCTATTTCTGCGTTGTTGTCCCTCACAGCTCCCTATTTATATAGAGAAAGATATACAGAGGCCGATGAAGAGTAGTGTCGTGGCATGTCTTGCCATGGGTGGTTGTTAAAGCGGCTACAGCCGCCTTTGCCCCTCGGGACATATATGTATAAACATTTATATGACAAAAAAAAAAAAAAAAACCGAAGCGCGTCGGCGGTTTAGTGGTGAAAATCCCCCGGAAAAATGCTTTAGTATAGAATAGCAAACATGGGTGAATGCCCAGGATAAAGATACGGACATCGCTTTTCCGAGTATCTACATCAGAAAGAGTACGTCCGAATTTAATCATGGATTAAATGGCGTAGAATTTACTTTCAGTACATTATAGTCATCCACCATACCGCTCGTGAATTTTCGTACTGAGCAGTACTGAGCAATTTGAGCAAACAGACGGTTTCATTTCCAGCAAGACTGGCAAAGCCACGGCATTTGCCGGAGAAAAAAAGTAAATCACCCCGTACGGAGTATATCGCATCACCCGGGTAGGAAATTGAAAATAGAAGACGTCTCCTCCTGGTCGTATGGCACTGGGCGAAGTATTCTAGGTGAGTGTGGAAGAGAGAGAGCACCCGGCCTCAACGCCTTTCACCCTAGAGGTGATTGCCGCTGCCAAAGCAGAAGAATGCCATGGCAAAGCCCTTCAAAACAGCAATAGCCTAGATCGGTGGGTTGGGGGGATTCAACACATTGTCGTAGCCCGCAGAGCAGCCGTAGTCCTGGGCTTCATTGTTGCTATTTTGCGGCACCAGAATATAGCCCTGTTTGGTATTACAACCCGTGCAGTAGTTGCAGGTGACCTCCTTAACTTCCGACCACACCATAAGATGCCGGCCCCAGACCTGGGCGATGCTCTTGCCCGGCACAGTGCAGCTAATGGTGCCGCCAGTGGTGTAAGCGTAGGTCACGCTGAAGCCAATGTTGATGGTGATACTCTTCAAGAAATCCTTTATGAATTCCTTGGTAGCAACCCTATTGACACCTGTTAGCTCTGTGTTGCCTGACTCTGACGTGGTTCGCTCTTCACGCACCCAGCAGTGCCCTGCGCACTTTTGGTGACAGAATACTGAAACGCCACGGAACCGCCTGACGGGTCCTTGCCGGTCTGGACCGCAGCAGAGATGGGCACCCATGGGTCATAAAAAACCTGTGTTCTCAAGATTGTTCTCTCCGGAGGTGCAGTTCCGCACCACTCACGCTCCTGGAGGTAGTTGCGATTTTCAACGGTCACAAAGGCATGCTTGTCCACAAGGTAGACGGTTGATCCAACAGCATCAGGATGCTCCGCAGTGTAGTTGGCCAAGCTGTCTGAGAGCAGGACTTTGTCCGCTGGCATATTCTTGAGAATGTTGGCATGGATTTGATCGGCATCAAAGGACTGGGAAACGTTTAAATAGCCCGGGCCACTGGCCATGACCATGCCAGCCAGACCGGAGAGCAGGAAAGCGTAAAGTATCATGGCTATTTGAGAGTGTAACAGGCAAAAAGAAGGATGAAGATGTGTCTGGGGAGAATTTTACTGAGAATTTGCGTGAGCATGGACGTCGAAAGAGGCGTCTTAAATAGGCCTCGACCAGAAGGAGAGGGAAGATTCAGACAAAAGAATCATTACCATGCCTTGGGGGGGGGGGGGGGGGGGATCTTGACCTTCCATTTAAAGTAAGGTGTATGTAATACAATACAACCAGCCCTTTGCTAGCGGTGGAGTTTCGGCGTTGAAGTTGGGAAATGGTAATGCTTGGCGTAAGTTTTTGGTAAAACGCGAGACGCTTTTAGGCTTAAGTGCTTACTTGTTGCTGTACATAGAATCTCACTGCGATACCGAGCTCTTAACTTGGAAGCCCACAGTCTATCTATCTTTACTTTGTGGTAATATTTCCAGTTGAGCCTTGATCAGGAGGTTCCATCGTGCCAATAATATTTTACACGGGGTCGTGCCATGCTGACACTGGCCAAAAGCAGTGCGTTGAATCATGGTTATTTAAAGACGATTGTCTGCAAACAATCCAAACTCGACCCGTAGTATTGCATGCCGCTCTCGTTCCACATACCGTTTCTTTTTCTTCAACTTTCTGTTCACAGATTCAGGTATATCACTACACTGGCAGTCCAAGTTGTCGTTCGGGCCAGCTAACAGAGCAGACAGATCGCAACCTCCGCCATGAAGCTCAGTCTCAGTCTCGGGCTCCTGGTGTCCGCTGCTACGGCCAAGCAGATCCAGATCAACTACTACAAGGATAGAGGCTGCTCCGACTTTAGCGGAAATGTCGATGTCAACTGGGCAGACCAATTCGGAACCAATGGCCAAAACTGCTACAACTACAATTACGGGCATTCCGTAAACATTGCGGAGTGCGCGTACGACAAAACTTGTACCTGTTTGTGGTACCGTAAGGAGAACTGCGAGGGAGGATACAGCACGCTTCATGCTGGCGGCCGCGGAGCAGAGAACTGCATCAAGGACGCTGAGCACTACAAGTCGTTCCGCTGCTTTTATTATCAGAAGTAGCCGCTGGTGTAGTCATTAGGGATGGGAAGAGAGGCCGGACAGTAGGGAAAGATATGCTACCAACTGTCCTGTTGTGCGAAGCTGCAGAGGAAGGTATGCTACTAGATGTCAGATTGTACAGAGCTGCAATATCCCAGGGTTCAAACATATTTGAGCATTACACCGTGTTCTTTCCGACATGTTGTGTATAGAAATCCCGACAAAGCCGTTTTCTGTTACTTGCCGCATCTGACTATCAGACTGCCTTGGTTGGCCGTATTCCGAGAGCCTCCCTGTAATCCTGCTAGCACTTGAAACTGACAGGACCCGTTTCTACAAAGAAGTGTACTTTGCCCTGCCCCGGAGAGCTCTTTGACCGACTGATCTGACCGTGGAAAGTCAACAACTCATAAACATGTGCCATCCTTTGTATTCTTCATGGGCGACACGACTACGGGTATGGACAATCTGCCCAACAACTTGGTTGTACTTTCATTCAGGCTGGCGAGAAAGATATACGTCGTGCCTCGCCTGGCTGCAAACCGAGAACCTCTGCGGCTTCCTTCTTATTCCTGCGCCCCACCCAACGTAAGACGCCAAATAAAACCGATCCGTGCCGAGGTCAGCTTAACAGCGATTAAACCAGGATCAATGAGATATACCAGTTTTTGGTGTGGTAAGCTGACGGCGGGGCGCTCTGCATGTCGATCAAAGCAACTGCAGTTCCCAGCGCCAACCGAGGAGTACGAGTCTCAAAGTGGCGATCTCACTCACACACAATCCTCCCTTTCTGACAGTAGAAGGCGGCCTCGACCTCGCGCATGTTCCCTGGCGGCTTGATCGACGGCACAGCCTCGAGGGCGCAATAAGCCGCACCAAGAAGCCATGACAGAGCCAGAGATTATGCACAGGACGTGGTCGTGGAGGAGCAGGGATCCGACAAAGACGTAGACTAGGAGGACACGAGCAAGAGGACGCTGAAAGTAGCCGCAGAGAATATACCGCGGCCAGCGAATGAAGACAGAAACAAGGCGTGGTTTGAGACCTGCGGCGGGATCTGAAGCTCGAAAAGGCGGCAGCTGTAAGAGAGAAGCCGTTTAGCAGGCGGCTTGAATAGACAAAAGGTGCGTTTCATATGCTTGTCGCTCTGTTCTGTTCCATTTTGCCCAGGCCTAAAGTGACCGCGGAGGAGCCAACGACACGAGAATGACTGCTTTACTGTCGGAAAAAACAGTATACAAAACCGTCAAAGAGCGCTCTAGACGCACTCCCGGCCTCCGCTTACGCCACAGGAAGCTATTCAGGCTGACAACATGGGCCTCTGAAGCAGAAGAAACACTGTGGAGTCAACTTCTGAGCTCTTTGCATATATACTGCGCTGTGCGCCACCTCACCAATCAAGGCGTCGGTGGTTTAGTGGTAAAATCTGTCGTTGCCATCGACAGGCCCCGGGTTCGATTCCCGGCCGACGCAAGTGATAAATTTTTTTGGCTCGCGCAGCGATCCGCTTTGGAAATAACAAGAAAAAACCTACTCCGAAAGAGATTGTCTTTTTTATTCCAAAACACATTTTTTTTTTCTTCCTCCCACCCCAGGCATAGCATAGGGAGGCCGGAAGCTCCCGCCATGACGCAGCATGACAGCCGAAAGCCCGGGCTGCCGGTGCGGCAGCTCCAAATCCTCTGTAAGGCCGGTGTCGCTGCGAAAAGTAGTTTTCATTGTCTGACAGCGGGCTAGACTGACGGTTTTTTGCTTGCAGTGGCCTGCCGGCTGGTGGAGCCGTTGGCGATCAACTCGATTGTGCCGTACCTGTTTGCCATGGTCAAGTGGGCATCGGCCGAGCTGAGCGACGTGGAGGCGACGCGGCTGGCGACGCTGATCTTCTCGGCGTACTCGCTGGCCCAGTTCAGCACCAACATTGTGTGGGGACGGGTCAGCGACCGGTTTGGGCGGCGGCCGGCGATGCTGCTGGGCCTGGCCGGGGTGCTGGCCAGCACGCTCGGCTTTGCCCTGAGCACGTCGGTGCCGGCCCTGTTTGTGTGCCGCATTGCGGCGGGCCTGCTGAGCGGCAACGTTGTGATTACGCGCACCATGATTGGCGACATGGTGCATGGCCGCGAGAACCGGGGTGAGTCTTATCGCTGGCTCCCTGGTTCTTCCCGGCTGAGAAAGCCGACTACTGACCCCCCCAGCAAAGGCCTTTTCCTGGAACCAGACGGCGTACATGATTGGCACCGTCGTCGGCCCCATCGTGGGGGGCTACCTGGCCGAGCCGTGCGTGCAGCTTCCGGGCCTGTGCCGCGGGGGCCGGTTCGCGTTTCTCCGGGCTTACCCCTTTGCGCTGCCCAACCTGGTGGTGGCCGGTCTGGTGGCGGCCAGCCTTGGCGTGGCCTACTTTTGCATGGAAGAGGTAGGTCGTCGGGGGAGGGGGGGGGGTAAGGACATGGGGGGGATGCTGACGCCAAAACAGACGCTTGTCCGCAGCCCGGCCCCGGCCCCGGCGCCGGTGCCGGATGAACAAACCGGCCTCCTCCGGGGCCATCAGCCGGAAGACGCGCCCCGGCCGCGAGGCGCCGTCTTCACGGCCGGGGTGGTGCACATCATCGTCTGCTACGGGATCATGGCGATGCACTCCATCTGCTTCGACCAGGTCTTCCCGGTCTTCCTGGCCACGGGCGCGGCGCGCAGCACGCTGCCGGTGTGGCTCAACGGCGGGCTGGCGTACGCGCCGGCGCTGGTGGCCAGCCTGGTGTCGGCGTCGGGCGTGCTGTCGATTGTGCTGATGCTGACCGTGTTCCCGCGCGTGGACGCGCGCCTGGGCAGCCTGGCCTGCATGCGCGCGAGCCTTGCCGTGTACCCGCTGGTGTACGTGGTGCTGCCGTACCTGGTGGTGCTGCCGGCCTCGCCCGCGGGGCTGCGGCTGGGCGGCGCCGCGCTGGTGCTCACGGCCAAGACGACGGCCGGCATCTTTGCCTTTAACGACAACGCCATCCTCCTGGCCGTGGCCGCGCCCTCGCCCGGCGCGCTGGGGCTCGTCAACGGCGTGGCCCAGACCGTCGCCGCCGGCGCGCGCACCCTGGGCCCGGCCGCCATGGGCCTCGTCATCGGCGTGGGCGACCGCATCGACATGGGCGCGCTGGGCTGGTGGTTCCTGGCCCTTTTGGCTGCGGCCGGCGCGGTCCAGGCGCTGTGGGTGTCGGACGAGGGCGAGGACGACGCCTGAGGCAGCAGGCGTGTGCTGAGCAGAGAGAGTGAGGAAAAGCGTTTCGATAAGTCACTGTGCCGTCTTGATAATCAACATTAGACGTGCAAAGGCTGCGGCGTTAGGAGCCAAAACACTAAAGCCGCTTACGCCTGTAAGCTGACGCCTGGCGAGGCTGCGTGTACTTATAGAAGGCGGTGTGCTTTTATGGCAGTTATGGCAATTAACCTCTCTGTCCCGGAACTCTCCCCCCCCCCCTCCCCAAAATGCATCTCATCCTGACCGGCGCCACCGGCCTTGTCGGCTCGGCCGTGCTGGACGCCATGCTGGCCATGCCCGACGTCAGCCGCATTTCCATTTTGAGCCGCCGGCCCGTGGCCATGCTCGAGGACCGGGTCCGGGCCGCCGCGCAGCCCGGCGCGCCGGCCGCCGCGGCTGCCGCGGTGAGCCCCGACCGGGTGCGCGTCATCCTGCACCAGGACTTTGCCCAGTACGACGCCGGCCTGCTGCAGCAGCTCCAGGGCGCCGCCGGCGTGGTGTGGGCGCTGGGCATCAGCCAGACGCAGGTGTCGAGAGAGTGAGTTTTGCTTCGAGGAGTGCATGTGTGCCGCAGACGCTGTGTTGTATTCTAACCAAGCCAGCGAATACGTCCGCATCACCAAAGACTACCCGCTCGCGGCCGCCCGGGCCTTCCAGACGCTCGTCCCGGCCGCCGGCGCCGCCGGCTCGCCCCCGACGTTCCGCTTCGTCTACGTGTCCGGCGAGGGCGCCACCACCTCGCCGGGCCGCTTCACCTCCCTCTTTGCCCGCGTCAAGGGCGAGACCGAGCTGGCCCTGGCCGACATGGTCAATAGCACCAGCTCGCTCCCGACCCCGCCGGCACCGGCCCCCCCCGTCCGCTTCCAGGCCCTGTCGCTGCGCCCGGGCGGCGTCGATGCCCTCGGCCACACGGCCATCCTGCCCTACGTCCCGACGCCGCCCCTGGCCATGCGCGTCGCCATGCCCGTCGTCCGCGCCGCCTACACCGGCATGCTCAGCCCGACCCCGGCTCTCGGCCGCTTCCTGGCCGAGCTGGCCCTGGGCCGCTACGACGCCCGCTTCGACGGCGGCGGCGTGCAGAAAGTCGGCCACTTTCCCATTCTCGCAAACAGCTTCTTCCGCCGCCTGGCCGGCCTGGACAAGCCCGCCGCGTGAGGCGGGGCTTTGGCTGGAGTTGTACGCACGTGGCCAAGAAATTGTCAATGGATGCTTTCGTAGAATGCTCATACTAGTCTCAATCGTCATGTCAATCGCTTCACGCAAACTCGGTGCACAGCACGCCCCAGCACGCTCCAGCACGCTCCGGCCCTACGCCTGGACCTGCCCCGCCGGCGCATAGTACTCGGCAAAGCGGTCCAGCGACTCCCAGCCCTCGTCAAAGCCGAGCGCCCAGCAGTTGATCAGCAGGTTGGGGAAGCGCCGCGTCCAGAAACCCAGATACCCCTCCGGCAGCGACCCGACCATCTTGCGCAGCGACTCGGGCATGTCCTCGTAGTGGTTCCGCTTGTTGCGCAGCGCCCGCAGCAGGTCCAGCAGCCGGCTGCCCGTGTACTTGCGCTGCTTGCCCAGCGACTCGACAAACTCCTTGGGCAGCCGCCGCAAGAAGTCGCCGTGGCAGATCTCCGCCGCCTCCTCCTCCAGCCGCTGCAGCGCCGCCGACGGCGGGTCGCGCGGCTCCTTTTCAAAGTGGTCCGACACGTCGCACAGAAAGTGCAGCCGCTTCTTGGCCGACCAGAAAAAGGGGTGCGCCAGGACCTCCCGCGCCTTGGGCCGCTGCCGCGGCCGCGCGCTCAGCATGTGCTGGATCAGGTCCTTGGCCTCGTACGCGTAGTCGCCCAGCGCGTCCAGCGCGTCCAGGCTGTAGTTGTCCTTGCGGATGTTGACCTCGCGCATGTAGCGGTCGCCGCAGTCAAACGGGTGGCAGCCCTTGGTCAGCACGTAGAAAAAGACCAGCCCCAGGCTGAAAATGTCAATCGCCTTGGTCGCCCGCCGGTGCGGCAGCCCGTCCGCCCCCTGCCCGGACGCCGCGCTGTGCGAGTGCGACCCGCTGTGCGTCGAGTGCGCCTCGATCAGCGTCGTGCCCGTGTCCCGCACGTCGTCGTCCAGCAGCAGCTCCGGCGCCCGCCACCCGCTCGTCCCCGCCGCGTGCGCCGTCGTCGCCCCAAACGAGCTCTGCCCGCCCTCGAGCTTCTTGCAGAGGCCAAAGTCCGAGATCAGCAGCCGCGGCCGCCCGTCCGAGCCCATGTTGACCAGGATGTTTTGCGGCTTCAGGTCGCGGTGCACGATGCTGCGCGAGTGCAGGTGGTTCAGCCCGCTCGTGATCTGGTACAGCACGTTGGGCAGGTCGCGCTCGCCCGCCTGCGCCAGCTCTCGGAACAGCCGCGGCTTCTCAATCACCTCTGCCAGCGATGCCTGGCACAGCTCGAGCGCAATGTAGTGGAAGGCCGCCCGCTGCTGCTGCGCATAGTAACGGATCACTAGACATGGTCAGTACAACCAGTTCACAACTCGCTTCGGCAGTACGCATCGCTTCGGCAGTTCCCAATCGCTCCCGTCGGCAGCATGCATCACTCACCATTCGGATGGTCGTCGCTCTCGCGAAGGAGCTTGGTCTCTTGCGACGCAATGTCGTAGAACTGGACCAGCATCCGCTTGACCGCCACGTCGCGCCCGTCAAACTTGCCCGCAAACACGACCGTCCCGTTGCTGCCCGTGCCCAGCTGCTGCTCTTCGTTCACCTCGAGGCTGCCCATGCGCAGGAACGGCCCGGACACCTCCTCCACATTGTCCGCCACCGTCACAATGTCCGGCTCCAGGCTCTTCTTCTCGCCGCCCAGCTCCTGCGCCTCGCCAATGAGCGTCTCCACCGACACGTGCACCGGCTCGTCGCCGCGCGACGTCGAGCCTTCGCTCTTGGCCTTGTTGCCTTTCTTGTGCTTGGCCCCGCCGCGACGGCCTCGGTGCGCCTTCTTCTTCTCCTTTTCCGCCGCTGCTGCCGTGGCTTCCTTGTCCAGCTGTTGCACCGACACTTCGCTGGCTTCAGACCGGGCTTCCGCCGGGACGTCTGGCGCCTCTGCAACGGGCTTGGCTTCTTGGGCAGTATCAACGGGCTTGGCTTCTTTGGCAGTATCAACCTCCCCTGTCGTCGCCGCTTCTGTCTTGTTGCTGCCACTCGGAATCTGCAGAGGTATCGTCGACGAGCTGCTGTCTGGAATCGCCTTTCTTGCGTCGGCCGGCGGATCGGACATGTCGGACCCTGCAATGTCTTTTCCAGCGGCTGTGTGGTCTGCTAGGGCTCCTCCTCCGCCGCCGCCGCCGCCCACCAGATCCGTCGCGTCCGTTGCCTCTTCTTGCTGGCCCGGCGTCTCTTCCCCGTTCGGCTCGGTGCCGAACCACTGTTGCTTCTTGCGGCTGTACCATCGGCGGAGGTCCTTGTGATACATGAAGATGAACGTCGCCAGGATGACAATGAAAACAGGGTTGCTGAGAAAATCAAGCACGCTGTCTGCGGCCACCTGCGGGAGCTCCTTCACCTTGGTCATGACGTAGGGCGGCGGCTCGCTGGCGGCGGCGGCGGCGGCTTCGAGCATGGCCTGCGGACCGGTCTCCTCAAGCCCCTCGCCACCGTCCTCCTCCTCCTCCTCCTCACGCATGCTCGACGGCGTCTCGCTTCCCGGCAGAGCAAGGTATTGCGGCGGGCCCCGCGCGCGGCGCGTCTGGGACATGGTGACGAGGGAGTGCTTGCCGGTCAGGGCATCCCGGATCGCGGCGGGTTCGGCGGCCTGGTGCTTCTCCCACCAGCCCTCGGCCGTGCACTCGGCCGACGGCACATCGACAATCAGCGGATAGGCGGTCCCCGACAGCACGTACCAGCTGCCGCTCTCCGTCTCGTTCATGAAAATGCTGGACTTGCGCAGCCGCTCGGTCTCGTCGTCCTCGGCCGGCGGCGGCGGCTGCGGCAGCACGGCCAGGTCGGGGTGGCTTCTCAGGGGCACGCTGGGCGGCCGGGCAATGTCAAACACGCGCGCAATCGGCGCCGACAGGCGGTGGCGAAAGGACGGCTTGACGCCTTCGAGGGCCGCGTCAAAGCTGAAGCCGTAGACCTCGCCGTTGGGCTTGCCGCTGATGTAGCGATGGTCGGTCGGGGCATGGTGCTGCCGCTGCAGATCCATGTCGTAGTTGTTGGGGCCCCATTCCGAGTACTTGAGCGTGGCAATGGTGAGGCCGTCGTTGCGGCGCACGACAACCTTGTAGTCCGTGCGGCCGAGCGTGATGGTGCCGCCCGTGGAGCACTCCTCGCTGCTGCCGTCGTCAAAGTCGGTGGGCCGCTGGCAGCTGTCCGGAAAGGCGGCGTTGGCCGTGACGGAGTCGGCATCGGTCGAGCCGTACCACTCCTTGACGCGGCCGGTCGAGGCATCCAGCGTGACCATGGCCGAGTCCTTGGAGCCGGTGAAGACCACCGGGTGGTTGCGGTCGTAGTAGGGCACCTGCTCGACCAGCCACTTCATGGTGAGGCCGGTCTCGGCCAGGCCGGCGCCGCCGGGGATCATGAGGTAGATGGCGCCGTTGCCGCTGGGCTCGACGGCCCAGATCCAGTGGTCGGGCGGCGCAAAGGACTCCTCGAGCGGCGACACCTGGGAGCGGTGGTGGCGGGTCTCGATGACGGGCCTCTCGCTCTCAATGTGCCAGAGGGTGATGCCGGTCTTGCGGTCGACGGCGTACAGGTCGCCGTCGACCGTGGCCAGCAGGACAAAGTCTTCCACTTCCCAATCCGCTAGCGACCGCGCAGCATGCGGCGAAGCGAGACCATGGCCGGGAGCAGAGGCCACATCTCGGTACACTAGGGAAGGTGCTCGAACGGACAGATCCGGAGCCAAAGTGGTTGTTTCGTTGTTGCTCGTGTTCTTGGTCAGCTTCTTGTTGGCCGACACGGTGCGCGCAAAGGGGCCGCGCTCGCCGCCGCTGGTGACCGTGTTCTTCAGCCGCGCGCCCGGCGTCTCCACGGTCAGCCGGGAGGCGACAAACTTTTCGCCCTCGGCCGGCGAGATATGGGTGGCAGCCGGCTTTCGCAGCTTCAGAGAGGGCGGCTTCCGTGGCCCGGCAGCAGCGTCGTCCTCGCGCGCCATGTGCTGGGCGTAAGAGTCGCCGCCATTGTTGGATGCCTCTGGAAGCGGCGGAGGGGGGGCAACAAACGGCTGCTGGAGGATTCGATCGTCAATCTGACGGAGAACTTCTTGGGTGAGTTTGTCGATAGCAGGGGGGCGCTGCTGCTGCTGCTGCTGCTGCTGCTGTTGATGATGTTGATTATGATGATGATGATGTTGCTGTTGTTGGTGCTGCTGCTGAGCGCCAACAAGGACAAGAGCCGGATTCAGAACAAACAAGGCGAGGACAAGGAGGAGTTTTCGCTGGGCGGCGACATGGCCGGGCGGCCGATGCCGCATCATCTTGAAAACACGGCAAGGCGGTGATATCGACGAGGCAAATTCACATGAGGAGGATTCGGCCACACCCGCTCGGGCATGTGGCGTGGTCGATGATGGTAGTTGGGCCCCCCGAGAGCCGAAATCGTTCTGGCGGTGATGGTGTGTTTGTTGCTGGGAGGAAGTACAGATATGGCAAGAACCTCCCCCGCCAAAAAAAAAAAAAAGGAAAGCAGGCAAAGGTGAGTTCAGCAGTCCCGCCTCCAGAGACGGCAATAGAGGCTGGATTGATAAAGAAAAGAAACGGGGATGGATTTGGTGATGTTTTTTGCGTGGGAAAGAGTTCTTGTGCCTTAGCACGTTGGGCCCCGTAATTCTGGGCAAGGGGATAATATGTATATTTTGGTACTGTGGGCTGAGAAAGTGGAGCATATGCTGTGCAGACCGCAGGGAGTCGTTGCACAGGCCTGATTGGTCGAATGCTCCGGCGCTGCTCTTAGCGGGCGGCCTGCCTAATAATAACAAGCTCTAGAACAGTCTGGGGCACTGTACGAAAAGGTGTAGTCTCGTATGATTGAGCGAGTTAATACGACGTAAGAACGGGTAGTCGAGGCGCAAGTTTCACGTTGCTCTGCACTTTGATCCTTGTTCCAGAGGGACACGACGGAGACTGTTCTGAACTTGCGCTTCTGTACGGAAACTGTCTCGAGGCACCGCGGCAGACTTTCCCGCCATCGCCGATGACCCTCGGAACAAAAACGGGGGTTGCGCACACAAGCAAGGCTTTGGTGCTCATTTAACGTGTCTCGACAAGGAATGTGGCCCCTGCCCGCCGGGCTCCCGCTCGCCTGGTGGTTTCGTACTCCGTATTGTGCGGTATTTTCCCTGTGTGTGTACGTCGCCCTTTTTTGTGTTCTGTTTCGAGGCCTCGGTAGCCCCGCATAATCTCTTACACCGTTGAGACTGGCCTTTGTTTTTCTTGCCTTTGGTATTTGGCTGCCGTGCCGATGCCGAGGATTTTCCCAGCTCATGCACCGGGTGCTCTGCTCTGCGCAAATTCCCCAACCGCGTCAGCTTACCGCACAGTACAGCAAAATGTGCGGTGTTTAGGAATATCCCTCAAAAGGTCAGCAGACCACGGCGAATCATCTGCCTCTTTACTTCTCACCACACCAGCCATGCATGATCGAGTCACCGAGTGCGAATAGCACGCATCTAGCGGCTGTAGAGACTTTCAAAGAGGCCGCCGCAACGGGAATGGTTCGGCTTGAGGCGTAAAGGATCCCCGGTCTGCACAGTACAAAGGAGACCACGTAGCAAGCCTCGCAGTGGCAGATGAACCTTGCGATGACGGAAATGGAGGTCAAAGGCTGCGATTATCGGAACATATAAGTTACAGGCTGGCAGAGTACTTGCACTCTCCGGGGCAGGTTAGCAAGATCTCGAGGCTGAAGATGATGTCCCTTGGTAGCCCAACGGCTGCGTCTCGCTTAGGAAGGCGGTCAGTGGTTTCTGCCGGCAAGCTAAGCATCCCCCTCCGCAGCTTTGCTTCGATGACGCCGCCTCGTCCACCCTCTGCCTCTCCATGCTTGGCTGTCCATGCTTCGGTGCCCGATCCGTTGTAGCCAACTACACGCCGGTTTTTTTTTTTTTTTTTCCCTTGCTGCCGCCCGCCCACCGCGTGTCCTCCCCCTCCCCGTGGCCTGCCGCTTTTTGTCGTCTGCCCTGCCGTGCCGCCTCCTCGACCACTCCGGGCCCCAAGATGGCTACCGTTTCCCAGTCTCTCGGTGCGCCCACGAAGCGGCACAAGGTCACGGTGATCGGCTCTGGCAACTGGGGCTCGACGATTGCCAAGATTGTGGCGGAGAACACGCGGGAGAACCCGAGCTTGTTTGAGGAGGAAGTGCAGATGTGGGTGTACGAGGAGGAGGTCACGCTCTCCAAGACGGCCTCCCACCTGCACGATGGCGCGGCCATGGCCGACGGCCCGCAGAAGCTGACCGAGGTGATCAACAAATACCACGAGAACGTCAAGTACCTGCCCAACATCCGGCTGCCGCCCAACGTGGTGGCCAATCCGTCTCCCGTGGACGCGGCCAAGGACGCGACCATTCTCGTCTTCAACCTCCCCCACCAGTTCATCTTCAACGTGTGCAAGCAGCTCAACGGCCACATCCTGCCCTTTGCGCGGGGCATCTCGTGCATCAAGGGCGTCAACGTCACCGACGACGGCATCTCGCTCTTCTCCGAGTGGATCGGCGATGCCCTCGGCATCTACTGCGGCGCGCTGTCCGGGGCCAACCTGGCCTCGGAAATCGCTCTGGAGAAGTGGAGCGAGACCACCATTGCCTACGACCCGCCGCCCGTCGACAACTCGCGGAATCCCACCCCGCGCGGCGGGTCGCCGGCCGCGACGACGCCCCAGGTGACGGTCAGCTCGGCAACGGCATCTGCAGGTGCACGACAGCCGCCGCAGCCGGCGCAGCCGCAGCAGCAGCCGCCGCCGCAAAACAGCCTGGATCAGCACCACCGAGACGCCCGCGGCCGCAAGAGCAAGACGAAGCTCACGCCGCTGCCGGCCGACTACCCGCCGCTCGACCATGCCACCTTTGCCGCGCTCTTCCACCGGCCCTACTTCCACGTCAGCATGGTGTCGGACGTGGCCGGCGTGTCGCTGAGCGGCGCCCTCAAGAACATTGTCGCGCTGGCCGCCGGCTTCGTGGACGGCCGCGGATGGGGCGACAACGCCAAGGCCGCCATCATGCGCATCGGCCTCAAGGAGATGGTCAAGTTCGGCAAGGAGTTCTTTGGCGAGACCGTGCAGGCGGCCACCTTTACCGAGGAGAGCGCCGGCGTGGCCGACCTGATCACGTCGTGCTCGGGCGGCCGCAACTTTCGCTGTGCCAAGCTGTCCATCCAGCGCGGCGTGTCCGTCGACGAGGTCGAGCGCTCGGAGCTCAACGGCCAGAAGCTGCAGGGCACCACCACGGCCAAGGAAGTCAACAGCTTCCTCAAGGCCCGCGGGCTGGAGAACGGCTATCCCCTGTTTACGGCGGTCAACGGTATGCAAAAGCCCCCAGGATCTGTCAGACTGAGCTTGAACAGAATGCAGTCCGACTAACTCTCTTCTTCGTCAGGTATTCTCGAGGGAAGGCATCAGGTCGACGACATCCCCGGCCTTGTTGCTCAGGCAGCACACTGTGATTGAATTTTGCAGGACCGGCATTGAACCACACAAGTACGCGTGCTTATTTGTATCCTTACCAAAGTGAGAACGTACGGTGATGCATAGAGCGTCTGTGGGGGGGGTCTTGGAGATCGTCGAGGGGCTGATCGGAGTGGTCTGATTCTCTGTGTCCGCCCACCAGCCGCGGACACATACGTCACCAGCGACGGCCCCCTGCGCCGTGCTGTAGCGGGGAGGGAAGTGAGAGGGGACCGGCCATGACGCAAACTGTATATTTTCAAGACGGAAGGCCTCACCATGATACATGCATTTGCCTAGTATGCTGTTCACGCGTGTGCTTGAAAGGGCAAGGGGCAGAGCAACCATGTTCGGCTATGAAACAGAAACTAGACATGATCAACGTGGGCCGTTTTTGCCGCCGGAGAGCAGCGCAACCGGACTGCTGCGGTCCCTCTGCTCGGCAGCGCCGCGCGGCTGCTGCGTCCGCTCGCCATCGCCAAAGACCGGCTTCAGCACATGGTCGTACAGCCACCAGACGCTGCGCGTAAACAGGCCCATTGCCACGGCCAGCCACGGAGGCAGCCGGCCGGATCCGTCGCCCAGCCGCCAGCCTCGGCCCGCCAGGAAGAGCAGTGCCGCCAGGAGGACCAGGAACGGCAGGGCCACGACGGCCAGCAAAAAGCCGCCCAGCCTCTGCCGGCACGACGTGATGCGGTACGGCGCCAGCGAGGCCAGCCACGCCTGGTACGCGTCCGGCAGCTCGTGCTCGCGCGCCCCGTCCACGAGCAGGCCCAGGTACCGCGCCGACGGCTGGGCGTAGTCCGGGTCGGGCCGGGGCCGGGACACGGCCCATTGCAGCAGGCGCTGGCGCAGCCGGCGGAGCCACTTGCAGAGGTTGCTTCCGCCATCGTCGCCGTCGCCATCGCCATCGCCATCGCCACCGCCACCGTCGCCGTCGCCGCCGTTGCCGTTGCCGTCGTTGCCGTTGCCGTCGGGAACCTGCGGCGCCCACAGCGTGTGGGCCAGAAAGGGCCGCGGCGGGTCGGGCAGCCGAGGCTTCTCCGGCACGCTCACCCGGGGCGGCAGGGCCATGCAGGGGACCAGGATGTCCTGGTACGAGCTGCCCCCGCCCTCTGTGGCGATGATGCGGGCGTAGTCGCGGCGCGTCACTTCGTACACCACCCCGTACAGCCCGCCGCGCCAGACGGGATCGCTGTGGCTGGTCGTCTCTGCCGCCGCCGCCGCCGCCGTCGGCGGGTTGGGGGAGGGCCCTCCCGGGTTCGGCAGCGGCGGGACCACGGGCGGCCGGTCGGGCAGTTTGGGTGGCGGCAGATGTCGCCGTGCCGCGGTGTTGGCGAAACAGGGTTCGCGGTAGGGAAGGCCCGGCAGGTCAAAGACCAGCTCGAGCGAGGGGACGCTCACGGCCACGGCAGACAGGGGCCGGATGCCGCGCGTGCCCTCAAACGTGGCAGAGGCCATGTTGGAGCCGTAGGCCAGGTAGAGCACCGTGCCGGGAGACTGGGCCGAAGAAGACGGGTCGGGAGCCGGCAGCTCCGGGTCGTCGGCTAAAAGACCGGGGGCTGCGGCAGAGGGCAGCGCCGGGCAGCCCGGCGCTGCTGCTATCGCATTTGTCCCATGCGGTCCCAGCGCCGCCTGTGCCAGGCGAGAGTCTGGTGTTCTCGCGAGGCGCCGAGTCCCGACCGGCAGGAAAGATGTCGGCGATTCGCGAGCCGCATTCCGTGAGCCGAAAGACGCATCTATGGCGGCTTGCAGTATTCTCGCAGCATAACTGCGCCGCGGCTGCTCGATTCGTTCGTACCCACCGCCACTGTTTCTGCGCTTCTCGGCCATGCTAAGCAGTACAGTGATGTAGAGGGGCGAATGCAGGCTGGAGAGGAGCCGAAGTGGAAAGTCTCGACACTTTGCTTCAAAGCTGCGTTGCGACGCCACTGATTACTAATCCCCGGAATCTCGGCGTCGAACCTGTGATCAGTGCTAACCAGATCAAGCTTCAACCTCGCTACGCTTCTGTAGCAGCAACTATGGAGAGCAGTGCTGCCCTGAACTGATCTACCTCATGCACATTCAAAACTCGGACATCTTCAGTTTAATCATAAATATGACAGACATGAGAATGACAAGCTCGCGATAATTCCACGCTCGGTTCTTGGAAATCTCGAAATTGCACACAGCTGTCAAAGCCGTGCCCAGTCCTTTAATCTGAAAGAGCATGCTAGATCCAATCGTACTCCACTGTATACCACGCTACTCCTCCTGTCTCTGACACAGGCCAAAGTCATCCTGCCGGGGCAGCTTACGATGTCAATGCCCTCCAGAGAGTTGGTCGTGCTTTCGTTGCTCCTCTGCCGCATCCATGTAAACATCAATCAGGCAGGCCGCAGACCAAGCTTGCGTAGGAGACTGCACGCAAAAAAAGTCAGCATCTTCGTACAGGCCCGCGCTTTTTGCAAAGGAGTGCTTACCGAGTCGGGACAAAACTCGCCGTTCTTCTGCGTGAGTTCTGCCAGGCCCGCCCACAGGTTCTCCTGAATGTCCCGCTTGCACCCGCTCAGGCGCTGCGTCACCTGCTGGAAGGCCTCTGTCCTGCCCTTGATGTCACGGGGATCGCGGCGTTGCAGGTCGAACTTGAGGAGCGCGCGCAGGAAGAAGCCCGTGGGCCAGAGCCATTCGGGGCCTTGGTGGTAGTTGCGGCCTTTGGACGTGGCAAAATCAGTGCTGTCCTCGCTGTTGACGTAGTATGGCCGGTAGTTGAGGTCCGCCGGATCCAGTGTTGCCATGCCCATCGGCCCGCGCAGCACCTTGTCGGCCACGCAGAGAGCATGCATGGCGTGCGCGGGCTCGAAAAGGTCCGGCGCCACGGTCATGGCAATGGCA
The DNA here is from genome assembly GCA_019925645.1 of Graphilbum cf. rectangulosporium. Classification (NCBI taxonomy): domain Eukaryota; kingdom Fungi; phylum Ascomycota; class Sordariomycetes; order Ophiostomatales; family Ophiostomataceae; genus Graphilbum; species Graphilbum cf. rectangulosporium. Next base: position 116,059 of record JADHKI010000008.1, read on the forward strand.
AAGTTGGGCCGCAGCTGGTAGTCTTCGTACTCCTTCCCGGACCGGTAAAGATCCTTGTAGATCCCGCGCCTGTTGACAATCGCCGGGCTGATGTCGTGCTTGGTGTCGTGCTCCGGGTCCGTGGGAACGTAGTAGCAGCGCTCAAAGTTCTGCCGGATCAAGGACGCCCAATCCCCGAGCGTGATGGAGGAGCCATCGGCCTTTTTGACACTGCCATAGGCGTAAACGCCCGCGGCGTGGCGGTCCGCCAGCCACTTCAGCGTGCTGTATAAGAGTCCGACGATCTCCACGGCCGAGCCGTCCCGTGGTGTTCCGGGGATGCCCTTGGATCCGGCCTTCTCGCTCTCGCCCATCTTGTCCATCCAGGTGCCGCAATTGAACTGGTTGCCACCAAAGATGAAGCCCGTGTCCCAGTCCACGTGCACCTCAATGTTGAAGCCCTCGTCTCGCATCTGCATGTCGAGCCCCGGACCGGCGTTCGCTTCGCGGAAAGACAGGCCAGACGCATGCCGCTGCAGCGCTTCCTGGATCACATCCTCAATGGTGCTCTCCTTCGAATAGGCTCTCGGGTCGCTCGCGTCAAAGTAGGTGTCGTCATAGGGCAGGAATCGCCGTTTCACGCTTTCTTTGAGCAGCTCCTCTCCCTTGGGCACCAGCCGCGTGTAGTCCTGGATGCACTGCAAGAAAAACCAGGTGGCATCCCGAGCATTGTACCGTGGGTTGCCGCCGGATCCAAGCAGATTCGGAATCATGCCGTGCTTGAGGACGCTCGCAAAGGCGTGGATGTGCTCCTTGGCCTCGGCGAATCGCCCAGTGGCAAGAAACAGCCCGCGCAGCGATATAAACACATCCCGGCCCCAGCAACGTGCCCAGTCAACCGCAAAGTGCGGAAGCCCGGCGGCCAGAGATGGCACCAGCCGGTTCGGATACAGCGAGGCCGACTTGACAATGCCCGTCTGTTGTATGCTGACCATGGCCAGACTCTGCAGGAACCACTGGCCTTCGCGCGTACGCGCGTCCATGAGCTCCATGCCACGATCCCAGCCCGCTTCGTATGCCGTCCGCATGATCAGGCCAAAGTAACGCGGCAGCAGAAAGCCAGGCACTCCACGGACGGCATCAAACCGCTCCTTGAACCAGACGGCCAGCTTTTCGATGCGCGAATAGCCCGGCTTCTTCGCGATACGTTCCAGCCGTCCGACAATGTAGTCCAGTGCCCACTGCCCATCGCGAAGATTCTGGCACAACGGATGCGCCAAGTTGTTGTCTCTGACAATGTTCTTCAACACGCTGTACCAGCCCTGGAGACCGGCGTATACGAGCGGGCCGTGCCCGGGAATGGTGTAGACCCCGTCTGCCCCATCGCTCGCATCCCGCTCTTCGGCCTCGCACCGGTAGAGGACGGAGTTGAGGTCCACCATGTCGAGGCCCTCGAATGCGGCCTTGGCGCCCGAGGTGACAAACGTGTCCAGGCCGGCCGAGTGCTCGGCGGCCGGGATCCACGTCTCAAAGAGAGCAATGCTGCCGGGCGGGAACTTGTCGCGCACCGTAATGGTCGTGTCCGGGGCATTGACATCCATGCGAATACCCGGCAGATCAACGACACGACTAGGCAGGCCGCGGAGGTACTCTTTGTCGTCCAAGACCTGCTTCGTGGCCTCTTCGCTGGAATCAACCTCCAACGTCCAGCTCCCGAGATGGCGCGCACGTGTTCCTGGCAGATGGACGGGGCCGAAGGCGCCGTTTCCGTTTCCGTAGCCGGGATACGCCGTGTGGGCGATGAGAAAGTAGCCCTTTCTCGAAACGGGATGCACGCGGTGGACCGTGACGTACTCGTCCTCGTGGTGGACGTGGGTCTCGGCGTATCCGTCCTTGCCCATCAGAACATGGATCTGGTTCAGCAGCTTCTTGATGCCGCCGATGCCGTTCCGGCCGGCGCCGGCCTTGACGGGCCGCAGAGATGACTCGGACGTGTAGAGCCGGGTCTCGTTGACCAGATCAACAAGGCGCGGGTATATCTCGTCGTAGCCCATGACGCTGCCGGTAGCACTGGCACACATGCTGACCAGCGCAGCATTGGGAAGCGTGTCGCGGGCATCTCTTTTTTGCGCCGGAACCTCATTGTCGTGAGTGCAGTCCATAAACAGGGCCTGGACAGGCACCGGCCGGATGCGGCGCACAATCTCGCGCGTATACACACTGGCCTGTTTGTCGTTCACATTGCCGTTCACTTTGCCATTCGCATTGCCGTTCACTTTGCCGTTCGCATTGCCGTTCACTTTGCCGTTCGCATTGCCGTTCGCATTGCCATTCACACTGCCGTTCACTTTGCCGTTTACTTTGCCGTCCGTCCGGTTAGCCGCGCTGCTCTTGACATCCTTGACTTCGGCGGATCGGCTCTCGTCCACTTCAAAGCTGCCAATGGCACGGCCACCGTGTCGGTGGACGAGGCGGCTCATCTCCCCGGTGCTCCATGCTTGCATGGCCTCGCGGATGAGCGAGCTCAGTCCCAGCCGCTTGACAAAGAAGTAGTCCATTTCCTCGGACCCGGTAAAAAGCTCGGCGACGACGTAGAGATCAGGGTTGATGCGGCGGGCCTCGTCCAGGATGTGTTCAGCAACGTGAATGGGCGTTGAGTGGGCATTGTCGATGCGGAGACCAGCAAAGTACTTTGCCAGCATGCGGGCGTAGTTTGCCATGTGCTCCCACAGCCAGGGGCTGTCGGCCGGACCTGACCCATACCTCAGCTTGACGCAGTCTCCCCAGACGATGACCTGTCGTAGCAGATACACGCGCGAGCTGGGCCCGGCATTGTCGACCAGAGCATTGCCGCCCCAGACCCAGCCATTGTTTACCAGGACCAGTTCCTTGATATTGAACCGCGACGTTTTCTCGTTTCGCGGGAGGCGAGTGAAGTAAGTCTCGATCAGGGGTGCCGCTTCCGTAATGGGCCCCATTTTGGGGCCGTTGTCGTCGAGCCGGCAGTACTTGATGCGGTTGAAGAGCTGCTGGAGAATCTCGGCCACGTCCTTGTCATACTCGGCATACAGAGGCACGTTGATGGCGTCCAGCACAGTCGCCATCTTGTCGTGAGCGACAGATAATCTCGACGCGTCCGCCGCCTTATCCTCCGGGCGGTACTCCCCCAGTACAGCCGTCAGAAAGGCGGCAGCAACAGCCGGGTTGAGCCTCCGGCGGTAACGCTCGCCAAGGCCCTCCTTGCCTTCCAGGCCGTTCTTGGTGAGGAAATCGACCTGCGTCTCAAGATCTGCCGTCTTCAGAAAGGCGAGATCCTCGACCGGCTGCGAGACCTGGCCGTCGACCCAGCTTTTGATGGCTTCGCCGGTGTCGCGGTCGACGCTTAGCGCATAGTACTCCCAGAGGCGCATGGTGCCAATGCAATCCTTCTTGATGGCCTCCATAATCTTGAGCAAGTCGTCCGTGGTCTTCAGGTCGGTGGGCAGGCCCAGCTCGGGCAGTTTCTTGCCTAGCTCCAGCAGCTTGCTGTCCAGCAGGTAGGCAGACTCCAGGTGCGGTGCTGTTTGCAGGTTGTACCCAGCCTCGGGATGGTCAAGCAGCCAGGCGCTGTTGTTGGCCGTGTGGTTCAGCACAATGTCGGAGAGACTCAGGAGGGAGTGCTTTGTCTTCAGACTCTCCACCATGACCTGGACGTCTTCTTCGCCCCGCGGGAAGCAGTGCGGGTCCCAAGAAAGCTGGTCATAGAGACTGTAGGGAGAGTTGGATTCGCCGCGTACTTGCAGAGGGGTGAAGTGGATCATGTTGTAGCCTCGGCCGCTGATGCCGCCCAGGTGCCGCTCCCAGTCATTGGGATACTCGCCCATGAACTTGCTGATGACGGAGAAGATGGACAGTGCTTCGAGCGGCAGGTAGCGGCCATCCAGCTTCAAGCGCGGGGCCACATCGATGTAGTAGACGGGCGTCTGTTTCTTCCGCGCCTCTCCGGCCGTCTCCGACGAGGCCAGCTCGTCGGACAAGTCGGGCAGAGCGGCATACGTAACGTAAAAGGAAAAGGCACCAGCATGGTAGATTGGAATCGATATGTGGATGTTGCGGTGGAAGTCTGGAATGAGCCTGCACACGGGAGGCTGTCAGCATATACTCATTGGGCACCAAGCATCACGAACTGTGTCTCCCTAATCTCGAGCTCTTTGTGATTCCCCCCACCCCCTTTCCCCCCTTTTCCCCTCCTCTGTATGGGTTCCTCTTCTTCTCTTTGGAGAGGCCGCAGTCCCGGGCCAAACTCACTTGAACTCGCGGAACTGGTCCCGTTGGAAGGGAGCACCCTTCTCCGGGATGTTCACCCAAAGACTGCCATGGTTGCAGATGCTGGATGTGCCCTCGATGGCAAACCGCACAACGATGGGATCGTCGGAGTCAGCAGTAAGATAGATATACTCGTGTCCTTCGATCTGGGGTGAGCCGTCGTCGTTGAGCGGAAGAAGGTATACCTGACTGGACGTCATGGTTCGTGGTGTTCGTGATATCATGACAAGAGGGAAGGAGAGAGGGGCACTCTGTACAAACCCCCGCTGGGCTTTACAGTGAGATAGCGTGCTGTGGAGCAAGCCTCAGTGGGAGAAATACAGCGGAGTAATCGCTGTAAGGGCCCGATCACGTAACTGGAGCCTTTGGATGCTTGGAGAAGCGAGAACGCAAGTTTGAGGATATGCCAACAACTCTGGTATAAATAAACAGAGGTAAGTAGCACGCAGAGGGTAAGATATATATTCAGTAATCGCCCTTGTTCCTGATCTTCCGCGTGCTAGTCGCCGTTCAGAGCTGTCTGCCAGCAACTTGTTATCGATTGGGCTCTTATCGATTTAGCGCGGTTCATCGATTGCCTGACGCATGACGTAAGGCAGACAGGTGTCTGAGAAAGCTGTACAAGTACGACCAGGAAATCCATGTCCTTTGACACATACTCCCGACCCGAAGGCACAATCGACTGGGAGATACACTTGTAACAGGGACACAGCGAGAACGGGTCGGGTTCGATAGGGGGGGGGGGGGGGGGAAGGAAAAAAAAAAAAAAGGAAAAACAGTCGATAAAGATCCCGTGCAAGGTCTGTTATCTTACTCCTCACAAAATAACCGTTTCCACCATCCCAGACAGAGACAGAAATTCCCTGCCGCCCGCCGCCCAGCTGCTGGTTGTAGAGGCGGGTGAAAATATACAGCCGGGATATCAGAATGAACAAGAGCTGGGGGGCCAGGAAGCAAAAAAAAAAAAAAAGAGACACTATCGTAACCCGAAAACCGCAACGCCGAATATGTTGAGAAAGTGTAGATAGCACAACAAATAAAATCACACCCCAAAAACCGCCACGTACGCACTTGGTATCCAAGGCGTCGTTCGGCTCAGACTTGTGGGGAAAACGCCAGTCCGCGTGGCGCGCCTGTGCGGCCTCAGTCGCCGCCACGTCTCTTGGACAGTTTTTCTGGTTCGTACACGTTGGTTGCGGAGAGGTTGGGCGGCGCGAAGAAGCCGGCACTGTGCGCGCTGTTCTGCGAGTGGTTCTCGCCGCGGCTGTTGGCGCCCGTCGTGCCTGTGCTCGACCGCACAGCAAGCGACTTGTTCAGAGCGTTCTGGCTGTCCTTCTTGCGGAGGTAGCGGCGGCGCCAGATGCAGGCGCCCACCCAGATACCGACAATGGCGACGACCACGACCACGATGAAAATCACCCACCGCCAGTGCGACGACAGCCTACAAAAGCAAACGATTAGACATGCTGTGTGGTTTAGGGGGGCCTGAGCAGACCGGGTCTTCTGCTTACCAGGTGTAGTTGCCGCCACTGCTCGTGTTGGAGTCGCTGCTGCTGCTGCTGCTGCTGCTGCTGCCGCTGGTGCTCTTGGTTGCCGCGCTCGACGTTGTCGTTGCGGCTACATTCTTGGCGTTCTCTGCGCAAAAGGTAGAGAACCAGGTGTGGATGCTGGCGAGACCGCCCGAGTCGGCAGCGGCGGTGCACGCGGTGTCACAGACACCGGCGGTGCCGGTGCTGAACGCGGCGACCCGCGAGTCTGCGCAGAAGCAGCTTGCGTACGACTGGAGGTCACCGGTTGCGACGGCTGGCGGGACACAGGCACCGTTGGCATCGTACAGGTGGCCGCATTGGTAGGCGCATGTCGGGAGAGCGGTAAAAGGAACGATTGTGGTTGACGCTACACCCGAAAGCAGTCAGTCCCGTAGTTATTTCAAAAGACCAAAAACAAAAACAAAACAAAACAAAGCAAAGAAAAAAAAACCAGCGCCGGGGTACAAGAGAGGCCCACGCCGACGTACCCATTGTAGCAATAGTTTATCGTAAAGCCCAAGCCGATCCAAAATCGGTGTTCGATTGTTCTCAGAGAGGGGGGAGATGTAGGAAACCGGTGCTGATCAAAGCGTATGTTGCGGCGGATGCTCCGGGAGGGCGATTGCGAGAAAGGCGCGACGAGGTATCCAAAAAAAAAAAAAAAGGACGACAGATCGAAAAAGAGGAAATAACAAAACTGATTGCGGCTTGGCGTAGCGAGAGAAGACGAGTGTGTAGGTCGCTTTGATTGCCGAGTTGTGGGCGCTGGACACGAAAGCGAGCGGACCTCGGTCGGTGCGGCTTCCGGGCAATTGATTCGGTCTGTTCAAGGGACCGGAGACGAGTGGCCGGTTGTGGCCGTGGCTTCGGGGCGCGATTTTGCGTCCTCGTGCGAGATTGTGATTCGTGCGTCGGACGGAGAAGAAAGTGCCAAAAACGAGAGTGCAAAAGAACGAGAGAACAAGAAGAAAAATAGTCTCTGCAGCCGCCGAAGCCGGAACAAGCAAAACGAGGGGCGTCGTCGTGATAGTCCGGGGGGGGGGAGGCTGCCTGGGATTGACAAACGAGATGCGCAGTGGGCAGAAGTGCGAGGAGAAAGAAATGGAGGAACAAGGATCACCAAAAGCCAAGAGCCGCGTAATAGTCACGGGAAGAAAGGGGGAAAGGCGCCAGGCTACGGCTGCTATTACAGCGCTGGAGGCCCGCTAATAGGCGGACGAAAGAGTGGATACCGCCCGCCAATGCACAACACTGAGAGCGGGTGCCACTCTCTGCAATGCGATGCTGGGAAATACGAGGAGGGAAATTGGGCATCGTATTGGCAGTTTCTTATCTTTGGATGGAACGCTGGTCTTACTTGTAGAGCTCATAGGGCAAGAGCGCCGTGTCTTCACTCCCATTGCAGAGACGAATTCACCAGGATGCGATGCGGCGGCGCGAAAATAGCAACAGTGACTCAGCGCCAATCCAGTGTCCAGCTTTGCCCGCTTTGGCGCAGTCTGCAGGGGTTAGCCCATCTCCCTGCGGCGATGCGCGCTACGGGACGCGCGTAGGGGGACTTTATGTCTCTGATTCGTAGCGCTAGCCCAGCCGTCTGGACAGCAATGACTCGTTGCGAAACGAGAAAGGCTCGGGTGGAAAAGCCGTGTTCAGCATTCCTTTTGGCGAGTAAAGCGGCCTAGCGGGTTTCGCCAACTCCAGCCGGGGGCGTGAGATGAGTAAGATATAGGCTTTGCATGTTTTGGGGTGGTGGCGGTCACCCGCTATATTTATACGCCGCCGACCTCGCACGAAATCCAACGGGAGGGGGGGACTGAGGGCCGGCAGCCGCTGCCGAGTGCTCGTGCCGTCGCACGATATCTCGTCGGGCCATTTTATTCGGTCAGGACCGCTTCGTAAAAGTGACGCAACAACGCTATGCGAGGCCGACGTACCGGGTCTGCGGACCAGCAAACTCTAATTCGCCTGTCCGGCCCAGCGAATGATCGTCGTTGCTCTTAGCAGTTGTCCCAGCAGTGCGGGGGATCTAAGCTCCAAGCACAGGCCCCCCAAAGCTGCGGAGCGGCCATGCGATTTTGGACGTGGCCTGACGACAGGCATCGGATCCTCCAAAGTTGCGTGACGCACGTCTGACCATCGCACGACTTTTCCGCATCACCCCTCCCCCTCCTCAGCCGCATTGAGAATCTCCAAAGCCATGCATGGATTCGGATGCGCTTCTTTGGAAGCACGCGGGCGGCGGCGGCGGCGGCGGCGGCTGTTGATAAAACCTGCAAAGGCCGCCTGCCGCATCTCTTGTCAGCCTGTTCTGCAGACCCAACTCTGGCAGCGGCATCGAAAATAGAAAAAGAGAGGAGAGAGAGAAGAAGAAAGGACAGCATCATGGCCGGCAACGCAAGCACTGCCGCGGTGAGCGGACGCAAGATTGAGATGCGGCATATCGACCGCAAAGACCTGTACACAAACCTCGAAGCGCGGATCCAGTATCTGCACAGCTTTCTCGATTTCAACAGCAGTGCGTTCTCTCTTGTTTTCAGCTTTTCCCTTGTTTTCATCTTTTTCCTTTCTTCTCTAACAGGCCAGACGACATTGAGAACCTCACGTACGCCGGCAAATACATCAAGATCCTCATCCCCGCCGTCACCAACATTGTGTACCGCAAGCTGCTGCAGTACGACATCACGGCGCGCGCCTTCCAGACGCGCTCGACCTCGTTTGAGGGCCCGATGGACGAGGTGCCGGACGAGAACTCGCCGCAGATCCTGCACCGCAAGATGTTTCTGCGGGCGTACCTGGCCAAGCTCTGCAGCGACCCTTCGCAAATGGCCTTTTGGGAGTACCTCGACAAGGTGGGCATGATGCACGTCGGGCTGGGCCGCGCGCACCCCCTGCACGTGGAGTACATCCACGTGGGGGCCACGCTGTCGCTGATCCAGGACGTGCTGTCCGAGGCCATCCTGAGCCACCCGCGGCTGCAGCTGGGCCGCAAGATTGCCATTGTCAAGGCGCTGGGCAAGGTCATCTGGATCCAGAACGACCTGTTTGCCAAGTGGTACGTCCGCGACGGCGAGGAGTACACCGACGGCGTCGACTACAGCAAGCTCGTCGACAAGGAGGGCTACATGAACGGCAAGCGCGTGCTGGGAGGCGACGAGGACTTTGGCCCGGACGCTGCGGCCGCCGGCGACGGCGACGGCGTGGAAAAGCTGGCGGATGCGCTGTCAGGGGTATGTCCCTTTTCTGGCCGGTCGGCGGCCAAGGACGGCCCGCCAAGGCCGACGCCTCCATCTGTATCTGTATCATTAGCGCCGGAGACGGGGGCCCCTGCAGAATAGCAGGAAAGGAGCGGGGGTCGCGAGAGAAGGGAGGGGATAGGCATGATGAGGGAGGGGCACCATTGCCATCCTTTTGACCATTCTTCCGGGTAACTAGTTACGGCTAAAGAGCCCAAAGATGTGGAATGCATTCATATGGGAAAGTCGCAGAAGTCGGGCAAGACGGAAAAATCAAACGAGTCCAGGTCGAACCAGGGCAAGGCATCCGGCAGCGCTTCCATCTCGGGTGCTGGCGGCCCTGGTGCCGGCGCCCGAGCCGCCGTCGCCTCTGCCGTCTCCTGGGCCCTGCTGGCAGCCTCCTCGCCCTGCCAGATGGCGCGCAGCGCCTGTATCTTGCGTAGGCCAAAGGTCAGCAGCTGCAGCTCGTCGTGGGCCGGCCCGGAGCGGCCCTCGGGGGGGTGCCCGGAACTGGCGCTGCGGCCTTTTCCGCCGGCCGCGGCTGGGATGTCGCGGGAGCGTGAATCGCGGAGCTGTTCGAGGCGTCTCGCCACGCGGTCGAGCACGGCAAGCAAGTCGGCCATGGACAGGGCGGAGTCGGGGTGCCAGGACGTGTCCTTGACGACGGCCAGCCTGTGCAGGCATACGAGGCTGTAGAAGAGCTGGCAGTAGAGGCCGCCGGGCAGGCTGGCAATGTGTTTGCGAGGCCAGGCGAAGAAGCGGTCGAGCCAGCACTGGGCAGACCTGAGGCAGCGCTGGTAGGCCATGGAGCGGCACAGGTCTGGCGGCTTCCACGACGGCGGCGGGGCCGCAGGGGACGGCGGCAAGGCCGTGTCGGCGTCGGGGGGCGCCTGTGTTGAGTTGGCCAAGAGCGCTTCGTGGCTGAAGAGGACGGCAAAGTGATAGGAGCAGTGCAGAGTTACTACGGGAGAAGCGGTAAGAGAGCGAAGAGGAAGAAAAAGAGAAAAAGAGAAAAAGAGAAAGAACCTAAAGACGCACGGCTGTCAGGGCCAGCAGAGGAGCTCGGTGCCTCGTCGACGATCCGGTCCAGCTGTGTCTGCATGGCCTGCAGGAACGGCAGCGGTAGGTCGGCGGGGCGGCCCGGAAGCGGGCCGCCGGACGCCTGGTGGGCGGCCGCCAGCCTGGCGTGGCGGATCTGGCCGAGCAGGACCTGCAGCTTGACGTGCGCGATGAGGAGCCGGTCGACGGTGCTGTGCCGGGCGAGGTGCGCCAGGCAGTCCTCGTGGTAGCTCGTCCAGCAGAGGCCGTCGGCGGCGCGCAGCGTGTGGGGCGCGGCCGCGACGACCACGTAGGCGCCCAGCAGGGCCCGGCGCTCCTCGGTGGTGCGCTCGCGCTTCAGCAGCGGGGAGGAGAGGCCGGGCACGCGCACGACGGGGAGGAAGCGGGCCTGTTCGGTGGCCGGCTCCAGGAGCGGCGGTGCTGCGAGGCCGAGATCCAGGACCATGCCGACAACCATCTGCGCGATGAGCGAGGCGTAGGGGCGGTCGGGGGGGGACATGTGGACCCTGAAGTCAGAACGACGCTGGTTTTTGTTTTTTTTTGTTTTTTTTCTTTCTTTTCTTTCTTTTTCTTTCTTTTTCTTTTCCTCTTTTGTTTTCTTTTTCTTTCTTTTTCTTTTTCTCCTTTTCTTTTCTTATTCTGCCTACCAGGTAATATATGTCATGAGGCCGTTGAGGAGGTCGAGACTGCGCTCGCCGGCCAGGACGACGCGCTGCACAAGGGTGTGCCACACTCGGTTGGCCAGGACGCGGCGCTGCTCCTGGCCAGCCGAGGCCACGGCCAGGATGCAGAGGAGGAAGAAGGGCGAAGTCTGGCGCAGCCGGCAGGCGGTCATCTCGGGGGGTATGTAGACAAAGGGGAGCAGGGGCTGGCTCGTTGACGACAAATGAGATCATGTCTCTAGATATATGTGAAAGAAAAAAAGAAAAAAAAAAAAGAAATAAAGGAGGAAAAGAAAGAAGAAAGAAGAAAGAAAAAGAAACCCACCAGGATGTCCTCGCGGAACCGCCGCACGGCTTCGTCGGCCTCGATTTGTGGAGGGCCCGGTGGCTCGCCGTCTGCCGCGAGCCGGGGCCGGGCAGCGTCTGCGTCCTCTCCGGGCTCGGCAGGGCAGAGTGGCGGCATGAAGCCGAGGCCGTCTGCGCAGCCCGCGTCCTCGGGGGTGGGCGGAGGCTGCGTTTGCTGCAGCAGGCCGACCAGGTGGTCGAGCTTGGCCTCGAGGCGTGCCGTGTGGGACGCCGGGTGGCGAGGGGCCAGGGACGGACGCGGCTGTCGAGCCGCCGGCGCCGGCGCCTTTGCGCATGATTTTCCCAGACGCCGGCACCTGGAAGTGTCAGTTTGGGAGGGTTTTTTTTTTTTTCTTCTTTTTTTTTCTTTTTTTTTTCATTAGACCGTTTTTTTTTCTTTTTTCCCTGTCACAGCTCCATCCGCCGCGGACTGACCTCTCGCAGCCGGTGCCGCCGGCAAGAAACAAGCACTTGCACTTGACCTTGGCGCAGTTGAGGCACGCCGTGCTGGCTCTGTTCCGGCGGCGCACAGCCGGCTGCTCGGCGATTCCGGCGGCCGGTTCCCGCTCCATAGGACATGAACTCTTCCGGGTTCGTCTTGGTCTACGTTCTTCTTGCAAAGACATGGTGTAAAGACAGCGAGCGTAGATATCTGGCTGCCGGGCCGGCTTTACTCTCCTAACTGCGGCAGAGCGGACTTTAAATCTACTTCCGGCTCCGTGTATGCTGACAGCCAAAAACAGAGCCAAAGTAGCCATCTGGCACCCGGTCCGCCTGTCTCACGCACGGCTCATGTGAGCCGGTATCGATCTTGCTTCAAGCAGTGGGGTAAAATGACGCCTGGGAGATGAGCCCTCAAAGTTCTCGTCCTGTCGTTATACCCAGTCTGGCCGACGAGAAGACCAATGCACAAGAACACGCCCATGATAACAGCAGTCTCATTGGCTATGTCGAGCTAAGGCCTAGATGGACGCATACACACGCTGCGCGGCGGCACGAGCATGCCTCACTGGGCACGCTGCGCGGCAAGACGCTTCTCAGAGACCTTGATGACGGCGGCCTCGTCGTAGATGCCGATGACGCTGGGGTGGGCGGCCAGCTTCTGGGCCCAGGCCCAAAAGGCGGGCGTCTGGGCGGGCAGGGCGGCGACAATGGCGGGCGGGTAGACGCCGGCGCGGGACAGCGAGAGGATGCGGATGACAAAGGAGGCGGTCAGGACCTCGGCCAGCGTCAGGCGCTCGCTGCCGCCGAAAAAGGGCTTGGCCGGCGTGGTGGAGGCGGCCAGCAGCGGCTCGAGCTCCTTGGCCACGGCGGCGACGACGGCGGCGCCGATGGCGTCCTGGTCCTGCTGCGTCTTGGCCGCGCCGAGCTTGTAGAGGTGCGCCTGCACCTTGCTGAAGAAGGCGTCGACGAAAAAGGCGATGCGTGCGCGCACCAGCGCGCCGGCGACGCCGGCCGAGGGCGGCACCAGCGCCGCCTTGTCCGGGTACGCGTCGGCCAGGAACTGCGCCACGATGCCCGACTCGGTGATGATCTCGTCGCCGTGCCGGATCGCCGGCACCAGCCCGCGCGGGTTCACCTCCAGGTACCAGGCCTCGCGCGGCCGGTCCAGGTCGATAATCACCTCCTCAAACGGCAGGCCGAGCTCGGCCAGCGCAATATGCGCCCGGTGCGCCCCTAAAATAATCGGGAAGCCCGCCGTCAGACGGGAAAGGCGGCCGTGCACGCGGGCTCGGGGTACTCACAGGGACAGCGGTGGTTGGTGTAGAGCGTGATCTTTGCGTCGGCCATGGTCGTGGTGAGGCTGGGTGCTTGCGGCTGTTGGGACGCGCTGAGAGGGACGCTGGACGCAGGGAAGCAGCGACGGCTTTATGCCCACTTCCCCTCACGCTAGGAACACGCACCATCGATGGCGAATCCCGATTGATAAGCACCTCGGAACACGCCTTCCAGAAGACCTGCGACTCGTTTTGGCAGTCGCGAGATCATTGGACAGCTAGCTGTGAAATCTACAAGCATGTGCCAGGCAGCTATCGACACGGAAGATCCCTTAAGCTTAGGCGCTTCACCGCGGGGAAACGGCCGGATGCAAAGAGCCGGCGGCAGCGCACTTTGACACTGGTCCCCATGGATTTACTAGCAGTCATGCAGGAGGCTTGCTTGTGCCAGAAGCAGATTCCAGGCATCTTTCATCCATCGGCTTATTCAACGGCTTATCTATTGGGGTAGCTATCGGCGTTATCTGTCGGGGTACCCCGCACCTGCCAAAACAGCGAGGATACTCCGTACAGAAAGGCAAAGCGGGAACTTTCCAGCGACGCAGCTCCCGACAGACACCATGGAGGCGGATCTGGACCGCGACTGGGTCTTTGTGTCCCGCGACGAGCTCGTGCAGAGCCGGGGCGCGGAGCGGCCGGAGCTGCCGTATCTCGGCCGCATCGACGCCTTTGTCGACGGCCTCGCCGACCAGCTCTGGCCGCTCAACCGCCACATCCACGACCACCCGGAGCTGGGCTACCGCGAGTTCTCGGCCCACGAGCGCCTGACGGCCTTTCTGTCCGCCCGCACCATTGGCGCCGCGGACGCGGCTCGCGGCCCGCGGCGCTGGCACGTCCGCCGCGCCGCCTACGGCATGGCCACGGCCTGGGTGGCCGACTTTGACAGCGGCCTGCCGGGGCCCGTGGTCTCCTTCAACGTCGAGATGGACGCGCTCCCGGGCCTGGGCCACGCCTGTGGCCACAACCTGATTGCCGTCGCGTCCCTGGCGGCCGGCCTCGCCGCCGCCGAGGTCGTGGCCGACGCCGGCCTCGGCGGCCGCGTGGTCATCTTTGGGACGCCGGCCGAAGAAGGTACGCCGTGTGTGTGTGTGTGTGTGTGTGTGTGTGCGTGTGTTTGGACATTGCCGATGCTGTCCGTGGCAAGAAATGGGATGCTGACCGCCAGGCGGCGGCGGCAAGATCAGGCTGATCGAGGCCGGGGCCTACGCCGACTACGGCGCCGACGTCTCGCTCATCTCGCACCCGAGCACGAGCCCGCCCACGGCGCTCACGCGCACGACGGCCTACGCGTCCTTTGACGTGGCCTACTACGGCCGCGCGGCCCACGCGGCCGCGGCGCCGTGGGAGGGCGTCAACGCGCTCGACGCGCTCGTGCTGGCCTACAACAGCCTGTCCGTCCTGCGCCAGCAGACCATGCCCGGCGACGTCATCCAGGGCTACATCAAGAACGGCGGCATCGCCCCCAACATTATCCACGAGCACACCGCCGGCCAGTTTGTCGTGCGCGCCCCCACCAAGAAGCGCCGCGACGTGCTGCGCCGCAAGGCCGACGCCTGCTTTCGTGCCGGCGCCGAGGCCACCGGCGCACGCCTGCAGCTCGACGAAAAGGGCCTCTACGCCGACCACGTGCCCAACCGGCCCCTCGGCCGTGTCTATACACGCTACTGGAACGCCCTCGTGACGGGCGACGACGGCGACGGCGACGGCGGCGAAGCCGACAACAACGGCACCAGCACCGCCGCCGACGAGGACCTCGCCCGCGCCGGCCGCCGGCAGGACCGCATCCCCACCGACCCCCGCGAGGACGAAGCCCGCGGTACTACCATGGCCAGCACCGACCAGGGCGACGTCAGCTACGTGCTGCCCAGCATCAGCGCCGGCTTCTGCATCCGCTCCACCCCCGCCGACGGCCGCAGCGGCCCCGGCGCCGGGCCCCACAGCCCGGACTTTGAAAAGGCCGCCGGCACCCGGGACGCCTTTGCCCGCGCCCTGACCGTGGCCAAGGCCCTCGCCGGCACCGCCCTGGACGTGCTGACCGTCCCGGGACTGCTGGACGACATCAAGGCCGCCTGGCGACAAGACATGCAGGCCGCAGCCTGCCGCACGTGAGCGCCGACGGCGGGGATCGGCTCAGCTACAGCAAAAAACCCGTGGCTAGGCGGCCCGGCCGGCTCTTTGGCTCTTGGCCTGGCCACACCTCTGTTTTGTGCCCGCCCCCCCTACGTGACACCAATGACGGCTTTCCTGTCGTGGCCAAGACACTTGACTTTCCGAAGCGCTTCGGTGAAGACAGTCGTGCGGATCCAGAGTCAGGAGACCAGCCGTACACGCCTGCCCCCAAAGACGACGCCTGCAGACACGGCCGTTGCACAAGGCCTCTGTTCCATTGCCCTCCTCGCTCCTGCAGCTGCGCTTTTCTTCTGTTCCATTGCCCTCGCTCCTGCAGCTGCGCTTTTCTAGGCGGTTCCCTGGTACCTGGTGACAGCCATGCATCTGCAGAAGCCCGTCTGGTGCGGATATGCCACTCGGGCGCGGAAGGATGCTGGCAAAGAGCTGTCGCCTGCAAGTTCTCAGTTCCTCCAAATGGCTTCCAGGTCTGTGCAGTGAAAACAGTCACCGTGATTGCTCCTTTGCATCCGAGACAGGAGGCCGTGTGCTCCAAGAGTCATCCGTCGCGCACAGTACGATCCCATGATTTTGTCATTTCTCTCCGTGTCCAGTCACGTCTGTTTCTCTTCTGTTCCTCTTCTGGTTCTCTTCTGTTCCCTCTCCTTCTTGCACATTCTCTTTTGGGTGTATTCTGCGCGTTAGAAAAACCCCTATTGTGTTTTTGTTCTTTAGCTTTCCACTTGTTCGTACAAATTCTGGCATCATACCCCAGACAGTCTACAGAAGTCCTCCAACGCACCCTTCTCGCTCCCGCCTTTGCTGCCACCATGCCCAGCTACATCAGTGAGCCCCAGAACCGGATGATCCGGGCCCAGATCATGGCCCACGTCTTCTTCTTGACCACAGCCCTCACGCTGCTGCCCATGGTCGTATACCTGGCGGTCATCTCGGAGCACCTCAAGCCGAAAAAGGTGTACCGTACCGTCATTGTCGGGGTAAGAATCACAATGCCAATATATATATATATATACTCTGCAGATTCCTGACTTTGCAGTCGGCCATGAGCCTGCTGGATGACTGCATGTGCCTCATTGCCTTGATCTGCCGACCGGCTTGGACTCTGATGGTTGTGCTTCTGGATCTCGCCATTGTCCTGCTCACCTGCTCGGCTCTGCCGGCCGTCGGCCGCAGCAGTTCCCACCACGGCGCGGCCTGGACCCCGCTTGAGACGGCCATCCTGGGCTTGACTCTCGTTCTAATGTATGTTTGTGGGTAGCCGAGTGTCGTCCCGCGGCGGCGGCATCAGTCGGCTGCCACCAATGACAACATGGCGCAGTCTAACACTGCTGTCGGCAGATGCGAAAGAATCACGTCGCTCATACTGTGCTGTCTTCGCCGCTGTGGCTTTTCCCGCTGAACAGCTTGCCACGGAGACAGCCATGCCTGGCCAGCCGAGCGTTGCCGTTCTTCGGCCACAAGGAAATGTATTTCCAGAGATGGTGTGAAAATATGGGAGGTCTCACGTCGTTTCCAGTCTGGGAGGATCTCTGCTTTCGTTTGGTTGGCGGCCGTTTATTTCATCCTGTGTTGATGTCCAATCTCAGAGTTACAAACCAATCTTCTTCGATGCACCAAAGTAGAAAGACATGATCAGTTTTGGTACCAAGCTCGCTCATATGCATTAATTAGAAGCTAGGCATGTTTGCAGGAGAACCTCACTGTATTGTAGGCGTGTATGTTAGCGACCAGAAGAGCTAAAGACGGACACCTGGGTGGAGATGCGGCCTAGATGGGAACGCTTGGCTGATATCCGGCCGAGTCCGAGTGGATGCCGATGGCAATTAGCTCGCAAGTGTTTGCAAGTATGGCAAGATCCTCTGCCCGGCTCTTTAGCGGGTGGGGCGAAATCGTGCTCTGCAACGTAAGCAAAGTCTGCACAATCATCGCAGGAAGGGGACATGGCTAGCAAGCGTATTCCGGTATCCCGCTATCGACATGCTGTGCTCGGCAGGAACGACTCGTGCCAAAGCATTGCTGGTGCAAGGAAAGCGCGAAGCGCGGCGCACATGACCAGTGTATCTTACCCCATGTTACTCCTTTCCCCCCCGGTAACGCCACCCGCAGAGGACGTTAACCGCAAACGTCTTGGCGTCCCCCACGTAACCAATCCCCCACGTAACCGTCCGGCTGGGTATCACCTCGGGAGCTTGAAGCAGCCTCTCGGTGGTCAGTTTACAAGCCCACGCAAAAGCCCGTACACCGCTGCAAATGTCCGCATTTGGCAGTTCCTGCGCCGAAGTGTCACGGCCAGAGCCGCCGTACGCCGCCGGCGGCAGTCTAGCCTGCACAGGTGACCGGGCCACGCTGGCGTTCTGTCTCCGATGTAGGCTATCCCTTGTCCCGTGTCGGGGGTTAAAAGGCTTGCACCTCGCACCGGCACCCTTTTTGCCCTTGTTTTTGTCGTCTGTCGTCATATCGAAAGCGAAGATTAAAGAGACAACCTTTCAGTCATCTTTGAATAAACGCATCCAAGTCTGGCAGGACTCTCATGATGGCTTCCAACAGTGGCCCCAGCCGACAGCTCCCCAAAGGCATATACGTGCCGATGCTCACCTTCTTTGACCCGCTCACGGAGGACGTCGATCTGGCAGCGATGCGGAGCCACGCCGTCCGTCTCCAGGAAGCGGGCGTGGCCGGTCTCCTGCTGCACGGCTCCAACGGCGAGGCGGCCCACCTGTCAGCCAGCGAGCGCGTGCGCAACATCCAGGCCGTCGTCGAGGCCGTCCGGGCCAGCCGCGGGGGCCGCAACGCTGCGGCGCCTTTTCCGGTGCTCGCAGGCTGCGGAGCCCAGTCTGTCCGCGAGACCGTCGCACTGTGCCGGGACGCCGCCGGTGCCGGCGCCACGCACGCGCTCATCCTGCCGCCGGGCTACTACGCGTCCATCCTGGGGCCGGAGCAGCTGCGCGGCTTCTTCGTCGCCGTTGCCGAGCAGAGCCCCATTCCCATCCTGATCTACAACTTCCCCGCAGCCGCAAACGGCATCGACCTCTCCAGCGACGCCATCTGCGACCTCGCAGCGGCCCACTCCGACATTGTCGGCGTCAAGCTGACCTGTGGCAACACGGGAAAGCTCGCGCGCGTCGTTGCCGTGACCGCAGCCACCCGCGACCCGGCGAATCCCTTTTTCGTCGCCGGCGGCTCCGCCGACTTCATCTTGCAGGGGGCCGTCGTCGGCGCCCACGGCTCCATCTCCGGCCTCGCAAACCTGTCTCCGCGAGCATGCACCCGTATCCTGGACCTCTTCGCAGACGGGAAGCTCGACGCCGCCCGCGAGCTGCAGGGCGTCGTGGCTCAGGCCGACTGGCTGGCCATTCGCTATGGATTTGTGGGCGTCAAGCACGGCATGCAGCGCTTTGGTGCTCTAGGGGGAGCCAGTGGGCACCCTCTGCCCAGTCCTGTGCCACGCAAGCCCTGCCAGGTGCTGCCAGCGTCTGCCCAGGCCGACTTTGACGCTGGCACAGCGGCGCTTCTCGGCGTGGAGCAGAAGCTGCAGTGCGCAGCAGCCCACCACTAAGCGGCAGGAGCGTTCCTGCCTGTGTAACGGCGCTGCCGGGCAAACGGCCGCTCTTTCCCGCCACCGCTGTTGCCTCTCTGCTAAAAGGTCTCTGAGAGACGCTCCCAGTACGTTTTACCAACGAACTTCTCCAGTACCATGTAGAAACACCATCCTGAGAGACCACAGGGATGGCCAAAAGGTTTGCTCCCCCGAGAAAGAGAGATCAAAAGTCTGGCCCCGAGAAAGAGAGATCAAAAGTCTGGCATGTCTGTCAAATGCGCCTGTGTGACCAGATCGCCGGTCCGTCCTTCCGCATACGACAGTCCTAACCAAAGCGTTCCAAGTGAAAGCGTGCCTGTGAGCGTTGCACCTGCCGAAATCGGCTCTTTCGAGAAAATCAGATCAAAATTCCCATTTTGACGGCGTTACATAGCAATTCACATTCAAGCCTTTATGAAATCTCGTTACCGAGACAACGTAGGACAGCCATCACCAGGTGAGCGACGAAAATTCTGCTGATTTGTGTCTCCTGTTTTGTCCAGCCATTTCCTCCGCGTTACGTGTGCCGTTTTTCCCCCCCGGTTTTTGCTTGCGTCGTGTCCCCTCTCGCTTTTCAACAACCTCCAGTCATTGCATCCAGGTTGCCTTTAACTTCCCACCGCGTTCCTTTTTGATTTTGTTTTCACAAGGTACTCTACTCTCACCCATGTGACTTTTGTGCTGTTCTGCCAATGCTCCGCTTCCTTCTGCTTCCACTGAAATCACCATCATTCAATGCCCCCCCTCCATCTCTGCTTTTCAGAGTTGGAACAACTAAACCGGACAGTTCACAGAAGCGCTTATGCTTGCAAGCTGTGCCGACGGAGCTCTCAATTCTGCCATTGTCTGGGGTTTGACGGCTACTTTATAGCGCACAACTGCACTTTCACTTCATTCTCTTCCTTGCTTTCAGATTAATCTAGTCTGACAAAAGCGTCAGACCTTTTGGAAAAGGGCGTACCTTCCAGGAAGGGTTTTCAGCTGTGCCAAAGAGATGAGAGACTGGAACATTATGTTCCTCCCTCTTTGACCTCTCCTTGTCTCAGCATCAGTGCCCGGGCTCGATTCCATATCTGTGGTCTTGGTTAGCCTTTAGCCTTCGCCTCTTGCCTTCCATAGCTCTTTTACCCGATCTTAAAAAGGTCCAAATGACACCACACACGCAGCGAGCAGATTCATGACAAAGAGCTGATTTCTTTTCATAGTTGCCAACCACGGGGGGAGAAAAGTCCACCATGTCACAGGTATCGGAGCTACAGGCCGAGCTTCACCGGCTGAAAGATGAGCTCAGTGCGTCGAAACTTGCCAACTCTTCATCCATCCTCCTAATCTCCCAAATCTACCAGATCGCCGCTTGCAGTGTGGGAACGGACCCGGCGATTCGGAGCATCATGAGTCTCATAGAAGTCAATAACAACAAGATCGCGTCACCGAGATCCATGAGAGCGGCCCAGACCAACAAAGACTTTGGTCCCCTCACACCACCTACGTCCTTCTCCGACGTCGTGGCATCCACAGCACCGAGTCCAATCGTCTTTGATGCCTGCATATTCAGCAGCACGGCTAGTGACAACAAGAGCACGAGCGACAGCACAAGCAGCATAGAGGTCGGCAGTAATAATGATGCGGCCAAGAGCCCGGAAAGCGTCACAGACGCAACAGAAACGGTCGCCGACGACGACGAAAGCGAAGAGATCTGGCAAGAGTTCTCGCTCGAGGAAGAATTGGAAGGCATCACGGACGTACCTGTCAAGGACCGGGCGGCTATGCGCTTGGCTCTACATGAAAAGGAGCTCGCCCGCAAGAGATTGCTGACTGCCTCTGCCGAGGAGAAGAGGAGGACGGCCGAGCACGAAAGCCGCAAGATCCAGTCAGCCATGCGGAAGACCGCGGAGATGAAAACGCGCAAAATGTCAAACCCCGAACCAGTTCCAAACACGACGCCAGTCAGGACCCCCCGACGTGCGACGGTAGACCTGGAGCATGATGACGAAGGTGAGATTGATGTCACCGACTGCTCGGGCCGTTCATCGTACTGACTTACGTCTAGATGTCGGACCAGACGCGGCCATTTTCAACCTCGAAGAATTCTCACCAAAGAACGCATCCTTCTTCGGGGTCACCTACAAGCCCACGGCGGCTGCTCCCTTGGATTCATCACAAAAGAGATTCGAATCCAGCGGCAGCCGCAGATCGGTTCTCTTTCAACACATCCCAAACGAGTTCAGTATCCACCGGCTTCTGTCGTATGTACGCGGCGGCACCGTTGTGGTTGCCAGACTGATATCGGAAAATGCCCGCCTCGGAAGCGGACAGACAGCACTCATTACCTTTCTGAAGGAAGAAGAGGCAAAAGCCTGCACCCATCTGTCCAATGAGTTCTTTGAAAGGATGCAGAAAAGTGTTAGCAGCCACTCACGCCGCAACTACCTGATCCGCGCCACCCATTTACCGTCGGCAACCTATCCGACGAAAGAGTCCATGGCACTGGAGAAGCAAGCCGCGACAGGGGGCGAAGAGCAGCTGCAAACCCGATGCCTCGTTGTGGAGAACTTCCCCAAGCAGTACTTGAACGAGCTGTGCAAAGAGATGAGCCTGGACGTCCACCACTTTCCGGCTAAAATACACGTGCTGGAGGAGATGTGGTTCAGAGGCAACGACCTCCACATCAACTTTACCAGCATTCGCGAAGCTATCAACGCCTATGAGGCGATCAAGTACTTTTACTTTGGCAGGTTCAGCGCCAGTTTGCGGTTCGCACCCGATCCCTGCGCATCCAGGGCGAGCGTTCCTGCAGACTGCCCGCTCCAGGCCAGCGAAACCAGGCTTGCCAGCTACGGACACGTGGGCCTAAAGTCCTTGATAGAGACAGTTGGCCTAGCTGTTTATTCCCGCAGCCACAGAGACGCCGACATCTCCCCCGCCGTCAGCCATAAGAGCAGCAGCGGCACGGCCCTTATGACATCCAATAACAACAGTAATGGAGATGCGGAGCCACAGCAGCTTATAGATACCTCACCAGATGAGGTGCACGGAGGTTATAACCCTGCATTCCGCCCCATCCCTTGGACGCCTAATCTGATGGAGGGTTTGGAACTGCTGTAATAAAATCACACGGCTTCGGAAATCGTGGCCAGGGGTCATGAGGCTCTACAACCATTACACGGGCTTGCGTACTAGGGGTTCATTTGCTCTTGGATTTACAAGAGGGATCAGTTGCTGCCGGTGACGGGGCTGCTGACGACATGGGGTGACGTCTGGATGTAACGAGAGCCGCCGGCCAGTTTGTCCAGGTCGTGCAACGGAAGGAAGGGTTCGAGGCGGGCTGCGTCAACAAACCGGCACTTTTTAGTTTAGTGATTTCACATTACAATTACGATACTTTTTACTGCATCCTTGAACCGAAGCAGTCCAGACAGACGCAGGCCCAAACCGTGCATTTCAACGCCCGCTGCAAAAGCATGAAAGGAACCAGATTGTGCCATGGCGGCATTGTTGCAGGAACTGTGCCTTTAGCTGGGTCGATGTCCGTGTGTGATTCGGGCAGCTTGCTGCCGCGCCTTCTCCTTCAAGTACTGCCGAACCATGCGAGGCGGCAAGTTCTCTGCAGGTTCCCAGGTCGGGTTCTGGTCCGGGGGCCAGTCGCCCTTCCAGCGCACGAGGTAGCACTGCACAAGATGGCCGTCGACTGTCGTTGTTAGTACATCACCTTCCAGGCGATCCACTTCAAAGACGTTGTCTTCCTCGTCTGGCGTTGCAGCGTCGGCAAGCCCATCTCTTGCCAAGTCCGCCTGCACTCGCTGGGTTCTCGGTGACGGTGGTAACAGCGGCTGCGCCGTTTCCGGCCCTGGTCCTGGCCCCGGCCCCGGAACTTGTTGGAGCGCGTCTGTCGGCAAGGGTGGATGGGCAAGCAGACGTGGCGAAAGTGCTATAGTGATGCCGGGCCGTGCGTCAGCCGGGGCATATGAATGCGAGATTGGCTTGTCTGTGCCAGGACCGTGGCCGGCACTCTCTTCTTGCGTGGGATCTGCCTCGTCCTCGACCTCGTCCTCTTCGAGTCCGTTGCTCGTCATGTCGGCGTCCTCGCTGTCGTCAACCATCATGTCGTCGTCCGATGCAGGGCAATCTCCACGGCGCCCGTCTGGTGGCGACGCAGCCTCCGTCTCTGTCGGCGCAGGCAGAAACGGCATCTCGAGCGAGAAGCCCGTGCGCTGCTTGCCGACCGAAGGTATATCCTGCACAAACGGCGGCGCGGCCCTGGGTGGCGTGGTGGCGGCCAGCGCGGCCTCTGCCGGCTGTTGCGGCGGCGCTGTAGCTTGGGGAAGGGCCACTGCTTTCTGCTTCGGAGGCCGTCCGCGCCGCCGCCGAGCCTCCTTTTGCGGTGGCGTCGTCGTCGTAGTCGTCGTCCCGGGCAAGCCTGCGGCATCGGTGGGATCCGCATGATCGGCATCCGCCCTGGGCCATCCTTTTCTTTCCGTTACAGCCGCGCATTTGGCCGGGCCCGCCGCCGCGGCCGTGGCCGCGGCCGCAGCCGCACTGTCTCTCTCGGCCTCTTCCTCGGCATGCTGGCGTTGCGCCTGGCTGTATTCCCAGTTCTCGACGGTCCGCGGCGACACAAAGTCGAGCACGTCGCAGCAGGGCACCAGCTCCCACGAGGTCGGGCGGTCCGGCCAGCCAACGACATAGTTGAGCACCTGGCGCACCTCCCTGTCGTTTACCGCAGAACTGCCAAAGGGCGTCACGACCTTGTCGACGATAAAGGCATCCGAGTCCGCCGGGGGGAGGGGCGAGATGGGCGGCTGCGGCGGCGTGCGGCCGGGCACAAACTCGGGGCGGCGGTAAATCAGGACTTCGATCTGGGTGTTGGGTTTCGACGGGGCCTTGGCGTTTGCGCTGGAAGGACGTCCATTCGCATGGACGGCAGCACGCCGCGGCCGCGGCATGGTGACGCGGATGGCAGTGTTCCGTATCTGCACGTTTCTTGCATTGTCGACAAGACATTTGCTTGTACGAAGCACAGCGAATCACGTGCTGAACACATAGCTACGCACGCACTCGCCTCGCAGCGTCGCGCTACCCCAATGAGCCGTCCCGCTTTAACAATACTCCGCCCCAACTCGGAAGATCCATTGAAAATTGGCGGATCCACAGGCAAGCAAAGACGACGGATGACATTGCCAACGGCCGATTGCGACGAATAAATACTTACTGCATAGCTTTCTCGAGGACGGAAAAAGCCAAACCCTTGCGATACGAAGACACCATGCTCGCCTCCACGACGTCGTTGTTCCGGCCGGGCCTGGCGATGGTGGCCCAGCGGAGCAGTCTGGCGCAGCAGCCCGTGGTTTTCTTCATTCTGCGGCGTTCCGTCTCCGGCTGCACACACGTGACAGCTGCCCGGCCGGCGCCGTCGGCGACGAGCGTGCCGCCTCGGCGTGTGGCCTCGCTGTGCTCCCCGCCGCCCGCCTGTCTCCAGCGGAGGCTACCGTCAGCGGCGGTGCCGGTGCGGCGCGCCTTTTCGTCCATGTCGGCCGGCCGTCGTCTCCCGGCGTCGTCCTCGCGCCCGGCGCAGCCGGCCCGGACGGACGCGGAGCGGGATGCCTCTGCGGCGGCGGAGATCTCGCGGCAGCAGGCGGCCGCGCACGCGGACCTGGCGCCGCTGGACTGGGACACGTTCTTCAAGCTGCGCAAGACGCGGCGGCGGGTGCAGCTGGTGTTTAGCGTGGTGGGCGGCCTGTCGGGCGCGCTGGGCGGCGGGCTGGTGCTGGGGTCGGGCGTGGCCGAGCCGCTGACCAGCATGGTCCCGCTGGACCCCTTTCTGACGCTGGGCCTGCTGACGTTTGGCTTTGCCACACTGGGATGGCTCGTGGGGCCCAGCATCGGCAACACGGTGTTTTATGCCTGGAAACGGCAGTACAAGGCTCAGATGACGCTGGTTCGTGCAGCTTGCTTTCCTTCCCTGTCTCTGGTCGGTGTGTAGAGATCCTCATCGCTAACGGCCCGCACAGAAGGAGATACAGTTCTTTGCGCGCATCAAGAAGAACCGCGTCGACCCGTCGGCCTCCTCGGCGGGCAACCCGGTACCCGACTTCTACGGCGAGAAGATCTCCAGCGTCAAGGACTACCGGCAGTGGCTGCGGGACCAGCGGGCGTTCAACAAGAAGCGGGTGACGTTTCTGTAAAGCCAGCCGGCCGGGCGAGGTGCGGGCAAGTTGCGACTTGGCCGCTCGCTTTCGGGGGGAGGTCACTCACTGTATCAGGCGACCTGCCATGCCCCCCTCCCCTCCCCTCGAGCTGGAAACCACCCCATTCCCATGTATGATTTAGAAAGTAGGAGCACTGAATACACGGCAAAAGGTCATCTTACAACGCATCTATACAAAGGGTATCGTAGGGTCCATCTCCGACTTCCAGGCCCGGATCCCGCCGAATACGTCGCCGATGAATCTCTTGCCGTGCTTGGACAGTCCCAGCTCTTTGAGCTGCCTGGCCACGGTCTGCGAGTCGTTGCCCACCCTGCAGACGAGATAGATGGGCGCGTCGTCGGTAGAGAGGCCCTCTGGCAGCCATTCCTGCAGGGCTTTCTCGTCCGGGGCGTCGCTGTTGCGTGCAGACGGCGCTTTTCGCAAGGCAGCCTGGACCTTGGAAAAGGGGAGGTTGATGGCGCCCTTGATGCTGCCCATGTCGTAAAAAACCTTTTCGCGAACGTCCAGCAGCCAGTGCCGCGAGCCAGGCTGTTGCTGCTGCTGCTGCTGCTGCTGCTGCTGCTGCTGCTGCGGGCCTGCAGCTTTTCCGCGCAAGATCTGGCCGAGCGTGGCCACGGAGATGCGCTCTTCCGGCCGCAAGATGGAGACAGAGTCGCTCTTGGCGCCGCAGAACTGGACGTAGTCGGGCCATCCGCCGGCCGCGCTGCTCCCCACGTCCTCGAGCGAGGCCAGCTTCTGCAGGGGCGACGACGGAGAGCAGGCGAAGCAGTTGGCCCTCTTGCCCCGCAGGCGCACACTGCGCACGCTCGGGGTGCTGATCGAGCCGTCCCCGGCAGCGGCAGAGAAGAGGAGCATGCAGGGGGGGGGAGCAGCAGCAGAAGGAGGAGGAGGAGGAGCAGCAGTGGCGGCGGCGGCACCGTCTGCCGACACCAGGATCCTGACAGCCTCGAGAGCCTGCAGGACGCCCATGACGCCGACAACAGGGCCCAGGATGCCGCCCTCGGCGCAGGAGAGCTGGCTGGACGGCGGCGGCGGCTGGGGGAAGACGCAGCGGTAGCACGGCCCCACGCCGACGGGCCAGTTCAGCACGGTCAGCTGGCCGTCGGTGCGGAGCGCGGCCGCCGAGACCAGCGGCCGGCCCGCGCGCACACAGGCGTCCGAGACCAGGTAGCGCACGGCCGGGTGGTCAGTGCAGTCCAGCACGAGGCTGTAGGCGGCCACCAGCCGGGCGGCATTGGCCGGCGACAGCGGCTCGGCATGCGCGCTGTAGCGGGGCAGCGGGTTCAGCCGCCGCAGATGCGCCACCAGGCTCTCTGCCTTGGGCTGGCCCACGCGGTCGCTGGCATGCCCGATCTGGCGGTGAAGGTTGGACACCTCCACCACGTCGCCGTCCACGATGCCGATGCGGCCGACGCCGGCGCCCGCCAGGTACGTGGCCGCCGGACAGCCCAGCCCGCCGGCTCCGACGACGAGCACCGAGGCCCTCTTGAGCCGCAGCTGGCCTGTTGTCTGGTCAGCTGTGTCTTGTCCTGCACGGCTTTGCCTCGAGGCGCCCCGCCACGTCCGGGGGGGGGGGGGGGGGGTCGCATCGCGACCTGCCTACCCTCGACGCCCACGCCCGGCAGGATGAGCTGCCGCGCATACCGCTCGTACTCGTGCTCTTCCAGAGGCCACTTCCAGGCCTTTTCCTCGCCCGGGCTCGCCGGGCGCTGCTTTTCCGGGGCCGGCTTTCGATCTTCTCCGTCTTCTTCGTCTTCTTCTTCGGCCGTTTTCAGCTGTGCGCGGAGCTGGCGCAGTTCTTCCTCCACATCCTGGATGCGGCGGCGCAGCCGCTCGGCCGCAGACGCCCCGCTGTCAAGACACGATTCCATGGAGCAGCAAGGGCCATGAAGCCCGTATGTCCCAAGCCGAGTTAATAATGTCAAGGTATGCTTTCCGACGCCGGGTTGGGCTGTCGAGCCTTTGTAAGCCGCCGGAAAAGTGGGTCCAAACGAAAGAAGCCAAGAAAATGAGAACTTTGCAACCTCTCTCACTACCAGCACGACCTGTTTGGTAGCAGACCCTTTTCGAGTTTCAACATGGTGAGTTTTATTTTCCCCTCTTCTTTCCTCAGGCCCCCCTCCTCACACAAAGCTAACTATCGCATCCAGGCGCCCACACCGCCGTCGCGGCCCAAGATGAGCCACCGGGCCAAGGCGCTGGCTCGCATCGCTGACCCGACGCTGCCGCGCAAGGTCCATCGCGAGGACAATGTGGTGACCGACTCGTTTCTGCAGTCGAAGCGCGACAAGCTGCTGATCCGCAAGTCGGCCTTTCGCGCCAGGGTGGCCGAGCGGACGCCCGGGCGGGCCGGCGGCGGCGGCGGCAGCGGCAAGGTGACCAAGCGGCGGCGGCCGTCCAAGAAGCTGGTGGCAAACCTGCAGTCGCTGGCCGACGCGCTGCCGGAGCTCAAGGAGCAAGACGCGGCCGCGGCGGACGGCCAGGAGCAGCACCACCACCAGAGGAACAAGCACCGGCAGAGCCTGCAGAGCCGGCCGGGCGCGCTGCGGCGAAAGGAACGGCTGGTGCAGGCGGAGCGGGCCAACTTTGCCGCCAACCTGGCCCAGCTCGCCGCCACCGCCGCCGCCACCACCGCCGCCCAGGAGGACAAGGTCGCGCCGGCGCAAGGCGCGGCGATGCAGCAGGACGGCGGGCCGGCGGCCGAGGCCGAGGCCGAGGCCGGGGCCGCCAAGCCATCGACCGCGAGCCGCTTTGCTCTCATCAGGGGCTTCATATCAGCCACCATGGAGCAGAACCCAGCGTTTGCAAAGGAGGTTGCGAAAAAGTAAACGGCGTTTGTGAAAAGCAAGGCGGGTAAAGGCAGAGAGAGCAAGGAGTTTTGGGGGCTGGATCTCTTGATTTTTAGATATTGATACATTTTGAGGAATCCCGGCGTCGATCCACCTGTTTTATTCCCTATTGCTCTTCCAATGTATGCACTGCATCTTAAAACGCCATCGCTGCGTACATCTGGCCTTTCCTAGAGGCTCGCTGCGTTGCCAAAACATTACCAAACATGCCCGAATCCTACCTGAATCATCGCGTACATTAAACCAGCGTCCGCTCTCCTTGATACTCTTTTAAACGGCCGCCCAGAATCCTCCTTTCAAGAGCAAGAGCCGCGTCCAAGAACCGCCTACTCGATGCGCGGCACCTCTTGTCGCACAAAGGGCGAAGTGCTGCGCCGGCGCTCGCCCTCGCGCCGGAGATTCTCAATGATGCGCAGCATCTCCTTGCGGCCGCCGTTGGCGTCAATCATCTTGCCGCCGACGCCCATGGACACCTTTTCGCGCGCGTGCGCGTTGAGCAGGCGCTTGACCAGCAAGAAGCGCATCAGCACGCACACAAACACGCCGCAGTCGTTGCCGTTCTCCTGCTGCGGCGTGTCCTCAATGTTGCGGAAGCGGAAGTCAATGCCCAGCAGCACGGCCAGGCGCGCCGTCGCCGCGCGCGCCTCGTTGATGTTGATGGAGCCGAGCGAGTCGTAGTGGAAGGCGACGCCGTCAATGGTCGACACCAGCAGCAGCGACCAGTGCGTGCCGCCCTCGGGCTTGCTCAGGTCCTTGACGTCCGATATGGGAATGAAAATGTGCGTAATGTCGCGGAACTGCGGCAGCTGCTGCCGCGCCGCCTCCGTCTTCTCGTTCATGAGCAGCAGGCTCAGCGAGGGGCGCAGGAGCGACACCCGTGCCTGCGGGTACTTTGGCAGAACCTCGCGCTCCAGATATCTATCGGCAAGAAGAACAATCAGACCATGGCCGGCATCGACATCGGTCCCGCACGACCTGCTTGGCACAACGAAACAGCTTACTCTTCCCAGAAAGAAATGTTCTGCAGACAGCACACGTCACGTTAGTTAGCCACCCATCCCGAGTTGGGAGCAAGCAAAAGCGATGGCTGCATCAGGTCAACGTACATTGTCGGTAAGCCAGTCGTTTCGAAGCGCTAAAATGTCTTCGTATGTGACTGCACAGCGTTGCTCCTGTCAGCGGGCGGCCAGTAGGCAGACGGGGACATTAGAACAAAAGAAGCAAGAGAGAATAGCCATACGTGTGACATCGTAGTCTACACACCCAATGCGCAGAAATCCGTTAGCAAAAGAGTGCCCACCATGACAGTCAGCTGCCAACAACCATGGGGGTGCCTCACACGATAGGTATTTTTGCTCGGGTACAAGCTGCACAAGGGTTAGCCGCACAGCGCCTGATGATGGTGAACGGCAAACGCCAAACAAGGCTGGTGACTACACTGACAGTATCGCCAAGGTGGCGCGCCAGACGCTGCCGGAACGGCATTCTTGCCGGTCGAGTTTGCCTCCGGGCTTTGAAAGGCATTCGATGGCCAGCCAGACAGACACGGAACCAGTCAAAGGATGTGGCAGAGGCGACCGCAGTCGCACGTGCAAGGCGAGGGGACGAGGCCGGACAGTCGAAGAAGCAGGACAGAGCCGTCTTTTTGTAGGACTTTGTGCCGGGGGGGGGGGGCTTTGAACTTTCGGGAAATTTTCTGGTTACTGTTCTGCAAGAGTGAGAATGTCAGTACAGCAGAGAAAATCACCGTCACCGGCCACACCGGCCATCCAGTTACGATGCGAGCAGCCCACTTACCTTCTTTCGAGCTTTTCTTGTACGTTGCAGAGGAGGGGGGAGGGGGGCGGAAAATGATCTTTCACTCTCCCTGGTCAGATGGTGGCCGCACGGAACTTGCGGATGTCGCGTTTTATTAGCGGGTCGCGTTTAGATCGGCTGTCGCGTTTTTCTTTGGTTTAAGCTTGTAAAGTCGGGGAAAAGCTGAAGCTATACCACCGATGAAGCTCTTCGGTCAAGCAAATTAGGGATGTGAATCGGATGCTTGGGGAGCAGCAGCTACTCTGCAAAAGGTCGTGTGACTAAAGCTTGGGTGGCAATCTTTCGGGGGGGCCAGAAGTCGCCGAATGTGTTGAAGATGGCGGATTACATACTCGGGACTCCTGGGACTGGGGCCCGCAGCTATCTTATCTACCTGCGGGGTAGGGGCAATAGGGGGTTTGTTTCCCGTCCCTACGAGGCGGCTCAGCAGAATGCTAGTGCACAAGCAAACTAGTATGGGCTGTCGTAACGAACTGCGCCACTGAGGAAATGGAGATGGAGGCCGCCCGAGGACAAAGCCCGCCTCGGCAGACCCTCCTGCATACATGTACAAACAGCAATAAGAACGACTGTATTCGAGTATGCGCCACTCCATATCTCATAGGTGTAAGATACGTCTCCTTCTTCAGATCCCGCCAGCAGCCGCGCCTCAGACCAGATAAAGCACGAGATGCAAGCAAACAAGACGAGAGGTAGCAATGTAGAAAAATGAAAAACAAGAGCAAAATTACGGGTGCCTTTGTGCCCGGAAACTGACTGCCAAACACTCGACGTCAAGCCACTTCGGCCTGCAGAGCTACCAGTCGTGATACTCTCTTGTCACCCATCGTGTCGCTAATGGCAGATGCCAAGGGAATCTGCCCGAGTTTCGTGGCAACATCGCCAACGATCTCTTGAGCACTCTGGCCGAGATGGATACACGCAGTTCGGCCCTCTGTGAAATGACGGGAAGCTGCATACCGTTCGGTTTCGTGCAGCGTCTTGACTCTTGCTATCACGGTCATGCCTCGCTGTAGATACTCGTGGGCAACATCCGCAATGGCTTCCTCTTTTGATTTGAGGAAACGAAGTATTGTCTAGATTTGATCAGTCACTGACTGGGCCACGGTGCGCGGTTTGGGAGGGGGACCTACTTTGCAGACATAGCCCATTATCTGGCCAGTCTCTTCGTATGGATCCGCTTCATTCAACCAGCCATCTTTGACTGACTGGCTGTGCATGGCGCCATCTTTCAGCTCCACGATCTTGTCACGTTCGCCACGGTGGGATGGCACATGTTCTAGGGCCTTCATCATTTCGTGCCCGATTGCTCCCGACTCGGGGTCTTGTTTCACCACTGTTGTTTTTGGCGGAGGCGTGGTTTTCTGGGTTGGCGTTGGATGCTGGAGTGCCGGCTGCCAGGGAGCACGCGATGGCACCGAGTCGCGCAGAAGCTTTGTGAAAGTTGACTGCTCGGACTTATCCTCCGGGCCTGCCAGAAATGGGTCGCCTAGAGGTGGTGGCGGCAAGGAGGCTTTGATTTTTTTGGGACGACGAGTCTCTGTCTGATCTGGAACAGGTCGTTTCCCAGCCTGTTTCTCAGCGGGCCCCTTGTGATCTTCCAGCAGCTCATGTTTGTGGCAGTTGCTTTCTCCGTCTCCCAACTTCGGGCCACGGACCGAGTTTTCATCTTGCGCTATCGCTTTGGCACTTACGGTTGGCACTGTTTCCTGCTTGACCTTGTTGTTCTTGTTCTTCTGAGAAACGATTGGCTTCTGTGTTTTTTTCTTCTCTGGCGCAGATCGAACGTGTGTCTCTATGGCTGGTGCACCCTCAACATAGTCGCTATCAGCGTCACTAGAATTGTGAGCCGAGCTAATGACGATTGGAACCCGTTGGCTGCGCGATCGAAGTTTCTTTTTGGCTCGTTGCTGGTCTGCCTTCTCAATCCCCAAAGGCGGGCCACGGCTGGCTGCTACAGCAGGAGTGCTTGCCGGGGGTTTCTCCTTGGGAGCTGTTGCCGGGCCTCTTACTTTCAGAGACTCGACGGGCGTCTTATTTTCATGCAGAGCATAGGGCAGCAGATCGCCGTGTTTTTCGACTGGGGTGTCAAGAAATGATCTTTTTGGGACACGTTTCTGCGCTGGCCGCGACGGGATCGGACGCAATGGCTTGACGCTTTCTTTCCGTTTGCTGGACGTTTTTGGTGGGCTTTGCAAGTCGTCATTCTCCGAGCTCAAGTATAAGTTGCGGAGAGACGTGGTCTTAAACGCTGCACCATGTCCGTCTTGGGGGAGGATCTCCGGTGAAGTCGGGATTTTGTAGGGATCAAACCCGTTGCCATCTCCCAAACTTGATTTTGTCTGGGAAGTCAGCCATATGTTGCAAAGTACGACAGTAGTCCGAAGAAGCACTTACCGTGTCATCGAGGGGCCCGGGGGGCTCGGGGCTGTCAAAGTTTAACACCGACGCAAGATATTCAAACTCTTCCTGTGAGGGCGCTTCCATGTTGAGATCGACAACCGAGAGCGTGAGATGAAGAGCGCAAAGGTTTGCAACTATCTCGGATCCAGGCAACGGAACAAAAGACGGCACATGGTAGAGTGGGCTGGTGCAATGCTTCCCCCACCAGGAAGGTGCGGCCGCGCAGAAAGTTGAGTGTGGCTTCAAGGGGAAGGCGTGATGCGAACCCATCAGGCAAGAGCAACCTGTCTCATGGCACTTGACAGGCAGTCGCGTGGGCGATCATTTTCTACGGAAAGATGTGGGAGCTTTTGGTCACAATGCTTCAAGGAGCTCTGTAGAGAAGCATCAACAAATGACAGGATTGTGGTTCGTCTGGCTGGCGCAGTACATGTCGGAATTAGATGTGTGGCCGAACCGCAAAGACCCTTTGCACGCCGGCCTCTCGCACAGAAGAACGGCATGCGATGCTCCTGTTTCGCTTCATTTTCTTGCCATCGCCAGCATTTTTGGTGCTTCTTCCGAGCTAATTCCCGCATTCTGCCAACTCTGATAGAATGATTCACCTGGAGTCAGATTAAGAGTGGCACGGGCAGCAAGCCTCATCCAGACTTCCTGTCCAGGGTACCGACCCACAGGCGATCTATGTTGGAGCTGCGCGGATGGAATTGATGGTCGTGGCTGGCTACGTCTCAGGCTGCCATGATGCCGCCCGGTTTCAAGATACGACGAATTCTCGGCGAATACCTTGAGGGCAAGGTCTAGGGGTGGCATACCGGCGCATGCGTGCGAAAGACTATGCATCAAATCACGGGGATATACAGCACTTATTGGTCCAGCCGTCTATTCAGCCTGTAGAGGTTTTCCAGAAATACCGGCGGGTGGCTGTTCAACGGCAGCGCAATGAAAAAAGCGAGCGGAACCTTGGGAGTGGCCTGATTTGACGGACCAAATATGTCAGAGTGCTAACTTGGGGACTCTGAGAGACACAACCACTTCATCTCTGAACCTCTACCAAGGCACCAAGGTATCATCTAACCTCACTATACTACAATGCTGATAATTACGACCCCAATCGTGATTGGTTAACGCCACTGTCCACTCTAACGGAAAAAGTGGCCGTCAGCGGGATGCGCCTTATTGGAGTGCCGCCAAGGCTCCGCTCGTATGGTATTCATACAGATACTATACGCATCTTTGGCGGTTTGCTGTTCACAACACTGGCGAGAAGAACATAAGCTGCCGCCAAACCATGGACGGAAAATGGCGCAAGTGGCGCCATCGCTTCAAAGGGCACGCCATGAGTTCGCATAGAGTACGCTAACGGCGGAGGGAATAGCCTTGTCAGATGGGATTGTCAAATCTCACCCGCGTTCATATCCCGGCCACGGTATCTTACGAGATAATGATGGAGGAACGCCCAGCTTTCCTCTGGCCCAACGTGCCTTCTGCATAGTTCTGGAGCCTCCCATTTTCCGTGGCAGTGTATGATCCACTCCGTCCATCTACCTGATACACACCCCTTCTATTTTACCATGTCCAGGATCTACGAGATCGACCCCGACGCCGACACGCTCATTATCGTGCGGCCATTGCGGGGGTCATTTGCGCCGTGGCCGGAAAATGGCCCCAAAGCTAACGGCGCGGCCCCAACATCGAATGGGGTCGCGGCAGCTCCCGAGGTGCGCATCAAGGTGTCGTCCAAGCATCTGAGCCTCGCCTCGCCATACTTCCACAACCGGTTTAGATGGCAGCCGGCCGGCGCAGGTTCTGGCTTCGGCGCCCTATCGCTATCTGCTGCTGCGATCTGGGGGGCGGCTCCCACCAAGGCTATTGCTGCTGCCGCAGCGGAAACCTCTGTGCAGGCCGACGGTCGCATCCATGTCGTCTTGGAAGGCCTCGATGCCTCTGCGACCATTGTCGTTTTGGACATTGTGCATGGCCGTGCCGGCCGGGGCCGGGTACCGCGGAGTGTCGACCTGGAGACGTTGGCTCGCATTGCCGTTGTCGTGGACCGTTTCAAGCTGCTGGATGCCGTGCAAATTTACGTTGACCGCTGGCTTGCGGAGCTGCAACGGCGCCCCGGGCTGCCCACACGGGCCGGCCGGGATCTGCTGCTCTGGGTCTACATCTCCCATGTCTTCCAAGAGGCCGAGCTGTTCCGAGCTGTGACGCGCGTGGCTGCGGCGCAGACGTCCGGCCCGCTGCCGTTGCTGCCCGGCCTGCCCCTGCGCCCCAAGATTATCCATGATATCGACGAGCAGCGACAGACGGCGGTCTCGGCTGCGTTGGACTTGCTGGGCCACGCTGCGGACCAGCTGATTCAAGCCGAGGCGGCAGCAGACCCGGGCAAGGATGCGGCAGACACAGAGGCTTGCCTTTTCGGTATTCTGATGCGGACCCTTCACCACAACCGCCTGATTTGGCCCCGCCCGGACAGCCCCTATCTGGGTATTTCCGTTGCCAGTATCAGCCGGGTGGCTCACGAAATCCAAACGCAGGTGTGGCGCCTGGGAAACCAGAGCGGTGGCAAGGCCACGGGTGGCGGCGGCAACCGCGTTCTTCTCACGCCAAAACTTGATTCTTTACGAGCCGGCATCGCCGGATTGGAGTTGAAGAGTGGTCTCGGATACACCCTCTACTGAGCAGCAGCATGTAGGAGCCAATGGAGTGTCGCTAAAGAGGAGAGTGGGGTGAAAGATCCTTATAGGTGCGTTCAGAGGAAGTGAGAATTGGGTGCCAAGATATGAATATGCATTCCAAATTGGGTGTCTTGTATTTTCTGGTGCCCCTTCTCACTTTTGATATTTTTGACTCTTCTTTGGGTAAAGACTGTTTCTTATCACTTCAAGTTATCTGGATACCGGCTGTGATTAGCAACTTCGACAGTATTGCGATGTTACATATCTCAATGGCCTGCTTTGAAACTTTGAAGCTGAGAATGTGCATCCAACGCGTGAGATACATGGCCGCCATATCAAGACATACGCGGCGGGAATTACGTGGCCTCGTTTAGATGTAAGGGAAACAAAAGGAAGATCCAACCCAGTCAGACGGGAACAGGCATGGAAGGGTTTCCGAGGGCGGACGTTTACGTTCAAGTGGCAAAATAGCACATGTCTTCAGCCTCAGGACAGGATTGATTGCGACGCAAAACACGGAGATGGGCGGGCATACCGAAAGGGGGATGATGGATTGGGCATGCTATCATGAAGAGGATGCTGTTGAGGCTTTTGCCGCGATGATCTCCTGCGACACCTGCTTCGTCGCTGCTACTATGAGCTCATGCTCCTTACCATGTATGCGCTCCTCTAGCTGGTGCAAGTCTTCTCCTTGGATGCAGGGGATCTCGAGCGTCATGATAGGCGCACCGCGGTCCACGGTGTCAATCACAAAGTGCACCATGATGCCAGTCCTCCCGTTCTCCAGCTTGCCGGCCTGAAAGTCATCATAGGCCCTCTGTATTGCATTTGCCCCGTCGTATTTTCCTGGGTTACGTTTAGCTGCCACGCCATTATAATGAGTGAGGAGGGAAAAAAAACAAGCCGGCTCCGTACCTGGAAGGGCTGGATGGAGGTTGATGATTTTTATGCCCGCGGCCTCAATGGGGTCGAGAAAGGCCTTGGTGAACACGTGCATCCAGCCGGCCAGGACGATGAGATCGGGCCGTGATGCCGTGCTTGCACTGTCTCCGTCGCCGAGCACCTTTTTGGCGAGCGCAGCATCGTACTTTTCACGGCTTGCCTGCAGCTTCAGCGCGTCGGTCTCGCCCTTTGCCTGGAAGCCGTGCGTGACCATGTTGAAGTACTCCCACGGGATGCCTGCTTTATCGGCACGCTTTGTGGCAAAGGCCTTGCCTCTGTTCACAATGAGCCGCGTTATCTTTGAATTCTGGATCTCGCCAGACGATATAGCATCCACCAGGGCCTGGAAATTGGAGCCATTTCCGCTGGCCATGACCAGCAGGTCACACTGGGGGCCCGCCATTGTTCAAGGCAAAGGCGAAATAAGAAAGGCCAAGCTTCTCGAGGTCACTCTCGGATCAACGATTGATTTGTAGTCGCAAAGGTGGTGAAAAACTAGCTTTGGGAGGGGCAGCGCGCTAACTACAGATCACGTTCCGATCACGTGACTAAAATCGCATCGTATATCGCTCCCGCCCGCCGCAAGAATTAAAGCGAACATCAGATGGAATTCTTGCGTGAAACCTGTCTCTGTGGGCCGTGATGAGCCTAAGTGATTAATGCTACCAGATCGCACCGTAGATAGAGACTTTTGAAACCTCGCCGAGCCTCTTCGTCCTCGCTTCATATACATCTATTATTGATAGTTGGGCCTGATATCAAAGCAATACAGACTATCAGATGTGATGGAGTCTTTTCTCCGTCTTACTCGGGCCGAGATATGCAAAGATTCACCAAAAGTGTCCTCAATACGGATGGCAGACCCGGCGTTTCTGTTATTCTTTTTACGTACCTTGGCAGCTTCTTTGACAGTGTCTTCTTGATTAATTAAGAATATACAATATCAGAAATCACCCAGCCCAGTCTGTATAGATGCTTGGCTAGTAAGATTACTTATTCTGCACAGAGCCGTAGTGCTCGAGTACTGGTTGTCGTTTCGGAAACGCAACACGATTCTTACAAGGTTTACTTTGTTAATTAGATCACAGCATTGTTATAATGGAACACTTGTTTTTTTTGGAATTTTGTATTTGTTATTTCTATGTCAGACAAAAGATAACTGAAGTTTCTGGTAGCGGCACCGGACTCGGAAGAGCGTGCAACGCTTTAGAAACCAGAAGCAGAATTGGTACCCGTCCGTCAGTTCCTCACCTGCAATAGTTACTGTCCGTCCCCCAAAGGAGGCAAAGTAGCATGGAACAAGAAGCTCCATGCGCTTCGCTTACCTGTGCACACCCACTACTCAAGGCCATTGAAGACCGTGTCGAAGTCACACGAGACCACCGACCAGTTGTCAAGGTTAGGGTTGGACTTGAACAGGATGTCAGCGCCGACATTTGTGCGGCACGCAAGCTCAACGGTGTGGTAGTACTGGTGGTTCCAGGTCTTCAGGAGGTACTTGGTGCGCTTCTGAAGGAAGATGAGCTCCTTGGTGGCGCCGGGGATGTCCTGCTTGAAAGCACAGAACGAGGTGCTGCTCACAATCACAGTGCTGAGGTCCTCCGAGAGGTCAAAGCAAAGCTTCAGAGCCTGTGAGTGGTCGCCCTGCGGGCACGAGAACTGCTCAATGGCTCCATTGGAAGAGCGGATCTTGACAAGAATGTTGTCATAAAAACGCCGGATGGCAATGTGGAAGCGGGTGGTGGTGATGGAGGTCATCTTGCAAGGTGATTGGGAGAGTGACTTGCCTGAGTGAGAAGTGGGCAGGAACTTGTAGCTGTCGCTGTTCTGAGATTGATCTTTCAGAGAGGGCTTTGCAAGTTTGGTAGTTGCTTGGGTTTGATGCCTTGCAGAAGATGTTTTTGTTGCTGGTGATGATATTGGACGGAAATGGGCGCTCGCGTCCCTCTACTTATACTCGTTCCAGGGGCCATGATGAACAGGCGACTGAACAGACGCGTTGGGCTGTTCCAGAGATGAACATGGTATTAAACAACAAAGTGAACAATGCGCACACACGGCTGTTCAGATGAACAAAGACTTTGGGCAGGGGAACAAATGAGCTGAAGATGGTGTACGGTGAACAATGATTGTAGTCTTTTGTCTGATAGTGAAAGAAAACAGCTGCATTGTGTCTCTCTTTGCTCTGAAATTCTAGACGGTCTGGAAAAGTCTCTTTCATAGTTTTAGGCTGCCAAGCTGTGCTATTCACTTTCAGGTTGTTGAGATGAAGAATGCATTCGAGTATGTCAACAGCGGCCACTCGACGACTGCTTGAAAAAATCAAGTAGTAAGTTGCTTCTCTGCACACATCAGAGTTCATGCCAGGGATTCTTTGACAGGACGACTCAAAGTACCGTCCTATCGCGCTGCGAGCCGAAGAAAGTACGGGGCATGGAGGGCGTGCAAAGTGCTGTATCTGTGATGCATAAATGTCCGTATTACGGGCCAGCACATGTAACTAATAAATTGTTCCCGGCTTGCCCTCGCCGGACGAATTACCGGTCTTTCTTTGTAGATAGCTTATGAAAAAGTGTAAAAGAAACAAAAGGCTCCAATGAAGCAATGTGAAAAACACAAAAGACTGGCAGCAGAACCATACGCTGTGTGGCAAACTGTGCGCAAAAGCACCCAATCTCGCAAGGCTTAACACGCAAAATCCATTTCTAGGCTCCAAAACGACGCTTCTCACGGGCGAGGCCAGCACGGCACAGCGCCTGGCGGCTAAATGCAAAGTTCCGCAAGCGTCTCGAGATCAAAATCTGCGCCGTGGGCCTTGTCCAGAAACAGCAGCCAGGCATCGGCTGCCACGCTGACGCGCCGCTGCTGTGGCGTTGGCACTCTCGTCTTGGGGGGGAGGCTCTTGGCCGCCGCCTGTTGCTCGTCCTGCATCTGGAGCTTTGTGACGAGCTCGGCGACCTGGTCCAGATCGTGGCCCGGATGGTTGCCGCTCTCGGATGCGCCGCCGAGTCGCTTCGGAGCATCGTGCACCTCGTACAGATACCGTGTCCGCGCAGAGCTGAAGAAGCCGACGAGTTCCTGCAGAGCCGCGCCACTGCTCGGCGGCAGGGCGGACAGCGGCGTGGCCGGGGTGCTGTCGCGGTCGAGGCCGCTGCCACTATGCAGGCCCCCTGCGAGCAGCCAGCCGTGAAGGGCAGCGGCAAAGCGGTCCCAAAAGGCCGGGTTGTTCTCGTCGCCGGGCGCATACCCGCAGTGGCGCTCAAAGAGGGCTCGGCCGTGCTGTACCATGACGGGGAAGGTGAGGGTCATGGCCAAGAGATTGGGCAGCCGGCGGCGGGCGAGGGAGCGGCCACACTTGCAGATGATCAGCGGGTGCGCCAGCATCTCTGCCAGATAACGACACACCCGGGTCTGGGCAGAGTTTGCCGAACCGCCGGAGTCGCCCTCGGCCGGTGCCGATGCTGCGGGGAAGGAGAAGCCCGGTATGTTGAGGACGGCGTCCCAGACGGCGTCGGGTCCCAGCGGTGCAGTGGCGGCGGCAGCTCGGCTGGCGGTCTTCCATTTGGACAGGCCGGCATCTGCCTGGCGGCGCTTCAGGTACTGCCGGCTGGGCAGGAGGCGTCGCTGGCGAGCGGCAGCGCCGCCGACCGGGGCGTATCGCTCGCCATCTTTCCGGTACCAGCCCTGGAGCGGACGGCTGCTCGTTCGTTTACTGATGCGGCCGGCGGTCCCTTTGGTGGCGCGATGGGGCTCTTGGCTGCTGCGTCGTTTCTTCCGCTGGTGGCGCGTCCGCGAGTGTTGGGCCAAGGTCTGGAGCAGGTCGGCATCGTCTAGGCCAAAGTCGTCTTCGTCTGCATGAGGTGCGGTCAGGATGTCATTCTTGGTGGGTGCATCCGTCAAGGACAGCGATTCGTGGAGACGTATCAGTGCCTCCATTACTCGGTTGTCGAGGAAGCATTTCGGAGAATGGGCGATAAAGTGGAACTAGATAGGCCGATGCTGCCTGAGGCCGACAGTTTCATCGGACTGTGCCTAGGTCCACTTTTAACAGCGTTCTCCAAAACATGTCCCGATTCAATATATTTTTTCCATCTCTCATCTTTCCATCCTTTCCATCTTTTCCGTCTTTTCATTCTTTCGAGTGTATAGAGGATCTGCATTTTTCATGCCTGACATTGTCGCCAGAGTCTGTGCCCACTGTGTCGTGTGCCGTTGAACTCTATCCGACTGTATTATGACGTGATGTAGGCCCTCGTTGACGCCGTCGCAATGCAACGCAACGACACCCTGAAGAGTGGATTTACGCTCGCAAGAGGGATAGAAGGGCCGGCTCGTAGACGCGAGTATTCGTGCTGCGGGATATCGAATGCAAATGATTTCCTAAAAGGGCAGGTACAGCCGCACCTCTGTTTACACATCTTACGTCCTGATCGTGTTCTCCATAATTCGCCATTTACTGCCATCTTTCGCCATCTACACAACACTAATGAGCAAAGCGAAAATCCAGGCGCCGGCTCCCCTGGATGCGGGTCTCCTTTCTGTACCGGATCTGCTCTTCCCTGCTCAGCGCGTTCCACTGCCTGTCGCGCTGCTTGTTGCGGATGATGTAGTATGCTTTGGCGAAGAGGAAGACGCCAATGGCGAGGAAGTTGATGACCACCAGGTACGTGTTGCCGCGGTGGTAGTAGGGCTTGTCGTCATTGCGATAGATGTACGCCGAGATGATGTTGCCCAGTTGGACGGCCATCTGCAGGGTGAGTAAGAGAAAATCCGGGACAGGACGCAATCCGGGACAGGACGTAAATCCGGGACAGAGGACATACATTATACAGGGAAGCCGACACCGAGCGGGCTCCGACATTGTTGGCATTCTTGGAGGTCCAGCCCACGAGAATGGCATCTGTTTGGCTTAGTTTGCAACTCTGAGGACAAGGACAAAAGAGAACAAGGGGGGGGGGGGGGGGGGAGACGCACGGCAGTACGGATACGAGGTCAGGACGGTGACGAGGGCGTAGGTCCCCCAGGCATTGTCGATGACGCCGGGCCACCAGCGCAGGGCCATGACGCACGGCAGGGTCCAGAGCGACTGGATCATGGACACAAGGGTGCGCTCCTTGAAGTAGTCGGACAGCCTGGTGAGGGCGATGAGGTTGATGATGTGGAAGACGTTGGCGGGAATGGTCAGCAGGTTAGTGACGAAGCGGTTGAAGCCGACGGAGCGCAGCGTCAGGGTGATGTAGGTGGCGGGGGGCGTCTGGGGGATGTAGACGACGAGGCCGATGAGGTAGAGCGGCCACAGGTCATAGTCGCGGAGCGCCCCCAGCAGGCGGCGCGGGGTGACGGCCTGGCGGTTGTGCATGTCGCCCTTGGAGGGGTCGTCGCGCAGGACGCGGTTGACGACAATGGTGAGCTCGCGGTCGGAGAACCAGCCGCGGGGTCGGAACCAGGTCTTGGTCTGGACGGCGGAGGCGGGCATGAGAAAAAAGGACAGCAGGCCGACGACGAGGGTGATGAGGCCCTCGACCAGAAAGAGCCAGCGCCAGCCCTCCCAGCCGTGGGTGCCGCGCAGGTGCAGCAGGGCAAAGGCGAGCAGCGAGGTGATGATGGTGGTGACGGACAGGGCGGTCCAGAAGAAGCTGAGGCGCACGGGCAGCTCGCGCGAGGTGTAAAAGTAGGAGAGCCAGAGGACAATGTCGGGGATGAAGCCGCCCTCGAGCAGGCCCAGCAGGCTGCGCGTGCACAGAAAGCTGGTGCGGCCCGAGAGCGCGCACTGGCAGGTGGCCACGACGGACCAGAGCACCATTTGCGTGGGGATCCAGCGGTCGGGGCCGACTTTTTTCGACACCAGCTGCGAGGGCAGCTCGGCCAGCAAAAAGGAGAAGAGGAAGACGGTGTTTCCGTAGTTGTAGTCTGGGACCGGGTCAGCAAAGGGGCTGTGGCGCGGCGGCGAGACGACAACGACGACGACGACGACGACGACGACGAGATGACTTACCGTTTGTATTCAAGTGGAGGTCGTCCAGCAGATTGTCGGCCAGGGCTTGTTGAAGCTGTGTCTGTCAGTCCATGCAAAGAAGAAGGGCGTCCAGGCACCATCGACTCACGTTGCCCCGGTCGACCTGGAGGCCAAAGAACATGATGCACTGCCAGGTTAGATGATTGAATCCAACGGCCAAGTTTTGATCCAACGGCCAAGCGGAAGACGCCGACGTACCGCCCAGAGACACACTCTCCAGTCCAGCTTGCGCACCAGGCGCCTCTCCTCTTCCTCGGTCCAGGTGGCCTGGGGGTCAAAGACGTGGCGGCACTCGTACTGGGAGTCCTCGTAGACCTTGCGCCAGTGCTCGGCCACGTCGGGGTCGGCAAAGGGGTTGCTGGGCAGAGCGTCGTCCCCGGCGTCCGACGACGGGCCGTCGGGCAGGGCCGAGACGTCGTGGTCCTGCTCCTTGAGCGAGGTGGTTGTCTGTGCCCCAGACATGCTGCTTGGGTGTGCTTGTCTCTGGTTTGGAGTTGTCCTGCCATTCCAGAATGGCGCCGCTAAAGGTATATATACGGAAGCGTTTTTGCTGTACACATGTGTCTACTGAGGCATTATACTCTGCGACGCGCCATTGCGATGGCGTGCTTTCTTTACGTTGCCCCAGTGTGGGATTCGAGAAATGGCAGCATCTGGCCGAAAACTGCGCCATCCATCCTGGTTTTGGCATTTTCGAAAGTGCGGATCCGTCATTTGGAAACATTGTCCGGCGAAAGCCTACACGTCGTTTTGCAAACGACGGCAACAAGGCTACAAGCACGCGATCCCGCCGCGCCTCCTTTTGTGAGGCTCCGAGCACTGGTTTTTTAAACGAGTTTCCCCCCATTATCCCGCCTAAAGAACGTATCTATACAAGGGCGAGCGGTCGCCCAGATCGAGCAGCTCCTCTGTTCGCGTGAGCATATAAAGAACGGAGCCAGAGGGAGGACAACTCACGGTCGGTGTAGCGGGCGCGGACTTGCGCCTCGGAGATGCGGTCCCGCTGCTTGTTGATGCGGTCGTAGGCGTGGCGCAGCACCAGGGTGCAGGCCATGGCCAGCACCAGGGAGGCGATGGAGACGCCGTAGCCGGTGCGGTAGGCGGGCGCCTCGTTGGACATGTAGATGTTGGCGCCGATGGCGCCGCCCAGGTTGCCGAGCATGATGCTCATGGCGATGCCGGTGGAGCGCTTCCAGGTGGGCGACAGGTTGTTGGAGACCCAGGTGACGAGCGAGATGACGGCCGGGTAGACGCCGGCGGGGATGAAGAAGAGAAAGGCGTAGGTCACGCCGGGGTAGCGCCGGCTGGGCGTGGCCATGAGGGCCACGGCGCCGACGAGCGAGATGGCATAGGGGACGATAATGTAGGGCCAGCGGCGCCGGCTGCGGTCGGCCGCCCAGGAGAAGCCCAGGGTGGCGAGCAGGGCGACGGTGTAGATGGGAATGGTCAGCAGCTGGGCCTGGGCCTTTGTGTATCCCAGCTCGAGGATGATGGACGGCGCCGCGTAGGTGAAGCCGTAGATGGGAATGCTTGGCGGTCAGTCATCCAAAAGTCTGACGGGGGGGGGGAGGGGGGGAGGGGGGACGCGGAGGACCCTTACGTGTTCCCCCAGTAGATAAAGGCGGTGAACCAGATCTTCCAGTCGGCCAGGGCAGCGCGGATGTAGCGCCACTGCAGCCCGTCGGCGGTCTGGACGCGGCCAGAGGCGGTGCCGGAGTCACGCTCGAGGCGGTCGCGGATGAAGCGCTTCTCGGCGGGCGAGAGGAAGGAGGCCGAGGCCGGGGCGTCGGGCAGGGCCCAGGGCGCGGACAGGCCGACGGCGGCGGTCAGGACGCCCTCGATGATAAAGATCCAGCGCCAGCCCGCGAGGCCGGCGATGCCGTCCATCTTCTCGAGGGCAAAGGCCAGCAGGCCGGAGAAGGCGCCGGAGATGGAGGCGGCCGAGAAGAAGAGGGACATGCGCCACTGCACCTCGAAGCGGCAGTACCAGTCGCCGACGAGGTAGCCGCTGGCGGGGAAGAAGCCGGCCTCGCAGGCGCCCAGGACGATGCGCGACGCCAGCAGCGCGTGGTAGTTGTGCGCAAAGCCGGAGCCGATGACGACCTGGCTGTCAGTGTCACGTGACCATGGGGAGGGGCGGCAGACGGCACATACCGACCCCCAGGCAACCATGAGGATGGCGATCCAGACGGACGGGCGCATGAGCTTGAGCATAATGTTGCTGGGGACTTCGAGGAGGGCGTATGGGATGAAGAAGAGCTGACGGTTAGTGGGAGAGAGAGAGGGAGAGAGAGAGAGAGAGAGAGAGAGAGAGATGGCGCACTGTCAGG
Source organism: Graphilbum cf. rectangulosporium (assembly GCA_019925645.1). Lineage (NCBI taxonomy): Eukaryota > Fungi > Ascomycota > Sordariomycetes > Ophiostomatales > Ophiostomataceae > Graphilbum > Graphilbum cf. rectangulosporium. The sequence continues at coordinate 159,898 of JADHKI010000008.1, forward strand.
ATCAGATTGTACTGCCTCGGTGTGAGGTGCAGGTCGGCGCTCATGCCGGCAACGTTGGCGTTGCCCACGTTGCCCTTGTCGAGGGCCGAGATGACGTAGAGCAGGGTCAGCATGGGCAGCAGGCGCCAGTCGATCTTGTGCAGGATCTGCCGCGTCTCGGCGTCGGTGTAGTGCGGGACGGCATGGCCGCCGAGACCGTCGTGGGCGCTGGCCGGCGTCTCGAGAATGCCGCCGGCCTCGACGTGGGCAATGTCGTACTTGGCCACGTCCGAGGCCGGCGGCGTGTCTGAGGCGGACAGGTCTGGGCTGCCCATCGTGGCGGTCGAGGCGTGTCCGGTGGTGGACGAAGGAGAGCGGGACCAAGCTCGTCTTTATATCTTCCTGAAAGCTACCTCGGGCCTCGGTGTTATAAGTACCCGCGGAGCTGACGTACGTCTGTATGCTGAATGGAGAGAGGATGAGAGAAGAGCGGAGGCTCAAAGAGAAGCACAGGATGCTGGATGAACAAGCCAAGGACTGCACACAGAGTGTTGTTCGTATCATCTGCTGGGCGAGACTGCACACAGAGAAGCGGTCGCGGCGGCACTGGTAACAGATCTGAGTCCTTCCCCGCTGGATGGGAACCCGGGGCACTGGGGCCTGGAAGATATCTTCGGCCCTATCACTTACAAGGCAGATAAGCGGGTCTCGTGTGGAGCATTTCCCCCGCATGGCTCGGCTATGAAGTGGGTCCCGGCTAAGTAGCCGAGTGCGCCGTATAAAGGCGGCTTTGCATGGCTCTTGAGAGCGGCGGACAGTCGTGTAGTTTACTGATTCGTCCACATCCGCGACCATGTCCTGGCTCAAGACAGGGCTGCAGACGACGCCGCGCACGATGCGGGCCGTGGTCAACCGGGGCGGGAAGGCGGTGGTGGAGCGGGAGCGGGCGGTGCCAGCGCTGGCGGCGGACAAGATCCTGGTGCGGCCGGTGGCGGTGGCGCTGAACCCGACAGACTGGCGGAGCCTCCGGGGCGGGCGCGGGCGCGAGGGCGGGCTGGTGGGGTGCGACTACGCCGGGCAGGTGGTGGCGGTGGGCAGCGGCGCGGCCCAGAGCCGGGGGTGGCGGGTGGGGGAGCGGGTGTTTGGCTGCGGGCACGGCAGCAACGCGGAGGACGGCGACGACGGGGTGTTTGGCGAGTACGCGGCGGTGGCGGGCGAGCTGCAGATGCGGGTGCCGGCGGGCCTGGACTATGCGCAGGCGGCCACGCTGGGGCTGGGGGCGATGACGGTGGGCCAGGGGCTGTACCAGAAGGCGCTGCAGCTGGCGCTGCCGCCGGCCGAGGGGGCCGCGGCGCCGTCGGGCATCCCGGTGCTGATCTACGGCGGGTCGACGGCGACGGGGGCGCTGGCGATCCAGTACGCGAAGCAGTGAGTGCGGCGAGAGCGAGGCGAGCGCGGCGAGAGAAAGGAGAAGAATGAGGAACAAGACGAGCGAGGACGAGCGCAGCGAGAAAAAGAGCTAATGGCAGATCCGGCTACACAGTGGTGACGACGTGCTCGGCGGACAATGCAGACTACGTGCAGGGCCTCGGGGCGGACCTGGTGGTGGACTACCACGAGGCCGGGGCGGCGGCGCGGGTGCGGGCCTACACGCAGAACCGGCTGCGGCACGCGTGGGACACGGTCAGCGTGGAGGCGTCGGCGGCGTTTTGCGCGGCGGCGCTGACGGACGAGGCCGGGCGGGCCCCGGTGTACGGCAGCATCCTGGGGGTGGCGTGCCCGCGGGCAGACGTGCGGTCGGTCTCGACGGTCATGTACACCATCTTTGGCAAGGCCTTTCGCTTTGGCGACACGCTGGTGCCGGCGAGCGCGGAGGACCATGCGTTTGCGCGGCGCTTTGCGGCGCTGACGGAGCGGCTGCTGGAAGAGGTAAGCACGCGTTTTGATTCGCCATTTGCGTCTTGCTGGACTGACCAACAGGGACGCCTGCGGCCGCACCGGCACCGGGTGGCAGGCGGCCTCGAGGAGATCCCGCAGGGCCTGGCGGCGCTCGAGCAGGGGCAGGTGCGGGGCGAGAAGCTGGTGTACATGATCGGATAGGAGAGAACAGACAGGGGTTGCTGCCGGCGGACATTCACTTCCAGGGGACAAGTAGATTACGGCCGGCGGACCGAGTTCAATGCCAATAAATTCACTGCAAGACACACGCTACACCACCTTGGCCTCCCTCAAGCGGTCAATGTCGGCGGGGCCGAGGCCGAGCTCGGCGAGGACCTCGTCGCTGTGCTGGCCGAGGCGCGGGGGCTGGGCGCGGACCGAGGGCGGGGTGCGGCTGAACTTGACGGGGGGCCCGATGAGGCGGATGTGGCCGGCGGTGGCGGCGTCGGAGGGCTGGGGGCGGACCATGTGGCGGGCGGCGGTCTGGGGGTGGGCAAAGGCGCGCTGCATGTTGTTGATGGGGGCAAAGGGCAGGCCGGAGCCGTCGAAGCGGCGGATCCACTGCTCGGTGGTCTGGGTGGCGAAGACGGCGTTGAAGCGGGCGTTGAGCTCGTCGCGGTGCTCGACGCGGCGGGCGTTGGTGGCGAAGCGCGGGTCGGCGAGCAGGGCCTCGAGGCCGACGAGGCGGCAGAGGTCGGCAAACTGGGCGTCGTTGGTGGCGCCGCAGACGAGGTAGAGGTCGGCGGTGCGGAAGGCGTCGTAGGGCACGATGCTGGGGTGCTGGCAGCCCCAGCGCTCGGCCTCGACGCCCTGGTTGAGCCAGGACATGCCCACGTTGGTCAGCAGGCTCAGCTGCGTCTCAAAGAGCGAGGCGTCGACGCGCTGGCCGCGGCCGCGGCCGTCGCGCGCGCGGCCGTGCAGCGCCGCCAGGATGGCCCCGTGCACGTACAGGCCCGTGGCCATGTCGATCATGCCCAGGCCGGGGCGCACCGGCGGGCCGCCGCGCTCGCCGGTGACGTGCAGCAGGCCGGCCTCGGCGCCGGCGATGGGGTCGTAGCCGCCGCGCTGGGCATAGGGGCCGGAAGTGCCGTAGCCTGGGAAGAGGAAAGGGGTTAGTCGGGAGAGAAGAGGGGGTTAGTCGGAGAGAGAAGAGGAGAGAGGGTTAGTTGGGGAGAGGAAGAGAAGAAATTGAAGAAGAGATGAGAGGGAAGAGGGAAGAGAGAGGAAAGAGCGTACCTGACAGACTTGCGTAGATCAGGCCGGGGTTTTCCTCCTGGAGGCGATCGTAGCCGAGGCCGAGGCGATCCATGGTGCCGGGCTTGAAGTTTTCGATGCTGGGTTCGGGAGTCAGGAGAGGGAAAAGGACATGTAGATCAGAGAGAGACACACAGAACGTCGGCTCTTTTTGCGAGGCGCAGGAGAATGGCCTTGCCCTCGGGCTTCTTCAGGTCGAGGGTGAGGGAGCGCTTGTTGCGGTTGATGCCGGCAAAATAGTTGGACATGGGGCCGGCCTCGGGCTTCCACGCGGCCTGCTCGCCGGGCAGTTTCCAGTGCCTGGTGTCGTCCTGTGGATGTGAGAGGGAGAGGGAAGACAGAGAGGGGGAGGAAGACAGAGAGAGGAAGACAGAGACTCACTCCTTTGCCGACGGCCTCGACCTTGATGACGTCGGCGCCATAATCGGCGAGAATCTGCGTGCAAAACGGCGCCTGGCGGTCAGCAGGGGCCCGGAGAGCCAGCGAGGGCACGTACGGCGAGGACCCGCGAGAGGTCGAGGATCTTGATGCCGGCGAGGGGGCCGGCGGTGGCCGAGTCGGAGTCGGAGTCGGAGGCGGCGGTCGCGGAGTAACGGCGGGCGGCGGCGGCGGCGGCGGCGGCGGCGGAGGCGGCCGGGTGACGGTGGGCAGCGACCGACCAATGAGCGGCCGGGCGTAAAACGCGTAGTGAGCGTGTCGAGAACATGGTGTTTGCGGTGCAGACAGGAGGAGCTGGGGAGAGTCCTTGTATAAGGCCTCGGCGTTTGCCGAGGCTCGGCTGTGCCTCCGTCTCGGCTGTGCCGCTGTGTGCCGCTGTGTGCCTCCGCTGTGTGCCTCCGCTACCTCTCCCCTCTTTTGTCTGTGGTCTTGTGTCAATTTTGTATTCTGTCCTTTTGCCCATTATCTGCTTGTCGTAGTCTCAGTCCCCGTCTCTGTTATGGCCCTCTCCCCCCATCTCGCTACCCTCCCTCTTTACCCCTAATAACTCTTGGGCAGCCCCAGCACCTTCTGCCCGATATAATTCTTAATCATCTCGGCGCTGACCGGGGCGATGCGGGCCAGGGTGGCCTCGCGCAGGTAGCGCTCGACGTGGTACTCCTTGGCGTAGCCCATGCCGCCGAGGGTCATGACGGCGCGCTCGGCCGCGGCAAAGGCGGCGTCGGCGGCGAGGAACTTGGCGGCGTTGGCATACTCGCCGTCGGTGTAGCCGGCGTCGTAGAGGCGGGCGGCGGTGGTGAGCATGAGGCGGGCGGCCTCGAGGCGCATCCAGCACTCGGCCAGGGGGTGCTGGATGCCCTGGTTCTGGCCAATGGGGCGGCCAAAGACGACGCGGTCGGCGGCGTAGCGGCAGGCGCTGCGCAGCGCGGCATAGCCGAGGCCGAGCGCCTCGGAGCCGACGAGGATGCGCTCGGCGTTCATGCCGGTCATGATCATGCGGAAGCCGTCGCCCTCGGCGCCGACGCGGTCGGCGGCGGGCACGCGCCAGCCGTCAAAGTGCAGCGTGTTGGTGTCGACGGCGTTGCGGCCCATCTTGGGGATGGGCGCCACCTGGACGGCGCCGCCGCGGTCCAGCGCCGTGTAAAAGAGCGAGAGCCCGTCGCTGGGCCGGCGCACCTGGTCGAGCGGGGTGGTGCGCACGAGGATGAGGATGCGCTCGGCCACCTGCGCCGTGGAGATGAAGATCTTGGAGCCGCTCAGCACGTAGGCATCGTCGCCGCTGCGCCGCGCCACCGACTGCAGCCGCAGCGTGTCCAGGCCCGTGTTGGGCTCGGTCACGCCAAAGCACGCGCGCTCGCGCCCGGCGATCAGCGGCGGCAGCCAGCGCTGCTTCTGCTCGGGCGTGCCGAAGCGCGCCACCGGCTCGAGCCCGAAAATGTTCATGTGCACCGCCGAGGCGCCGTTCATGCCCGCGCCCGACTCCGCCACCGTCTGCAGCATCACCGCCGCCTCGGCAATGCCCAGCTCCGACCCGCCGTGCTCCGCCGGCAGGCAGATGCCCAGCCAGCCGTGCGCCGCCAGGTCGCGGTACAGCTCCCACGGGAACTGCTTCTCCGTGTCGTGCTCCAGCCAGTATTCGTCCGGGTACTTTGCGCAGATCTTGCCCACGGCCTCGCGCACCGCGCACTGCGACTCGCTCCACTCCGGCAGGTTGTTGGGCAGAAACTCGGTCGCGCGCGCGTGGATCTGCCGGGCCGACGCCGATGCCGACGCCGGCGCCGACGCCGGAAACCGGAGCCGCGCTCGGAGCGGCCGCGCCGGAAAAAGGGGCCGAGCCCGGATCAAGCGGGCCGTGCATTGCATGTTGGGGGTGTTGCGGTGGTGTTTGCCTCTGCGCACCCTACCTTCGTGTATTCGCCTTCTCCTTCTTCTTATACCTGCAGTCTTCTTACACCTGGAGTTGCCGAGGCAATCAGCCGACGTGCCGACAGCAGCGCACAGTACTCAAAAGCAGCTATTTCCGAGAATTACACTGCTATTGCCGAATATTGAACAAGACGAATCATCTCCAACAGCCTCGCCGCGAGTACACATGGATTCGCGCGCCGCCTACAACGCGAGCGTGCCCTTTGTGGCCGGCTGCAGCGCGGGCATGCTGGCGACGGTGTGCATCCAGCCGATCGACACGGTCAAGGTGCGGATGCAGCTGACGGAGCGCGCCGGCGGCGAAACAAGGAGGGCCGGCGGAGGACCCTGGGCGACGGCGCGCGGCATGGTGGCGGGCGGCGGCGTGCGCAGCCTGTACGAGGGCCTGACGGCGGGCCTGCTGCGGCAGCTGGTGTACGGCACGCTGCGCATGGGCTTCTTCATGACGGCGGAGCGGCAGCTGGAGCAGCGGGCGCAGCGCCGGGGCACGGCGCTGGGCTTTGGCGGGCGCGCCGCCGCCGGCCTGGGCGCGGGCGCGCTGGCGGCCGCCATCGGCACGCCGACCGAGGTGGCGCTTGTGCGCATGCAGGCCGACGGCATGCGCCCGCCCGCGCAGCGCCGCCACTACACCTCGGCCGTCGACGCGCTGCGCCGCATTGCCCGCGACGAGGGCGTGCGCGCGCTCTGGAAGGGCGCGCGCCCGACCGTCGTGCGCGCCATGTCCACCAACTTTGGCCAGCTGGCCTTTTTCTCCGAGACCAAGAGCCAGCTGCGTCGCTATCGCCGCCGCAGCCGCCTGATCGCCGCGCTGTCGCCGCGCGGCGAGACCGCCGTCGCCGCCGCCGTCGCCGGCTTTGCCGGGGCCTTTTTCAGCCTGCCCTTTGACTTTGTCAAGACCCGCCTGCAGAACCAAGGCCAGGCTCGGGGCCACACCCCTGCCGCCACCGCAGCCGCCGCCTCCGATTTACCGCTCTACCGCGGCACCTGGGACTGCTTCATCCAGGTCGCCCGCCGCGAGGGGCTGCTGCGCTTCTACCGCGACTTTGGGCCCTATCTGCTGCGCATCGTGCCGCACTCGTGAGTCTGCGTGGTTTTTCTCTTTCTTTTTTCTTTTTTTTCTTTCTATTTTTTTTTTATTTTTACGTGTGCCTGACCTGCAGTGTCATTGCCCTCTTTCTCGCCGATCAGATCCGCGCAGCCATTACGTTGTAGTTTGTTAGACTCGCACTAGAATCCGAATACGGTCGGCATTTGCCGAGACCCGCTGCCCCACTTGGGGTCCCCCGCATTCTCCTTCCCCGCGTTTGAAGAGCCGACGGCCGGATTTCATGGACACCACCTGCCTCGGCCACCTGCGTAGGCCAGCTGCGTAGGCCAGCCATGTCACCTACCCTCGGCATCATGATGACTCCCGCCCACACGGCCAAGCGCCGCGCCGCGCGCGCCTGCCTGTCCTGCCGCAGCCGCAAGGTCCGCTGCGACGTCGTCAGCGGCGGCCACCCCTGCACCAACTGCCGTCTCGATAGCACCGCCTGCGTGCTCCGCGAGTCCAACCGCGGCCGCCGGCCCATGGCCAGCTCGGTTTCGGTCTCGGTTTCGGTCAGCCCGGTCAGTCCGGTCAGCCAGGTCAGCCAGGTCCCCAACCTGGTAGCCAGCCCGGTCGGCCCCCCGGCCGGCAACTCTGTCTCCACCCCGGCCGACCCGACCGGACTCGTCCCGCCGAGCGGGCCCCCAGGACCCCCGGAGGCCCCCCCCGACGACTACCTTGTCGCGCTGTCCTTTGAAGGTGGCCCTCCTCTCCCCTACCGCCGCGTTCTCCCTCTCTCCCCTAACAGGCAGTCAGACCAACGCCCGCCCGGCAGCCAGAGCTCCGACGCCAGCTCGGCCTCGCCCGTGGCCCAGCGCCACTGGGGTCTGCCGGCGTACATCCGGCCGCTGCCGGGCCACATCACGGCGCACGACCTCGACTACCTGGCCGCGCGCGACGCGCTGACGGTGCCGGACCGGCCGTTTTGCCTCGAGCTGCTGCGCACCTACGTGCGGGTCGTCTACCCGTTTATGCCGGCGGTGGACCTAGTCGACTTTGCCGGGCCGATCCTGCGCGGAGATGCCGGCGCCGACGCCGACGCCGACGCCGATGCCGACAGCGGCGGCGGCGGCGGCGGCGGCGGCGGCGGCGTCAGCCTCCTGCTCTTCCAGGCCGTCATGTTTGCCAGCGTCACGTTTGTCGACGCCGGCGCGCTGCGGGCTGCCGGCCACACCAGCCGGCGCGCCGCGCGCAAGCAGTTTTTCCAGCGCGCCCGGCTGCTGTACGGCCTCGACGCCGAGACCGACCGCCTGGCCCTCGTGCAGGCCCTGCTGCTCATGTCCTACTGGTACGACAGCCCGCACGACGAGAAGGACACCTGGCACTGGCTCGGCCTGGCCCTGTCGCTCGGCCAGGTCCTCGGCCTGCACCGCGACCCGGGGCCGGCGCCGCCGCCGGGTCCGGTGCCGGGTCCGGGTCCGGGTCTGGTGCCGGACCCGGCCTCGGCCTCGGCATCAACTGCCGCCCCCGCCGCCGCCGCCGCCGTCCTCCGCGACCGCCGCCTGCGCCGCCGCCTCTGGTGGTCCTGCGTCATGCGCGACCGCCTGCTGGCCCTGGGCGTGCGCCGGCCGGCGCGCATCCGCGACGACGAGTACAGCGTGCCGCCGCTGAGCCTGGATGATTTCGACCTGGCCGCGCTCTTCGCCCCGGCCGGCCCGGCCGCCGCCCTGCGCGCGCTGCTACCCAGCCCGCGCGACGCCACCGCCCTCGCCGTCATGTGCGTCGAGCTGGCCCGTCTGAGCGTCCTGCTCGGCCGCGTGCTGCACTCGCAGTACACCATCCTGGGCGGCGCCCGGCCCCCCCGCGTCGCCGCCGCCGCCGCCGCCGCCGACGCCGCCGACTACTTCCTCGCGCCCCGCCGCGCCTCCGAGGCCCAGCACCAGGCCCTGCTCGCGTGCGACCGCGATCTGCTGCGCTGGCTCGACGCCCGAGACTCGCGGGCGCGGTATGTCCTCGGAGGGGGGGGGGCGTCGTCGGCGTCGGCGTCGGCGGCTCCCGAGGGTGCCGACCCCGGCCTCCTCCGGCTGCACCAGGCGCTGCTGCTGCTCGTCTACCACACCGCGCAGGGCGTGCTGCACAAGCCGCACGCGTACACTGCCTCCGTCTCCTCGTCCGCCTCGCGCCAACGCGTCACCGAGTGTGCCGTCGTGCTGGCCCGCCTCGCTTTTGAGCTGCAGGTCGCCGACCAGCTGCGCTTCCTCTCCACCAGCAGCGTGCCCGCCTTCCTCTCGGCCGCGCTCATCCACCTCTTTGACGTCCGCGCCCCCGACGACGACGACCGCCGCAGCGCCGCCATCGGCCGCTTCTACCAGTGCGTCCACGCCCTGCACCAGCTGCAGGACATGTACTCCTCTGCCGCCTACGCCGCCCGCTTCTTGCAGTCTGTCCTGCGCCGCTCTGCCATCCAGATCCCTCTGCTATGTCTGGATGCGGAGGCCGATGCAGAGGATGGCGCCGCCCAGACGGCCCGGCTGCCGCCGGCCTTGGATGCCGCCGCCGCCGCTGCCGCCACCGCCGCTTTGCCGGCGGGCCCTGTCTTCCCGCCGGATACACCCTCGGCGCTCTTTTCCGCCTCGCCGTATGCCAACATGTGGAGCGACGACCTGCTGTTCCCGCTAAGTGAGGAGTACTTGAGCTGAAGGGGGGAGGGGGGGGGGGGGAGCGGGTATCTCGGGGCTAGTGGTCACGTGACTAGGCTCTCTCCCATAGCCGAGGCTCGGCGAACGCCGTGTATAAGTAGACACAACATCCATTTCCATCTGCAACCCCTTACCGCTCCTCATCACCATGGACCTCCTCCGACGCAAGACGCTGGCCGGCCCGGCCTGCTGTGTCCGGGCCAGGTCAGTGTGGTTGACTCCGTCTATCCCGGCCCGGCCTGTCCGGCGGGCCCGGCCGGCTTCCGGCCGGCTTGCTTCTTCCGCTCGCGGCTACAGCTCCTCGTCTGGGCTCGTACGCCTGGTCGAGGTGGGCCCGCGCGACGGCCTACAAAACATCAAGCAGGTGCTGCCGACGGCGACCAAGCTGGAGCTGATTGAGCGGCTGGCCGGCACCGGGCTGCGCGACATTGAGGCCACGTCGTTTGTGTCGCCGAAATGGGTGCCGGCCCTGGCCGACGGCGCCCAGGTGCTCGCGGGCCTGCACCGCCAGTCGCCCGGCTGGCCCGACAACTGCCGCTTCCCGGTGCTGACGCCCAACCTCAAGGCCATTGAAAACGCCGTGGCCGCCGGCGCCCAGGACGTTGTCGTGTTTGCCTCGGTCACCGAGGCGTTTAGCAAGGCCAACCAGAACTGCTCCGTCGAGCAGGCCCTGGCCCAGGCCGAGGCCACCACCAAGGTCGCCTTGCAGCACGGTCTGCGCGTGCGGGGGTACCTCTCTCCTCTCTCTCTCTCTTCTCTCTTTCTTCTCTCTCTCTCCCTCTCGCTTTCTCCCTTCTTTCTCTCCCTCCCTCTCTCTCTCTCTGACTGAGCCAGCGTCGTCTCCTGTATCTTTGCCGACCCCTTCTCCGGGCCGACGGACCCCGCCAGCGTGCTGCCCGTGGTCCAGCGCCTCCTCGACATGGGCTGCTACGAGGTCGGCCTCGGCGACACGCTCGGCGTCGGCACCCCCAGCGACACGCAGCGCCTGCTGGAGCTGCTGCTGCGCTCCGGCGTGCCGGCCGACCGGCTGGCCGGCCACTTCCACGACACCTACGGCCAGGGCCTGGCCAACGTCCTCAAGGCCTACGACATGGGCCTGCGCACCTTTGACAGCAGCGTCGCCGGCCTGGGCGGCTGTCCCTACGCCCCGGGCGCCAAGGGCAACGTCGCCACCGAGGACGTCGTCTACACCCTGGAGCGCTCCGGCGTGCGCACCGGCGTCGACCTCGACCGCCTGATCGCCGTGGGCCAGTGGATCTCGGCCCAGCTGCAGATACCGTACGGCAGCCGCGTGGGGGCCGCTCTGAGTGCGCGGAAGGCGGCCCAGCAGGCGGCCCAGCAGGCGGCGGCCCCAAAGACGGCGGCCGCGGCAGCCGAGGTGGCTCCCAAGGCCCCCTCCACCCGCACCTGGACCCCCGTCGAGGACACGGGCGAGTACCGCGTGGCCCGGGCGGGCCCGACGCTGCGCATCACGCTGACGCGGCCCGGCAACGGCAACGCGCTGACGGCGTCGATGCTGACGGGCCTGACGCGGCTCTTCCGCGGCCTTGGCGACGACGCCTCCGTCTTCCACGTCGTGCTCGAGGCCGAGGGCCGCTTCTTCTGCACGGGCATGGACCTGAGCGGCGGCACCGCCACCACGGGCGCCGGCGACGCGGCGGCGCGCACGTACTACGAGCAGGTCGCCGGCCTCTACCACGCCATCGACCACGCGCCGCAGACCACCATTGCCGTCGTCGACGGGCCGGCCTTTGGCGGCGGCGTCGGCCTGGCCTTTGCCTGCGACGTGCGCCTGGCCTCGCCGCGCGCGCGCTGGACCCTCAGCGAGGCCCGCATCGGCGTCTGCCCGGCCGTCATTTCAAAGTACCTCGTGCGCGAGTGGGGGGCCGCCACCGCCCGCGAGGCCATGCTGTCGGCGCGCGAGCTCGCGCCGCCCGAGCTGCTGCGCATCGGCGCCCTGACCGCCGTCGCCGGCGCCGGCGCCGATGCCGATGCCGACCGCCCCGACACCCTCGAGGCCACCCTCGACCGCTACCTCGACCAGCTCGACACCTGCGCCCCGCGCGCCGCCGCCATCAACAAGGAGCTCGCCCGCCAGGCCTGGTACGCCCCCGAGAGCTCGGCCCAGGCCGCCTACATCGAGCACGTCTTCACCGGCATGCTCGCCGCCGGCTCCGAGGGCGAGCACGGCATCGGCTGCTTCCGCCAGAAGAAGAAGCCGGCCTGGCGCGCGTTCTGGGACGGCCGCAGCCCCTATGCCGGCCTCGGCTTCAAAGGGTCACCCAGGTTGTGATACAGCTGTTGCATTCATAGCAGGTAACTGGATGCCTTTCAAGCAGCTAAATTTGTTGCATTCATAGCAGGTAACTTGATGCCTTTTAAGCAGCTAAACTGTATTTCATAGCAGCTAAACTTTTGATTTCACTACCGTACCAGCCTAACAGTACGACTCCGTTGTCGTAGACGTAATGACGCCGTCGTCAATCATGCACTCGTAGCACCAGTAGTTGCTGCGGATGCCCTCGCCCGACACGCTCTCGTTGCCGTACTGGCGGCCGCTCCAAAAGGCGCTGCCCGAGGCCCACTCGGCGTACGCGTAGCGCTGCGTGTCAAAGTTGGTCTTGCGGTCCGCCAGCGAGTTGTTGTACAGGATTTCGTTGCTCCACTCGCCCACAAAGACGGGGAACTTGCGGTCGCCCGCAAAGTAGTCCCCGGCGCCGCAGACCGAGTAGGTAAAGTACTTTGAGTAGGCATCGCTGAAGAGGTTGGAGAAGAAGTAGATGTGGACGTCGAGGACCTGGGGGTCAGCGGGATGACAAGAGGATGAAGGAAAGAGGGGAAAGAGACGAGGAAAGAGACGAAAGAGACGAAAGAGACGAAAGACAAACTCACCAGGTTCGCGTTGGCCGGGAACAGCGGGCCCCAGAAGCTCTCGCCCAGCCAGCTGTCCTGCCACATGATGGGAACCTTGGGGTTGACCTTGTTGACAATCTCGAGCGTCTTGTTGAGGTAGCCGAGCATGTACTGCACGCCGTCGGTCGAGACGGTGTAGGCGGTGCCGATGCCGGTGACGTTGTTGATGGCCTCGTTGATGACGGACAGCGTGTACATGTTGGGGTGGCCGCTCTCCTGCACGTAGGTAATGGCCTTCTCGACCAGCTGCAGGCTGTACTCCATGTTGGTCGCGTTGTTCCACCAGTAGTAGTGGCCCAGCGCCTCGCCGTTGTCCAGGCCGTTGCAGCCGCCGGGCAGCGAGTGCAGGTCAATGACAATGTGCATGCCGTAGCGCGTGATGGCGTAGTCTGTCAGCAGCTTAAAGTACAGCAGCTGGTTGCCGTGGTGCAGCTGCGAGCCGGGCACGTTGATAAAGGCCTGGTACGTCAGCGGCACCCGCAGCAGGTTGACGCCCACGGCCGCCAGCTTGTCAATGTCCGCCTTGGTGTAGTACGTCGCGTAGTGCTCCTCCAGCACCGGGCCGCAGCGCGCGCCCAGGTACTCGCACATGCTCCATTCGTCCTTGGGCACGCTCGCGTCCGTCACGATCGAGTCCCACCACGGCTGATTGCTCGAGTACTCCAGCAGCAGCCAGTTGCCCAGGTTCACGCCGTTGGCCTTGAACGTCTTCCAGTCCAGGTACGACCCGTTGTTGATCGCCTTGGACCAGTTGGGCGCGCGGAAGAACGTCTCCGGCTTGGTCGTGAGCTGCGGCACGTGCGTCTTGAGGTACTCCGTCCACGTGGTCGTCTCCCTGTTGGTTAGCTCGGGCTCAGAAGGTCCATCATGACTCGGTGCTATCATGACTCGAGCACCGAGCAGAGAAAATGACCTACTTCTTGATCAGGTTGATCAGGCTCGACGAGACCAACTTCAGGTTGATCGGCGAGGCCTCGACGGCACCAATGGCCAGGGCCGTAGTAAGGACGGCGGTGAAACGCATATTGACAGACAGGCCTGGAACTTGACGATGCGGGTGAGGATGCGTCCTGGAGATGCCAGGGTGGCCGGCCTTTTATGTCTGCCCTCGTGCACACGTCTGTCTGTAATCATGTTGTGATAGCTGCACCGCTAACAACACGACTAGCCATGTGGCTTCGAGCTCGTAGAACTAGTATAAAAACTTGCGCGCCTAGTGCAGGGGTTTCGGCTGAGCGCGTCTAGCCTCGATGAGTTCCGCCACCGGTGCGCGCCAGAAAAACGTGAACCTGACTAGGCGTTCGGGAGAAGGTGCCGAGAGCTGACTCTAGCCAGGAACTCTATTTGGGAGAAGGAAACGAAAACCAGCGAGAAGACAACGAAACAACGAAACACGAAACAACGAAACACGAAACAACGACACAAGAAACAACAAACAACAAACAACAAAGAGAACATCGACAAACAAGTAGAAAAAGAGAAAGCAGACTGCTGGCCTCGTGTCTTGACGACGAAATTACTGCCATTCACCCTACCCGGATCCGGCGCCCCGGTCTGGCAATGACTACGTCTAGCACCGAAGCAGACGCCACTTCGCTGCCGAGCCAGCTTATCCTAGCACCGAGAAGCCGTGCTGCCTCTTGGCAAAGAGCCGGAGTGGCCCTCTTGGCAAAGAGCCGGAGTGGCCCTCTTGGCGAAGAGCCTGAGTCGCCGCGCACTCCGAGCTGTGGCTAGCCTGCACCGTACCTGCTTCCCCACAAGGAGTTCTCCGATGCTCCGTGCAGAGTGGTGCAGACCTGCAAACAACTCTGTGAAATCACATCGCAGGTACGCTCTTTGGACAAGGCGCCCTCCGGCGGTGTGCTCATCTCTTGCGCATCCGGTCGTACTCGCTGCGACTACGGAGCACATGCGCACACACACATGTACGCATACGGTGCATGTGTGGCTGATCCCAATTCTGACCCATGGCGGATGGAAAAAAAAACAGACTATCGTGGGCGAATAGTGCCGTACTATTTTAGCGTTTTGCAACGAACATGCCCGTTTTTTTACACATGGTCGGCCCCGAGAAAACGGTCCAGCCGCCCACACGAAGCCACGCGCAATGGCACAAGTGCACGAGAGCACACCGGTTACTCCGTCCCTGTCGCCGGAGATTCTCCGTGGCCCATGGGTCCAGCGATGCTCAGCTGGCGCGTGGGCGAGCCGGCGACACTATCCCTGCACGGCTTTGCCCCCCCTAATCCGATCTTTTCTCTCTCGGCGGGCTAGACCGGCAGGGATTGCACGGACACGCAGAGATATCGCGAGCCCATACACATACTGCGCACCCGGCGCGGTCTGGAGCGGGCTAGTCCCAGACAGTCGGGATGGCCATGGCCCCCGGTCCCACCGCGCTCGATCAGATGGGCCATGCCGCGGTATATCCCAAGAAGGACCGACTGCTGGCCGGGACTACGACGCTTCTGAAGAGCTCTGTAGCTCGATCCTGCACGCGGGATATCCGAGGCCGCGAGCGAGAGCTCGGTCTGGATCGTTGGTCCTCGTGTTGCACTCGCTTTTCGCTCGTCTTTTTCGTTCTAGTTTTTTTTCACTTTCCGTCTTTTTGTCTTTTTCGTCTGTGCCCGTCCTTGATCTGTGCTTCTTTACACTTGTCTGAGCTCGACCTTTCATCCCACATGGCCCCATGGCCGAGTAGTATCTTACACCCACCTCCACCCCCCACCCTTTTCCACACCCTGGACCCCTGCGCGGCTGGATCCCTGCCGTGCGTAGGCAAGCTGATCCCCGACCCTTGCGCCGACCCTTGTCGCCGCCCGTGCTCCGTACAAGGACGACACGGCAAGCCGGCACATTGGCGCACTGCCGCCGGCTGTTGCGCGTCTGACGTATGCGCCAACATTGTGCACAGGCCGGACCCACTTTAAAATATGTTGCAGCAACCATTGCGATGGCTGCCTGGCACACGTGGCATTACCTAAGCAGGGGGGCACTAGTCGAACGGCCCGGGCTTAGCCGTGTCTCAGGTCCTGCCTGACATGACAACCACGCACACACTTTGATTCGTGCCGTTTGACCACACGAGATCCTCTGCAAAAACGTTTTCCTCCCACATGGCGGAACTGGCCCTGGCGGTGGTCGGGCTGGCGGTGGCGGTGCCGGCGATTGTGGAGCCGACGGTGCGGACGATTGGGTTTATCCGGGAGACGCTGGCGCGGTACCGGTCGAGCGACGAGCTGCAGGCGCGGCTGGCGGTGCAGCTGGACCTGCACCTGGTGCAGGCAGAGAACCTGGCGGTGTTTGTGGCGCGGGCGGACGCGGGACTGGACGCGACGTCGCGGGCGGTGCTGGCGCGCGTGCTCGACGTGCTAGGCCGCCTCGTGGAGGACTTTGCCGTGCAGCTGTCGGCGGCGGTGGACGGGGGGGGCCGTGGCGGAGGAGGTGAAGGCGGTGGCGGCAGCGGTGGCGGCGGCGGCGGCGGCGGTGGGCGCTGGAAGGACCGGCTGCGGCGGCTGCGGTTCTCGTTCCGGGGCCACAGCAACGCGCTGCAGCAGCTGCTGCGCGAGCTCGAGGCGTGGGAGCGCAGCTTCAACAATGTCGTCTTTGCGGCGTACCTGGCCGAGGGGCGGCGCATGCCGGCGGTGCTGCAGGGCGGCGGCGGCGGCGGCGGCGGCACCACTCTCGCTCGGCCGCAGCGCGTCGAGGACCTGGCGACGCTGGTGACGCAGTGTGTGGGCGGCGCGGTGCAGGACACGCGGCCGCTGCGACTGGCGCCGGTGCCGCGGGACGGTTGCGTGCGGCTGCGGCACTCGGGTCTCGAGTATCAGCGTAAGAGCAGCGACGAGAATGAGGGCATGCTCCTCCTGGAGACACACCAGCCGGCGGCGGCGGCGGCGGCGGCGGCGGTGACGACGGACGGCGAGGTGCGCGACCTGGCGGCGTTTCTGCGCGGGGCCAATCCACAGCTGGTGGCGCTGCTGCCGTGCGAGGGTTTCTTTGTGGAGGAGGGGGAGAAGGAAGGCCAGGCGGGGCGGCGCACGCTCGTGTTCCGCGTGCCAGCGGATCTCATCCAAGGGGCGGCGGCGGCGGCGGGGGCGCCGCCGCCGCGATCGCTGCGGGCGCTGCTGCTGGAGGCGCGCGAGCGCGGGGGCGCGCCGCGGCACCGGCTGGACGAGCGGCTGGCGCTGATGAAGAAGCTGGTGGCGGCGGTGCTGTTTGTGCACACGGCGGACCACATCCACAAGAGCATCCGGGCGGACAACGTGGTGCTGCTGGGGGCGGGGGAGGGCAAAGGCAACGAGCCGGGCACGCTGGGCGAGCCGTTCCTGGTCGGCTTCGACCTCAGCCGGCACGACCGGCAGGCGTCGCTGCTGGCGGCGGCGCCGGCGGACGTGCACAAGGCGTACTACCTGCCGGTGGACCGGCAGGGCCTGCCGACGCGGCGCTACTCGATGCTGGACGACGTGTACTCGCTGGGCGTGCTGCTGCTGGAGATTGCGCTGTGGCAGTCGTTTGTGAAGGAGGGGGAAAAGGCAGGGGGGGGGAGGGAGGGTGAGGGAGAGGCACAGGGACACGGAGAGGGAGAGACACAGGGACCCGGAAAAGCAGAGACGCTTACGGCCACCAGCATGCTGTGCGGGAGCGACGGCCGGCTGCTGGCGCCGGCGCGGCTGCAGCAGCGGCTGGTGGCGGTGGCGCAGCGCGAGGTGGCGTGCGTCATGGGCTCGGTGGTGGCGGGCGTGATCGAGGCGTGCCTGCGCTGCCTGGACGGCGACAGCGGCGACGCGCTGGCGGCGCTGGGCGGCGCGGGCAGCCTGGCGGACCAGGACGGCATCGTAGTGGGCCAGGCGTACGTCAAGCAGGTCGTGCTGGCGCTGGAGACGGTGTGCATGTGAGTTGTGGGTAGGCGAGGTTGACATTACAGAGGGTGATTGTGACTTTTGCAGATGAGAGGGTGATGTGGTGATGCTAGGGCAGCCCGTCGAGCAGGCCGTAGTGGATGTTGCCGTCGAGGTAGTCGGTCAGCTCGGCGTTGAAGAGGTCGTGGGGAAAGGCGGCGACGAGGTGGCGGGAGTCGCCGTCGAGGCCGTGGACGGCGAGGTCGTCGGCGGCGGCCGGCCAGAGCGGGGCCGGGGGGGCCGGGTGGAGGGCCGGGTGGAGGGCCGGGGGGGCCGAGTGGGAGGCCGAGTGGGAGGCCGAGGGGAGGGCAGAAGGGAGTGGCGGTGGCGGGTGAAGAGTGTGAGAATGTGCCTGTGCCTGCGACGGCGGCGGCGGCTGGCCCGGCCCGGTGCCGGCGATGCGCTGCAGGACCTCTTGCCAGCGGGCGCTGGCGGGCCAGGCGGAGTAGAGCTCGCCGAGGATGCGCAGGGTGCTGAGGACCATCTCCTCGGCCTCGGCCGAGGAAATGTGCGGGCACAGGCGCGGGTTGTGCCACAGATAGGAGGCGAGCGAGCCGCACATGTAGATGCAAAAGACGAGAATAGCCGGGAAGCCCTCGTCGGGGGTGCGCAGGCGGAAGTAGGCGACGACCTGCTCGTGCAGCTGGACGACATTGTCAAAGAGCTCGTGGGACATGTGCTGCCAGTGGAGGTAGTCGGGGTCGGTGGCGGCGGCGTCGGCGTCGGCGGCGTCGGCGGCGGCGTTGGAGGGAGCGTCGGCGCCGACGTCGGAGGGAGCGTCGGCGCCGACGTCGGAGGGAGCACCGGCGCCGACGACCTCAATCAGCGTCTCCAGGTACACGCGGCGGATGACAATGTTGCTGAGGCGCAGGACCATGACGACGGAGAGGTAGGCCAGGTGCAGGCCCTCGGCGCGCCAGCCGCGCAGGTTCCAGAGGCTCCAGCGGTGGCGCGGCGGCAGGGCGGTCTCCCAGTCGCGCAGGTCGCGGGTGATGGCGGCGGCGGCGGCGTCGCGGACGTCGGAGGCGGCCGGGGTGGAGTGGCGGGCGACGCGGCCCCAGAGGCTGTGGGCCTGGATCAGGGTGGCAAAGAGGCAGCGGCCGGGCAGGACGGCGAGCTCGGGGCGGGCGCGGGCGGGCGGGGTGCCGGCGAGGGCGGCGCGCTCGGCGGGCACGACGCCAAAGGCAAAGTCGGCCTCGTTACAGGGCAGCAGCGCCGTGGTGTCTTCGAGCGCAAGCGGCGCCGGCGTCGAGGTGCCGGCGTGCAGGTTTTCCTGGCTGTAGATCATCCAGAGCGTGCGCCGCGCCGACTCGAGGCGGACGACGTGGTCGGCGCCGCCGCCGGGGGCACCGGGGGCGCCGGGGCTGCGTCCGGGTCCGGGTCCAGCACCGAGATCAGTTCCGGAGCCCGAACCCGGACTCGCCCCCCCCCCGCTGCTGTACGTCTCTTCGCGGTGCAGCTGCAGCAGGATGGCCATGCGCGTGGCCACGGCCATGTCAATGGCGCTGCGGTCGCGGTCGGCGTTGCCCCATTCGGCAATGGACAGCAGGAAAAAGGCCTGGGTGCGCTCGAGCGAGGGCGCGTACATTTCGGCGGGCGCGGCGGCCTGGGCCCAGCCGAGAAAGTAGTCGGTGGCGGCGGCGCGCGAGCCGTAGCGCCGCACCAGCGCCGGCGTGAAGCGCGACGAGATGGCCAGGATGCAGCCGAGCAGGAAGCGGCTCGTCGTCGGTGGGCGGCTGCTGCTGCTGCTGCTGCTGCTGGTGCCGTCGCGGGCCAGCTGTTCCAAGAACAGCGCCTTGGGCAGGAAGCCAAGCTGGAAGTAGCAGCCCACAAACGTGCGGCAGCCCTCGACCACCTCGGCGTGCGGCGGCCAATCGCGTGGCCGGTCCGAGGCCGAGTCCGGCGGCGGAAGCCGTCGCGGAGACGGGACCGGAACAGAAACCGGAGCCGGGTCCGGAGCCGGAACTGAAACCGGAACTGAAACCGAACCCGAAACCGGCACTGACAGCCGCCGGGGCGAGGACGACAACGAAGACAACGTGCGCGAGGAGCTCGGCGCCGGCGCCGGCGCCGGCGGCTGCGGCTGCGTGCGGCGCCGGTAATGCCGGTCGACGTCGCGCTCGCCGCGCGCCGGAAAGGAGCAGGCGGCGGCGGCGTCGGGGCCGGCGGCGGCGCAGCCGTGGCAGGGCGGCTGGGCGGCATTGTTGAGGCACTTGTTGCGCAGCCGGCGGCAGCGGCGGCAGGCCACGGCACCGCGGTGCCGGGGCGGCTTGGGCGGCGGCGAAGACATGGGTGCGTAAGATACAAAGATACGTGTAGTACGCAAAATGACGGCACAAAATAAAGAGGACGAGATAAATGTCAGCCGCGCTAGCCGCATCTGTCTAGCGGCGCTGCTCGGCTAAGCCTCGGCCAAAAAGTCCAGCACAGCCCCGACAAAGCGCTCCGGCGCCTCAATGTGGGAAAAGTGCCCGGCGCCCGGCACCACGACCAGGCGGGCGCCGCGGATGCTGGCGACAATGGCGTCGCGGCCGACGGCGCTGCACATGGCGTCCTCGGCGCCGTAGAGCACCAGCGTGCGCGCCGTGATGCGGTGGCCGTTGCCAATGGTCTGCAGGCGGTTCTCCGGCCGGGCGTCGTTGCTGTTGGTCTGCTGGCCGTAGGCGTGCGGCGCGTACGGGCCGCGCGCAATGGCCTCGCGCAGCAGCGACACCTTGCTGACGTCGCTAAAGTAAAAGGGCAGGGCGCGGTCCATCAGGCCCATGAACTGCTCGTCGGTCGCCGCCGCCGGCTCGGCGGCGGAGGCTCCGGCGGTGGCTCCGGCCGACGCCGCCACAACCGCCGCCGCCTGCAGCTCGCCCATGGCGGCCACGGCGTCGCTGTAGTCGGGGTCGGTGCGGCGGCGCTCGACCCAGTCGAGAAAGCTTCGCGTCGGCGGGCCGTCCATGCTCTGCGCGTCGTAGACGATCAGGCGCTCGACGCGCTCCGGAAAGGTCTCGGCATAGTGCATCACGATCATGCCCGCGTGCGAGTGCCCCAGCAGCGCCGGGAAGGCGGCCAGGCCCAGGTGCGCGCGCAGGTGCTCCAGGTCGGCCGCCATGGTGCGCGCCGACATGGTGGCCACGTCGGCCGGCCGGCTCGAGCCGCCGTTGCCGCGCGGCTCAAAGTACAGCACCGTGCGCGCGGCCTCGAGCGGCGCCAGGCCGGCCATGTGGCTCAAGTACGAGCATGGCATGCCCCAGCCCACCGACTGCATCACCAGGAGCGGGCCCGTGCCGCGCACGAGGTAGTGGAAGCGCACGCCATCGGCCTCGAAGAAGTGGTCGCCGGGCGTGAGGGGCATGGTGGATGGTGGACGCGAGACGGCCGAGACTGACGGACAGGAACAGCCGAGACAGACGAGACAGCCGAGACAGGAAAAGACGAGACAGCAGACAGACGAGATGAAAAGAAGAAACGGCCATTAGCCCTTTTATTCGGGCCTATATATCCACATACCCTTAATTCCTAGGGCTGATGTGAGATGCAACGCTGGACGTCAGCTCACCTCAGGCCTTTTTCGGCTCCGGCTCCGACTCCGGCTCCGGCCCCACACCCTTCCCCACCACCAGCGGCCCCCGGCCCACGCTCTGCAGCGCGGCGTTGACGTCGGCCAGGTGCTCGAGAAAGTGCGCGCGGTAGGCGGCCCGCTGCGGCGCCGGCGCCGGCTGGGCGCTGGGCACGACGGCGCAGGCCAGGCGCAGCGGCACGGTTATGTGGAACATGAAAGCCACCGTGTCCTCGCAGACAAAGTCGGGCGCCAGCGTGCGCGAGGTGGCGTCGCGCCAGGTGGCATAGGTCTCGCCGTGCGGCATGTAGCTGGCCTCGTAGCTGAGGCCGCCGGGCTCGAGCACGTGGGCGCTGCCGCCGTAGCGGCCGTACAGCAGGCCCATGACCTCGGTCGACATGTTGCGGTGGTAGTACGGCGGCCGGAAGGTCTGCTCGGCCGTCAGCCAGCGCGGCGTAAACACCAGCAGGTCCGTCAGCGGCACGCCCGGCACGCCCGACCGCACCGTCAGCACGCTGTACACCGTCGGGTCCGCCTGGTCGCGCGCCGCGTTGGCCACGCCCACAAACTTTTCCGTCGCGTACTTGAACGGCACCAGGTTGCCGCGCCACGCCACCACGTCAAACGGCGTGTGCGGCTGCGGCGCCGCAAACAGCCGCCCGCCCGTCTTGTAGACGACCTGCCAGGGCTCCTCTCCGGCACCGCCGCCGTCCAGGTCAAAGGCCGCCACCGGGCTCTCAAAGTCGCCCGGCAGCGCCATGCCGTTGGACCCGATCGGCCCCAGCTCCGGCAGCTCGTAGTGCGCGCCGTAGACCTCCTGCACGTAGCCGCGGCCCGGCCCGTCCGGCAGCAGCACGCGGAAGCGCAGGCCCGCCTGCACCACCACCAGCTCGCCCGGCCGCACCATCAGCCAGCCCAGCTCCGTCTGGATGCGCAGCCGGCCCGTCTGCGGCATGATCAGCAGGTCGCCGTCCGTGTTGCAAAACGCCCGCCGCTCCATGTCCGCGTTGGCCGCGTACATGTGCACCGCCAGGCCCTGCCGCAGCCCCGCGTCGCCCTGCCCGGCCACCGTGCGCAGCCCGCCCAGAAAGTCGACCGCGATGCTCGCCGCCGCCGTCCGCGCCGGGATCGGGAACGGGTCCCACGCCAGCTGGTCCGGCACCAGCTGCACCGCCGCGTTGCCCGGCAAGAAGCTCGACTCCAGCCCCGGGCTCAGCTCGTCCGCCGCCACCAGCGCGCCGTGCGCCACCGCCGGCCGCACCCGGTACATCCACACGTGCTGGATGCCCGCGCGCGGCAGCACCACAAACGAGGAGCCGTTGAGCTGCTCCGAGTACAGGTCGAACGCGCACTTTTGCGGCGCGTTCTGGCCCCGCGGCAGCGCCCCGGGCACCGCCTCCGACGCCATCTGGTTGCCAAAGCCTGTCTGGTACACGTACGGGTCCGCCGCCGTGGGGGAGGTGACGAAACCCCTTGCGGCTGAGGCCATGTCGGTAAGTCGAGTAAGGGTGTGAAGATGGAGGTAAAGGTAGTAGGTAGTAGGGGTGGTAAAGACGGTAGTAGCAAAGATAGTAGTGTAAAGAAAGTAAAGGTACCGATGAGTAACAATGCTCGACATCATAAACTACGCGAGTTCGCCACAAACGCGCTATGCCGGCATCCGGCAGGCAAGTGTTGCCGCCCCACCTCGCTCCACTTGCCAGAGATAAGGTGCCGGGCCTGACTGCCGGTAACAATGCACGGCCGCTGATTGGCTGGCGAAAATCCCCAGACGTCACAAAAGCGTCCCGTCCTGGCCATTCACTCACACTCGTCCTGGTCACTCACGCGTCTTGGCCCAAGTCTGCACACACCTCTGAGCAACACCTCGCTCTTCCCCCCCCCCCCCCCTCCGAACATGGCTCTTCTCAGCTCTGTGGCGGCGCTGGCGGAGCTGCCGCTGCGCGCCTACGCGGCCATGCTGCTGCTCGGCCTGGCCGGCCTCGTCGTGCACCGGGCGCTGCGCGAGCGGCGGCGGCGGCAGGGGCTGCCGCTGCCGCCGGGCCCGCCGGGCGAGCCGATCCTGGGCCACCTGCGCGTGATCCCGGCGGGCAACCCCGAGTACGCCTACATGCAGTGGGGGCGCGAGTACGGCAGCGACGTGCTGGGCTTCCGCATCCTGGGCCAGCCGGTGATTGTGCTCAACAGCGCGCGCGCGGCCGTCGACCTGCTGGACAAGCGCGGCGCCAACTACGCGGACCGGCCGCGCTTTGTGCTCTTCGAGGCCATGGGCTGGGGGCGCACGCTGACCTTTTTGCGCGCCGGGCCCTCGTTCCGGCTGCACCGCCGCATCCTGCAGAAGCGCTTCCAGAAGAGCGCCATTGCCGTCGACCAGCCGCTGCAGACGCGCGAGACGCTCGAGATGCTGCGCGGCATCGCGCGCGCGCCCGGCCGCTGGGAGCTGGTCATGCGCCGCTTCGCCACCGCCATCGTGCTGGGCATCGGCTTCGGCATCACCATTGCCGACGACGCCGACCCCTTTATCCAGATGGCCGAGGACGCCTCGTACGCGCTCGGCCACGGCGGCGCCCCCGCCGGCACCCCCGTCGACTACTTTCCCTTTCTCAAGGCCCTGCCCTCCTGGATGGTCGACCGCTCGCTGCGCTTTGCCCGCACCTGGCGCTGGGCCATCCGCCAGATCCACGACAAGCCCTACGAGGCCATGATGCGTACCACCGCGGCCGCGACCACGGCCACGACCACGGCCAGCCTGATCCAGGCACTGCTCGCCGACCAAAAGACGCAGACGCCCCGCAGCGGCGAGCCCGCCCTGGAGGAGGAGGACATCAAGGGCGCGGCCGCGGCCGTCTACGCGGCCGGCCAGGACACCACGTGGGCGACGCTGGTGGTGTTTACGCTCAACATGGTGCTCAACCCGGCCGTGCAGGCCAAGGCACAGCGCCTGCTGGACGCCGCGCTCGGCGACCGCCTGCCGACCTTTGCCGACCGCGCCCGCCCCGAGCTGCGCTTCCTCGAGCACGTCGTGTGCGAGACGCTGCGCTGGTGCCCGGTCTCGCCCGTCGGCGTGCCTCACCGCGCCGCCCGCGACGACGTCTACCGCGGCATGTTCATCCCCGCCGGCGCTTACGTCTACGCCAACGCCCGCGCCATCACCCACGACCCGGCCACCTACGCCGACCCCGACACCTTTGACCCCGACCGCTACGCGCCCCGCGAGGACGGCGGCCGCGCCGAGCCGCTGCCCGTCGGCCAGTTCGGCTTTGGCCGCCGCATCTGCGTCGGCCAGCACCTCGCCCAGGCCAGCGTCTGGATCGCCGCCGCCAGCCTGCTCAAGGTCTTTGCTATCAAAAAGGCCCTCGGCCCCGACGGCCGCGAGATCGAGCCCGAGGTCCGCCTCACCAACGGCCTCACCAGCCACCCGCAGCACTTTCCCTGCCGCTTTGAGCTGCGGCCAGAGTCGGCGCATCTGTTGGAGTGACACGGGGAGTAGACGGCGCAAGACGGATAGACAAAAAGGACGAATGGGCGTTTAGATTGAAGGCTGCAACACTACGTTTACAAATTGCAATCATTAGGTATAATTTCTAGACGATTATTAGATGATCAATAAATCATTAGATGATTCAATATGATCAATTAAATACTGAAATGACTATTAGATGATCAATTAATTCAATTAGACGCTAAAGATATCTGTCACCAACCCCCCTCCAGATGCGCCACCGCCTCTTCCTCGGCCACCACGTCGGCGTACTTGGCGTCCAGGTCAAACAGGTTGGCCTCCTGGATGGCCTTGCTGCGGTCGCCGCATGCCGTGGGGACGACCTGAAAGTCAGCACTCGGAAGCACAACGACTCAACCCAGACTCAAGCCTGACTCTACCCAAAAACACAACTCACCATCGGCCGGAAACCGCTCTGCATGGCGTCGAGGGTCGACGCGCGCACGCAGCCGCTCGTGCTGACGCCGCACACGACGACGGTGTCGACGCCGCGCACGGCCAGCTCGGTGGCCAGCGTGGTGCCGAAAAAGCCGCTGGCGTAGCGCTTCTTGACGACAATGTCGCCGGCCTGCGGCGTCAGCGCCGGGCTGACAAAGTCGGCCAGCCCCTGCGCGTGCAGCGCGCTGCCGACGCGCCACACCTCGAGCGTCTTGGCCTTGCGCCAGAACAGGCCCGCGTCCGACATGTCCTCCTGCACGTACTCGACCACCGTCCACGCCACCGGCACCCCGCCCGCCCGCGCCGCCCGCACCAGCCGCTCCGCGCTCGCCGGCACCCCCGCCGCCTCCGCGTTGCCCGACAGGTCCAGCGGCGACCCCGCCGTCCAGTACGCCTTGCAAATGTCAATCAGCAGCAGCGCCGGCCGCGCGCCCCAGCCCATGCGCTGCCCGTAGCCGGACGCCGCATACGACGCCGATTCCTCGTGAGATTGCATGGTGGGTGGAAATTGTGTCGAGAGTCTAGACGGCTGCACGTCTTTGTAAGCTCCCCCCTTTATCGAGCAATGTTGCCGGCGGCAGCACAGCCGCGCCAGCCGACCGGCAGCCCGGCAGTCCGGCAGTTTCGCGGCAACGCACGTGGCAACGCCACGTGGCAGGCAGCGCTAGTGCCGGCACTAGTGCCGGCCCTAAATATCGTCTTCATCGAATCGAAATCGTCTCAGTTCGTGCCAGTCCGTGCCAGTCAGCTCGGCTCAACACCTGCATGCACTCTTCCCCCGCCATGCCCCACTCCTACCAGCCGCTGCATCCGGCCGTGCGGCCGCTGCTGGACCCCCAGTATGTGGCCTTTCACGACGCGCACATGCAGTTTGTCCAGCCCGACAGCGACCGGCCCTGGGACGGCCGCGCCCGCTCGCAGCCGTCGCTGCCGCCGGGCACGCTGGCGCCGGTGCCCGTGGGGCGCACTGAGGACCTGGCCGTGCCGACGCTAGACGGCGCCAGCACGTTCCCCGTGCGCGTCCATGTGCCCGCCGGCACGCCCCCGGCCGCCGGCTGGCCGCTCTTTCTCTGGCTGCACGGCGGCGGCTGGGCCATTGGCAGCCACGAGAGCGAGGCCGACTTTTGCACGCGCGTCTGCGCCGGCGCCGCCGTCGTCGTCTGCTCCGTCGGCTACCGCCTGGCGCCCGAGCACCCCTTCCCCGCCGCCGCCGACGACGCCTATGCCGCGCTCGCCTTTGCCGCCTCGCCCGCCGGCGCCGCCCGCCTCGGCACCGACCCGGCCCGCATCGCCGTCGGCGGCACCTCGGCCGGCGCCAACCTCTGCTGCGTGGCGGCGATGCGGCTGGTCGAGTCGACAACGACCCCGACCCCCGCCCCCCTCAAACTGCAGCTCCTCATCGTCCCCGTCGTCGACAACACGGCCACGCCCGACACCGCCTGGCAGCCCAACGCCGCCACCGCGCCCTGGCTCACCCCCGGCCGCATGCTCTGGTACCGCCGCATGTACCTGCCCGACGAGGCCCTCTGGGGCCACTGGCACGCCTCGCCCAACCGCGCGCCCGCCCGCCTGCTCGCCCGCCTGCCGCCCACCTGGATGGCCGTGGCCGAGCGCGACCTGCTGGCCCCCGAGGGCCTCGCCCTGGCCCGCCAGCTGCAGGCCCTCGACGTGCCCGTCGACCTGCACGTCCTGCCGGGCTGCACCCACTCCATCCTGGCCCTGGACGGGTAAGTGAGGAACACAACTCACCTCGCCAACCCAAGTTTGCTAACTCGATTCAGCGTCATGGACAAGGGGGCCAAGCTCGTGGCTGATGCCGTTGAGGCCATCAAGGCGGCTGTATAATGATACTTTTATAATGATACTCTAGACAAAAGCTATGCCCTACTAAAGACCCAATCTATGCGCTTTTAAAGTACACAAACTATGCACTTATTACAATGCCGATAAATATTCAATGCTTTTTGTCTATGCCTTGCACACCACCCATTACAGCCCCAGCGCCGCCTTTTGCTGCGCCTTGTCGCGCGCCCGCCGCCAGCGGTAGCCAAAGGTCAGCTCGACATACATCAGGCCCAGCATGCTGGCGCTGATGCAGCCCCAGAAGACATACGCCCAGCTGTAGTGCATCCGCGCCGTCATGCGCTCAATCACGGCCACCAGGACCGTGGCCAGCAGACAGCGCACCAGGTTGGTCTGTCATTAGCTTGCACAACCTGTTTTTTTCTAGGGCTAAACTTACACAAGCCGTGGCCGCCGAGCTGCGCGACTGCAGCACGTCAATCATCAGGGTCATGGTCGTGTTGAGAATCGAGATGGACGTCCAGCCCACTGGGATGTCAGCAGGTGAGAGGAAGTAGGAGGGACGACTTGGACGACAGCACGGGAACGCACGGATAAACTGCAGCACCAGCGGCACGGCAATGTTGGCGCGGTACTCAATGGCAAAGCCCCAGCCAAAGACGCAGGCGGTAAAGACGACGAGGTAGGCCGGCATGACGCGCAGGCGCGCGCGCTCCTTGGGAAAGTCGGCCTCGTGCGCGAGGCTCGCGGGCGGGAACTGGCGCTTGCAGCGTTGGTAGTCCCAGTCGAGGAACTTGCCCGTCAGCGTGCTGCCGGCGATCATGCCGCCGCCCGTGCAGAGGTAGCAGAGCCCGATGGTGGTCTCGTCCAGAAAGGGGTAGATGCTGGCAAAGGACGACGAGATGGTCGCCGTCACCGTGTAGTTGATGCTGTAGATGATGCCCGTGAAGAAGAGCGTGATGGAGATGTCGGGGTACAGGAAGATGCCAAACGGGTTCGCCGGCGCCCGCCGCGCCGCCCGCGTCGCCGGCGCCGGCGTCGCCGCCACGTGCCGCCCGACCACGCGCAGCCACGGCCGGTACACCCCGCGCAGCTCCACGCTGCCGTTGCCGGCGAGCGCCCGCAGCGTCTCGGGCATGAAGCTGGCGGTCAGTCAGCGTAAAACACCACAAGAAATCACAGTACACGGAAACAAAACACCCACAGCAGAATCAGCACCAGGCACACCGCGGCCATGATGACCAGGAACCAGAAGATGGACCGCCAGCCCAGGTTCTGGCTCATCACGCCGCCAATGGCCGGGCCGATGCACGGCGCCAGCTGTGTGTGGGTCAGCACTGCTCGGCACTCTTTTTCTCTCTGATGCAGCACTCGTGGCCGGCACGCACCATGGGTCCCAGGTTGAAGTAGCCGAAATAGCCGGCGCGCTCCTCGGGCGTGGAAATGTCGCCAATGACGCCGGCGCCTGCCGTGGCGGTCTTATTAGCCGGGCGCCCGCGGGCCAACGCAGAGGTCACGTTTCTTACCCAGGGCAATCGTGCTGGCACAGCCCGAGGCCTGCAGGCAGCGCAGCACAATCAGCAGCCAAAAGGCCGACGTCGGGCACAGCGCCAGCCCGATGCACGAGCCGATCAGAATCACCAGGCAGACCACAAACACGGGGCGCCGCCCGTAGCGGTCCGACAGCGTGCCCCAGAGCATGGGTGCTGGGGGTCAGGCTGAGATCAAGGGGTGAAAGAAGAGGGGGGAAAATATAAAAAACAAAAAAAAGAGAGAAGAGAAAAGAAACCCACAGATCCCCTGCATCAGCAGGTACGCCGTCACCGTCTGGTTCATCACCTCGGTCGACTCGTGGAACACCCGGGACAGCGTCGGGATGGCGGGAAAGTAGATGTTGGCCGGCAGCGGGCTAAGGGTGCGGTCAGCATGTCCGAGCCCGGGGCCGTTCCCGAGACGCACGCACCTGTAGAGACCCGCGACGGCGACCAGGGCGACAATGAACCACTTCTCGTGCGTCGAGTAGACATGGTACGGCGGCACCGGCGGCGGCGCCGCATCGTCTCCGGCGGCGCCGGCACCCGCCAAAACGCCCGCTTCGAGCTTGGCCGTGTCGGCCGTCGCCGGCTCCGGTGCCGTGGGCGCAAGATCCGAGTCTGTCATGGCGGCCGGTGATGGACAGTCGGCCGGACGCTGCAGGAGAAGTATCTTATCGTAAACTGGAAAAAACAAAATCGAAAAAAAAAACACGGCAACTGCCTGTCAAATGCTGTGGTCATCTCTTATCAGTTGCCGCCGGCAAGATCCCGGCTGGTCGGTAGTGTGGGTCCGTATCTGGCGCTAGTGCCAACTGCCATGTGGAAAAACACTGATATATAGACTCCTGCCGCGCTGATTTTGCCACGGCAGCCTCCTCTGTGTCGTCCCCGGGTCGCCTCTGTCGTTGTTGTTATATACGCGCTGTCCGCCTCCGGCTCAACCTCGAGCATCACTTTTACCTCCTCCTCCGGCTCACCGCCTTCTCCCAGCGCATCCAACATGACAGCCGCCGACATCGAGGCCGGCCAGCCGGCGCCGGACGCCGCCAAGCACTCGGAGAAGGAGTCGACCGTGTCCTCGCTGCCGGACGCCAGCGACATTGCCGCCGCCGACTCGAGCCCGGTGGCGCTGCCCTGGTACAAGGCCGCGCTGGCCCGCCTGATCCAGACCGGCGTCGAGGACGCCGGCGCCGCACCCACGCCCGTCGAGGCCCGCACCGACCGCCGCGCCTACACGGCCTTTACGCTGTGGTTCACCATGAACTGCAACATTCTCCCGTAGGTCGCGCGCGCTCCGTCCGACTCCGTCCGACTCCGTCAGACAGACAAGAGGGGACCGGCTGACCCACAGCATCTCCTTTGGCATGCTCGGGCCGCAGTTTGGCTGCTCCCTGCGCGACTGCGCCCTCGTCATCCTCTTCTTCACCCTCCTGACCGCCATCGTGCCCGCCTATCTCGGCACCTTTGGGCCCAAGACGGGCATGCGCCAGATGATCCAGGCCCGCTACAGCTTTGGGTGGGTTTTGTTTTTGTTCTGACATTGTTGGCTTTGTCGTATTATTCTTTCATGTTGTTTTGTTGCTGTTTTTTTTCCCCTTCTAACACCACAGCCGCTACGTCGTCGGCATCCCCGTCCTGCTCAACCTGGCTACCCTCACCGGCTTCTGCGTCATCATGGTTGTCATTGGCGGCCAGTGCCTCTCCGCCGTCAGCAACGGCCACCTCAGCCCCTACGTCGGCGTCGTCATCATCTCCGTGCTCTCCCTCGTCATCTGCTTCAGCGGCTACCGCGTCCTGCACATCTACGAGGCCTACTCCTGGCTGCCCGCGCTCATCGCCATTGTCGTCGCCGTCGGCTGTGGCGGCTCCAAGCTGTCCAACCAGACAGTTGTCGAGCAGTCCTCGGCGCGCTCTATTGTCTCTTTTGCCATGGTCGTCGCCTCCTACATGCTGCCTTGGGCCTGCATCGCCTCGGACTTTTTTACCTACATTGACCCGCGGACGAAATCGTGAGTTTTCTTTTCTTCTTTTCTTCTTTTCTTCTTTTCTTATTCAACACCCAGAACCACCCTCTTCACCTACGCCTACATCGGCCTGTGCGTGCCCACCATCCTGCTCTTCACGCTCGGCGCCGCCATTGCCGGCGCCGTCAACAACATCCCCTCCTGGACCGACGGCTACGACGCCAACATGGTCGGCGGCGCCATGGCCGAGATGCTGGCCCCGTCAAAGGGCTTTGGCAAGTTCATGACCGTAATCCTGGCCTTTTCCCTGCTCGGCAACATTGCCGCCACCAGCTACGCCGTCACCCTCAACTTCCAGATCCTGCTGCCCGTCCTCGTCCGCGTGCCCCGCTACTTCTTCGCCGTCCTGCTGACCGCCATTGTCATTGGCGTCGGCATCGGCGCCTCCAAGAACTTTTTCGACAACCTCGAAAACTTCATCACCCTCATCGGCTACTGGGCCTCGGCCTTTCTCGCCGTCGTCCTCGTCGAGCACCTCTGGTTCCGCCGCCGCTCCTGCGCCAACTACACCCCCGAGGACTGGGACACCGCCTCCCGCCTGCCCCCCGGCATCGCCGCCATTGTTTCCGCCCTCTGCAGCATCGCCCTCATCGTGCCCAGCATGGACCAGGTCTGGTGGCTCGGGCCCATTGCCAAGACCACCGGCGATCTCGGCTTTGAGTTTGCCTTTGTCGTCACCGCCCTGCTCTACTTCCCCTTCCGCACGCTGGAGAAGAGGCGCTATGGCCGGTAGGCAAGCCTTTGTCGCTGTGTACGTTATGTATTCATAGAGTAGTAATCACTGGGAGCATTGTGAATGGCCTTGATTCAGACATTCAGTATGAGTTTGCAACTTGACCTTGTAGTCACCAACACTCTTCTACTTTGAGTCACTATCACTCTTCCCCGTATTCCTCTGCTTCGTCCGCTTCCGGCCCTCCGCCTCGTCCGCTTACGGCCCCTCCGCCTCGTCCGAGTCTTCAGGGCCTGACTTTTCTGCACGGCAATATGCATCCTCCACGGCCAAATGCACTCGGCGGGCCACTTCTGTTGCCTGGTCGGTATCCAGCTTCAACGGGGTATCAAACCCGTGATCGCGGATCCAGGATTCCACCACCTGCATGTCGGTCGTCTTGAAATGCGTGGACAGGGCGATCAGCATGGTTCGTCGCAAGTACGGCGATGGCGTCGGGAATGGCCGGTGCGTGTAGTACTTTGCCCAAATGTCTCGCCATCCCGGGCGCTTGATGTCTTTCAAGCGGACCAGCGACATGACAAAGTGGAAGTAGAGAAAGCGTGGCACGGGGCGTTTCTCGTTTAGGAACTTGAGCTCCCTTCCGTGCAGATGCTTTCCGCAAAGATTGCCCGAGACTAATGCATCGCTGATGTCTGGAGACAGGACATCCATCCGCCACCGTGTGATGGGAGCCTCGTCTGTATCAAAGGGGACAATGACGACGTGGTAGGTGTCGAACCACTTCGCGACCATGTAGTGCAGCAGGAGTGCGTTTCCAGCACGCAACAGTGATGGAGCCCGGTTGTCAAAGAGGATCTCACCGATATCCTCCGTGTTGGGGAAAAAGGGCACAATATGCGCCGTCTTGACCGCCTCTGCAGGATGCCACATTCCGGTTGCGTGGCACCAGACAGCGTCTGTGTATTCCAGCTCTGCATGTAAGCTGCTGTCCCCGGCGTAGTAGCGGAGGGCATCTCGGCGCCAGTGAGAGGGTCGACTCCCGGTTGTTTTCGACGGCCCGTCACACTTCTCGTAGAGTGCTAAGAGGCATTCCGAGAAACCGCCTCCGTGTGGCTCCATCAAGCGTATGACGCCAGGATCATCAAGGCGTGCCTTTTTCTTCTTCTGGTCCCACAGCATATCCCCAGCCGAAAAGTAGCGCTGGTGTAGAGCTCGCATGCATTCATTTGTCTGATGGGGGCCCAAAGTGCTGCTTTCTGCTGCGACCAGCTCAATCTCCATTGTCACCTCTTCCATGTTCTTTGTAGCCAATTCCACGCCCAGCGTTGCCAGCTCTAGGCTGGCTTTGGGATTCGGCTCGGGTCGGTCCTCGTCTGGCTCCAGCACTGGTTCTACCTCGCGCGACAAGGCTTCGTACTTTGCCTTTAGCTCTTTTGAGGCATTCCGTACTTTCTCCAGCTTGGCTCTCGCAATGGCCAGTTCCGACGATCGAATGTCCATTGTGGCTGGGTGTTTTGTAGCGGTGGACAGATACAAGATTTGGGCAAGTTTTCATATTCTACACTGGGGAAGTAACAAAGCCGCTCTCCTTCCTTTTATACTTGGCTTGTACAGGTTCACTCCTTCCGTTTAGACTTGGCTTGTACACGGAAGGAGCTACCCAAACGACCTGAATACATGATCCAAAACTGTACAGGTGATTATGCATGTGGCCTGGGCCTTTTCAAAACATGACTCAATTGAGATTCCGTGATCAACATTCTGCTGGGGTTATTTTCAAAACAGTATCTTGGTTGCAACAGCCAGTAGGAATAACAAAGGCCCAAGGCTTTACACACGACCTTTGCTGCGTCAATTAGGACAGAGTATATCACCCCACGGCAAAGACACTCCTAATCTTCCAAGGTCACGTGACTCACATCTTGGTCATCAACGTTGCTTCAACTTCACGGCCCAACTTAACCCCTCATCACAGCCGATTCGTCTTTACAACAGCAACCGAAACAATGGCGGACCGTGTCCACTTCTTCGACCTTTACTCTGACCTTGCCGGTGAGCTTCTCTGATGCCATGGGCTGCCCCGCGGCGGTCCGACTGACCCCCCCCCCCCCCCCCTCTTCCCGCAGGCGCGCAAAAGTCCTGGTCGCCCAACACGCTCAAGACGCGGGCGGTGCTCAACTTCAAGGGCATTGCGTACACGCAGAGCTGGGTGTCGTACCCGGACGTGAAGCCGCTGGTGACGGGCCTCGGCCTGCCGCCCAACGCGCAGGGCATGCCGTACACGCTGCCCGCGATTGTGCACAAGCCGTCGGTGACCTCGAGCGCCAGCGGCGCCTTGATGGACTCGCTGCCCATCGCCGAGCACCTCGACCGGGTCTTTCCGTCGCCGCCGCTGTTCCCCTCGGGCGACGCCAGCTACGCGCTGTTCGCGGCCGTGGGGCACGCCCTGGGCCGCATGCAGCCGGTGTCCGCCCGGCTCGTGGTCCCCCGCGTGGTCGACCACCTGGACCCCCGCGGCCACCAGTACTTTTACGACACCCGCAGCATCCGCTTCGGCAAGCCGCTGTCCGAGGTGCGGCCCCGCGACCAGGCAGACATTGAGGCGCTCTGGACGCTGGCCGAGACGGAGGCGCAGCTGCTGGTGCAGATGCTGCGCGGGGGGCGGCCCGGCAAGCAGGGCCCCTTTTTCGAGGGCGCCACGGCCGGCTATGCGGATCTGTGCCTGGCGGCGCAACTGGCCTTTTTCAAGCGCTTCGACGAGGAGCTGTTTGGCGTGCTGGCGCGTGCCGGCAGCGGCGAGCTGCAGGCCCTGTATGATGCCTGTGTGCCCTGGCTCGAGGGCCAGGGCGAAGAAAAGGAGTGGCCCGGGCTGCAGGCGCCTTGATGACATGTGCCAAACAGCAACAGAAACACGGCAGGCACAAAGTCTCCGCGGGCACAGTTTCGTGTCATTCATGTGATATTTCGTGCGCTAATCATCTCTGGGCGTTCTGGCTATGGGCTCTCGGGCTTCTCGCCATACACGATACATCTAGCCCTTGTTAGTTGTTTCTTTCATGCAAGACGGGCAAAAAAAAAAAAAAAACATACAGCGGCCAGTAGGCGTGGATCGCGAGATTCCTCATGTCTTTGCGGACCTGGACCAGCAGGACCTCCATGTCTGGGACAGACCAGCCCAGGATGCGCGTGAAAATGGCAGAGCTTAAGGCGTGCAGGCCAGCCAGACAGTTCTCGAGGTTCCACGCGCCTAAAAGTCAGCCATGCGTCGCCGGGAGTGTTTCTTCTTTTTCTTCTTTTTCTTCTTCACAATGGGCCTGACTCACCAATCTCCTTGAGCTTCGGGTCCTTGGGCCACTGGTTCTGCGGCCACTTCATGACGACCTGCTGCACGTTGACAAAGCCCTGGGCCTCCATCTGTGCCTTGTAGTGCTTGGACGCGTCCATGGGCACGCCGACAGAGCCCAGGGCCTGCGCCAGCAGGTCTACCCACTGGCGCAGCGCCGAGTCTGCGGGGAACGTGGCGTCGTCGCACGCGATGGGCTGCACGTCCATCAGCTCCAGGCGGCCGCCGGGGGCGAGGTTCTCAAAGCAGCGGCGGAAGAAGCGCGGCCGGTCAAAGAGGGTGCTGGTGACTAAGCGCGCGTAGATGAGGTCAAAGGGGTCGTGGTAGGTCCACGGCTCCTCGACGTCGTCGATCTGGAACTGCAGGTTGGGCGGCACAAAGGCCGGCTGGATCGGGCTGAGGTCGACGCCGACGACGGCGGCGTCGGGGTGCTCGTCGGCAAAGTCAATGGCCCACACGCCCGTGCCCGTGCCGACGTCGAGCACGCGCTGCAGCCGCGCCGGCAGCGGGCAGAGGTGCAGCTTGTTGCCCAGCGTGATCAGGCAGAGGTTGTGCTGCAGGTCCAGGCGCTGCTGCTCGCAGTCGTCGTTGGGCATGAGGTAGACGCCGTCCTTGTATGCGTGGTACGTCCGCCCGTTCTCCTGCCGAAACCGGAGGATGCTGCTGGCCAGCGAGGTCGTGAAGCTGCCCGCGTCGCTGCCGAGCGTCGAGTCGCCGTCGCCGTCGCCGCCAAACACGTTCGTGTCCGCCTCAATGTGCTCGCCGTAGGTGTCCGCCGTGGTGTCTGCCGTTGTGTCTGCCGGCGCCGCCGTGACGCCTGCCGGCGCCGCCTTGATGTCCGCTGTGATGTCCACCGGCGCCGTCTTAATATACGCCGTGATGTCTGCCGGCGCCGCCGTAATGTCCGCCGGCGCCGCCGTGGCCGCGTCCTCTTCCGTGCCTGCCATAGGATCCAATGAAAAACAATAAAGTACTGGGATCGATTTACCAAGAGGTCGCTAGAGTCGCATGCTTCACACCTCCCAAGGCTAGAGACGGTCAGATATGAGAAAGGGACGGCCTCTGGAGGCAAGCGACGGCGTGGCCGGCCCCTTTCGGAAGGTCACAAAACCTCGCCTACACGAGCTGCATGAACTAGCCAGCGAGCCAATCTCCACAAAGGTTGCATCGGCCTGAAGAAAGATTCTACAATCTGCGGGTCAATCCCACGGCCTCGTCTGGCACCGCCACGTTGGCCACCTGACAGCATGCAGGCCCGCGATTGTGCAAATCTGGCAGCGATCCATGCTTGCCCGAACCGGAATCTGCGGAACTTGGGCCGTCCGGGGCGAACCGATTGAGCTTATCAGGTCGTCCGGAACCCGCCAATCTGCACAGTCTTTGGCCAAGTGGGGGGTGTTTTGGCAGATAAAACGACGCAGGGGGGGGGGGGGACGATGTAGATCAAAGCTGTATCAAGGTTCCTGCATTATTACATTCCCATGTCGTACGAGCCGTCCAAGGCACTGCTCGTACGTGATCATAGAAAGCTAGCTTGCGCCAAGATGCCCCCCTTGCCCAATACTCCGTACGCCGGAAGCCCAGGCCGTACGGAGACAGGCTTGATACTTGTGGCATATGCATAACTAAGCGGACCACGTGCATGGACCCGCCTCAGCCAGTGCATCCGGCCGGCACGTTCTTCTCCCGCAGCATAAAGCGAGCAGGGACGGCGCGCCACTGTGACTCTTGTCGCGTCGGGAGTCAACGTGCAACTTCAGGCCACGAGGCCAGACCGGGGTATACCCGGCCGCTGTCTCCAGTCTGGGTAGCACTGTGTCATGCATCGTATGCTGGCATCGGCGACTGCTAGAGATTAGACACTTTGCCAAGAGGCGCGGCCAAGCAGGTAGACTGACCGCTTGTGTAATAAGGCGTAAACGCCTAGGCTGGTAGGGCATTTAGGGGTGAGAGGACTGTCCCGGTTCTGCCGACTTGGCCGCAACGTTTTTGCCTATGCCGGACGGCCCAGCGGGGCCAGCATATGCAAAAACAGCGCCGCAGCCAGCCTCGGCAACCCGGCATGGCGGCCACGATGGGCAGTGCCACAGAAGACTGCCTCTCTCGGGCTATTTCCCGCGATAAGGAAGTGGCCCGTGTCTGGTTTCCTTGCGTTGCATTCGCGCATCTCCTTAAAAGTGTGCTGAGCGGATAACACCTGCAGACAGATGACGCGCCGAGAACGTCCCCACAGCAGGCATCTCTTCGAATGCAAGTGGCCCGCTAACGACGAATGTGTGAAGGCGGCGCAGTGAGGCGCGGACAGCATTTCCAGGGAGTCTGTCGAGCTTCCTCAAAGTGTTGACACAGTGGGATCTCCTAGGAAACCCAGCTTGTCCATATTGGGACGAGACCTCCCCCCCAATATAACAAGGCGGCCCAACTAGGATATCCCAACAGTTTGGTAGAGGAGTAGACTTGCGGAAGCAAACAGGCTTGATTTATTTTCCTTTTATGGGCAAGACACAACAGAGTGAATGCAGCAGTCACGTGTATGGAGTGAATTCAAAAAAAAAATATCTGCTGGTAGCTGCGAGAGTATGGTGATTATGTCTGGAATATGATCTGCGTGAATAGTCAGCTTTCCAAGGGCCGCCGTCCGTCTGACGCCCTCAACTCCGCAGCGCCACGACAGTAGCCGCTTGTTCCAGCACCACCGGCAGCAGTCGCTTTAGGTCCCGGTGCCACAGCACCACCCAGCCGCCGAGCAGCGAGGACAGCCCGATAAAGAGGATGCGTGGTCCGTACGAGGTGTCATAGCCGAAGACGAGGTACCGCAGCCAAAGACGAGGTACCGCAGCCGAAGAGGTACCGCAGCCAAAGAGGAGGCTAGCGGCCAGCGTGCCGGCGCGCAGCAGGCCTCCGCTGGCATAACCGACGCCGTGGACGCCGTTAAGGCCTTGGAGCACGCCCGGGTCAAAGGCCCCGTAGGAGCCAAAGGTCATGGAGTAGAGCACGGGCAGGCCGAGGCCGACCTCGGACACCAGCCCTCCAAGAGAGAAAAAGGTCGACAGCGCCGAGCACACCGGCAGGATGGCGGACACCGCCTGCGCCGAGAGCGGCCAGAACCAGTAGAGTGCCAGCAGCAGCGTGCCCGAGGTCAGCGACAGCCGCGCCACGTCGCGCGCATACGTGCCAGAGGTTTGTCTGCGAAATGCCGCAGCCCGAGCTCCGGCAAAGGGTGGCGATGCTGTAAAGGTAAATGGCGCCATGGTTAAGAAAAAGTGCCATGGCATCGCACGCGTGCGCACGCTCGTCGTCTGCGGCTCCTCCCCCTCCGCCACCGCTGCCGGCAACAGCCGCGACAGGTGCATCGGCAGGAGGCCAGGGCCAGTACACGCAGTGACAACGTCCGATATGCTGCCAATCAAAACGCATGCGTCAAAATGCCACGGCTCGGACGCGGCAGTGATACCCATTGTGCCCTGAGCCTCGAAGAGGCGCCACGGACACGAGCCCACGCTCGCCTCCACCAAGTGGCAGGACGCGACGGCCACGAGTCATTTCGGAACCGGTATCACGATTTGTAGTGGCCAACGACGTAATCAGCGTCCGTCGGTGCACCTGGCGCATTGCCGCTGCAGCTACTGCCGGAGGCCTCGGCGGACGATCTCGGCGGACGATACGGCTGCGCTGTTTCTCGAGTCGGTGCCAGATTTCCAAGGACTGTGGACTCTGACAGTCCGCCAGGGACGTAAGGCGATATTAACTACCAACTGAAATTAGCATCTTGTCGGGCAACTCGAGCACACGAAAACAAAGACCAGTGTGGCGTGTTATCAGAATGGGTATGTTGTGATCAACCAAGGCACAATGTGCTTTGTCAAATACAATCATAGCGAAATAAACATCATGCTAAACGGAAAAGAGACAATGGAATAGAGACGAAAACGGGCCAGATGCGCGACGTACCGTTGAGAGGCCATGGCCAGTTCGCTGCGTTGACACGCCGAACAGATAGTAAGCCGCCCGTGAACCGGTCGAGTCATTCTCAAAGCCGTTCTTCGGACCGCTTGACGCCCGTGGCGGCTCCAATGCCGCTGATGGTGCCGCTGATCGTGGTAAGGACACTGTCGACCAGGGCCTTTGCCATGCCCTGGCTACGCTTCGCTGACCTGACGTCCCCATCCAGGCCAGCCGGCGCCTGGCCTGCCGTGCCCATGGTGGGCAGCACGTTGTCACCGGCCGATAAGCTGACGAAAAGCGCAAACGGGACCAGCCAGACACAAAGGCCAAAGTATGACGCAATCTGGCTGAAGCTGGGAACGTCGGTCGGAGAGTCATAGAACGAGGACATGTTCTTGTAGGCCCGCTGCTGGTAGGTCGAAAAGTACTTGAACCAGATGTAATGGTTGATCAAGACCAGGACTGGAAGATATCCTTGGTCAACGGTCGTCTCGAAAAGACGAAGAAAGGGCGACGAGCTTACCACACGAGGAGATGAACAAGGGATCAGCCAGCCGCACATAGGGAAACCGCCGCATGTTTCCGAGGTACACGACGTGTGAAAGAATCCCGAGCAGAGTCTGCCAAAAAGGAAACCGGTCGACGAGGCAGAGAAGAAGCTGCAAGGCCATGATGGAGTAGATGAGGCGCGTCAGGAAGCGCTTCGCAATCACAGTGTGCTCTTCCACCAGCTCGGAAAGGTAGTAAAGACCAGACGCTGCCATGCAGGGTTAGCGAGGAAGACCGGATACGGGCACAGAGGCCGACCGGCCGGGAAGCAGTACCGATGGCCAGAGTCAAAAAGCAGAAGCCCACCACCACCCCCAAATAGCCGACCAGAGGAAGAATCCACATTGTGATGGCTGTGGCCACGGCCGCGGAGAAATCACATGTGTGTGTGAGAGAGGAGGTCGACGCAAATGGAAAACGTCCCAGACACGAGCGCAGAATTTGTTTTGCGAAAGCCAACCAGCAGGACGAAGAAATGGAGCGCGACGTGGCCGGATGGGCCGATCTCCTTCGGCGCATGGTTAGTCCGCGACCGGCCGCGATAAGATAAGAATGTGCCCCGCCAAAAAGACTTGAAAATATCGCGTACTTCGTGTGGGAGTTGCATTGCGTCCTTGCGCCTTTGAGACTCTCAAACAAATGAAACGGAAGTAGAGTGACATTTTTTCGGAGAGACTACCTACCATTTTTGCTTTCCGACCAAGAGAAACCACCAATTCGCCATGTCACGGCCGGAGGATACCCTGTAAGAACCCCCCTCTCGCACAAAGTCGTTTTTTTTTTCGTTTTTTTTTGCCAGCAGCTGCGGACAACTCTGCCAACTTCGTGCTGACAGCGGGCGTGCCCAGAGCGGCCGACATCCACTACAATGACACCGAGGCGCGCAAGTACACCACGAGCTCGCGGATCCAGAATGTGCAGGCGTCCATGACGCGCCGGGCGCTGGAGCTGCTCGACCTGCGCGGGCCGAGCTTCATCCTGGACATTGGCTGCGGCAGCGGCCTTTCGGGCGAGATCCTGACGCTCTCGGGCACGACGACGCGGAGGGCCAAGCGCAAGGACAGCGTCTTTGGCGCGGTGGCCGAGGGCGGGGGTGGTAGTGGTGGTGATATGGCGGACGAAGAGGACGACGACGACGACGGCGACGACGGCAGCGACGACGGCAGCGTGATCGAGGAAGGCGGCGGCGGGCCGCACGTGTGGGTGGGCATGGACATCAGCCCGTCGATGCTGGACGTGGCGCTGCAGCGCGACGTGGAGGGCGACCTGCTGCTGGCGGACATGGGCCAGGGCGTGCCCTTCCGGGCCGGCTCCTTTGACGCGGCCATTAGCATCAGCGCGCTGCAGTGGCTGTGCAACGCCGAGAGCAGCGACACGTCGCCGCAGGGGCGCCTGAGCCGCTTCTTCAACGGGCTGTACGCGGCCCTGCGCCGCGGCGGCCGCGCCGTGTGCCAGTTCTACCCCAAAAACGACACCCAGCGCGCCATGATCACGGCCGCCGCCGTGCGCGCCGGCTTCGGCGCCGGCATCCTCGAGGACGACCCGGGCACGAAGAACGTCAAGCTCTACCTCGTGCTGACTGTCGGTGGCGGCGGCGACAGCTCTGCCGGCGGCGCCGGCACCGGCGACATCACCGGCGTCGTGTCTGGCCTCGACGACGTCGACATTGTCGACGAGCGCTTCCGCGGCAAGGCCGGCAAGGGCGAGATCGTCAAGAAGGGCAGCAAGGCCTGGATTGCCAAGAAGAAGGAGCAGATGGAGCGCAAGGGCAAGGTGGTCAAGGCCAACTCCAAATATACCGGCCGGAAGCGGCGACCTGCGTTTTGAGCTTGTTTACCTTGCCTTGTTTCCCCTTCTCTCTCTCTCAAGCCCTCGTCTCTGCAGCATCTGGCGTTCTACAATCGGATACAGGACTTACACAAGCATCACGACGTTACGAAAAAATACATTTCTTACTGTTTCTGCCAGCCACACACATCGACTTACGGCCCCTTTTACATCATATCATGGCTCAGGCCACGGAAGACCCGGGGTTGGAAATACAGATTGCGTCTGACGTCTACATGGAAAGGGTGGTGAAATGGAGTGTATTGCCTTCTTTCGTGGCAAGGGCCCCGATTCTCGCTCTGCTGGGAAACATTAGCCACGTCGAGCCGAACCGGTACGCGCATCTCGCCTGGCTGACGAGACTCCTCTACGCGTATTCGACTGTTCTCTATGTTCCTGGAAATCAGGAGGCACACCGTTCCTCATGGCCCGTTGCTTTGGCCATTCTGAGGGGCTTTGAGCTGGAAACAAGGGCGCGAAGACTTCTGGATCGAAACCTGGGCCAATTCGTGCTTCTAGACTGCACGCAGTATCGGCCGCCCGGGCGGCCGGACACCGTCATTCTAGGGTGCACTCTGTTCTCGCACATCCCGCACGACCAAGGATATCGGATGTGGCACACGCTGGAGGACTTTAAGCTGACATGCGGTTGGGATGTCTTCCAACACAACGACGCCCACCGTCGCGACCTTTCTTGGCTGAACAGGACGGTGAAGACTTTGGGAAGGGATGCAAGCATCCGCTCCATTGTCATCCTGACACATTGGTGCCCCGTTGCCGAGTACCAGGTCGGCCAGGTAGAAGCGGGGGAGGGAGAAACCGGCGGCGGCGCTGCCTTTGGGACGGACCTCTCCGAAGAGCCGTGCTTCCAGAACAGAAAAGTCACGCTGTGGGCGTTTGGACACGCGCACTTTAATATTGACACGGCAATCTACCGAGAAGACGCGCCGCCGCTGAAGCTGGTCACCAACATTGGCTTCAACCTGGACGTCCTGCACGGGTTCGACATGGGCAAGACGTTTTCCCTGGGTTCAACATTGCCAGGGCCGGATGTAGTAGGGTAGTCTGGCTCTGTTTGTGCTCAGTCTCCCTTGCTGTCTACGAATAGCCTGTTTCAGTATCCATTCTAGCCAATCTGAAAGCTGCAGCATGCAATCTCGGAAATCTCCGTAGATTGCAGCACGATTTGGAGAAAGAGACATTGTACCGGAGAGCTCTTTGTAAAAATACTCAAACATGCTCGTTGTCTACACGGCATATCCGTCCAGCCAAGCCCAATTATCCCGCGGTGTAGGCTAGAATGCTTGCTCTATTTTTACCCATACTCATAAGCTCAAAAGCTCAGTGTTTGAAAAAAACACAATCATATATGTCTATATACGCTGGAAATAGAACCAAAGCTGGCTACCACAGAGGGTCGGGTCAGGTGTCTGGGCGCGGTGGGATGAGCCGGAATATACAAGGTAACACCTGCGTCAGACATAACGGGGGGCGCCTCTCTCTCTCTCTCTCTCAGTCTCAGCGTCTACTGCTTCTCCATCTGGTCGAGAATGGCCTTTGTGAACTCGTGGGTGGTGGCGACACCGCCCAGGTCGCGGGTGCGGACCTTGCTGTGGGGGGGGGGGATTAGCGGGCACTCTAGGGTTGGGCAGGTTATGGCAGGGACAACTCACCCCTCGGCAATGACGGCGTAGACGCTCTTGGAGATGCGGTTGGCGTGGTCGTCGAGGCCCAGGTGGCGCAGGAGCATGGAGCCGGACAGGAGCAGGGCGGTGGGGTTGGCCTGGTCCTTGCCCTTGATGTCGAGGCCGACGTGGCGGCAGCCGGGCTCGAAGACGGCGACGTCGCGGCCCATGTTGCAGCCGGGGACGATGCCGGGCCCGCCGACGAGGGCGGCGCCAATGTTGGAGAGGATGCCGCCGTACAGGTTGGGCATGACGAGGACGTCAAACTGCTGGGGGCGGCTGACGCACTGCATGCTGGCGTTGTCGACAATCATGTCGTTGGCCTCGAGGGTGGGGAACTCCTTGGCGGTCTCGTGGAAGGTGCGGCGGAAGAGGCCGTCGGCGAGCTTCATGATGTTGGCCTTGTGGATGCACGTGACCTTTTTGCGGTTGTTGGCGAGGGCGAAGCTAAAGGCAAACTTGGCGATGCGCTCCGACTTGGCGCGGGTGATGATCTTGAGCGACTCGACGACGCCGGGCACGCTCTGGTGCTCGAGACCCGAGTACTCGCCCTCGGTGTTCTCGCGGATGATGCACAGGTCGACGTTCTCGTGGCGGGTCTGGTAGCCGGGAATGTTCTTGATCAGCGCAATGGAGGCGTAAATGTCCAGCTCCTGGCGCATGGCCACGTTGAAGCTCTGGTGGCCGGACCGCGCAATCGGCGTGTGCAGGATGCCCTTGAGACCCAGCTTGTTGCGCCGCAGCGACGCCACCGACTCGCGGAAGAGCTCCTCGGTGCGGCCCGTGGGCGCCGCCAGGTCGTCGACGCCCGACACCTCGACCTGCTCCCACTCAATCGGCACGTTGTCCGCCTTGAAAATGGTCTTGACGCTCTCGGCCACCTCGCCGCCGATGCCGTCGCCCGGGATCAGCGTCACCGTGTACTTGCCGCCGTACTTTGTCGGCTTGAAAATGTCCTCCTGGACCGTCGCGAAGCTGCGTGCCGCCATGGGCAC
Source organism: Graphilbum cf. rectangulosporium (assembly GCA_019925645.1). NCBI lineage: Eukaryota > Fungi > Ascomycota > Sordariomycetes > Ophiostomatales > Ophiostomataceae > Graphilbum > Graphilbum cf. rectangulosporium. The sequence continues at coordinate 202,842 of JADHKI010000008.1, forward strand.
GGCCGGCGTGCGCGGTGCCGCAGCGGCCGCACGGAACAGGCTCTGCCACACACGGAATCCAGGTTAGTGAATCCAGGAGAGAGGAGAGGGGAGGGGGGGGAGGAGGCGGCGTTGCTGCTGGGAGCCGGCGGCTCCGGAGGAGGGCTGCCCGGCATGTGAAGGTGCGCCGAGGGCGGCTTACCTGGGCCGTTCTGCTGGAGCTCCGGGACATCATTGTGCAGGGTCAATTGGCTGCCGTGAGCAACGTGTATGAAAAGAAGAAGGGAAAAAAAAAAAGGGACAAAATGCGCACTCTGGCGTAGAGTTGCTGGGCGTGGGAGGGGGGGGGGGGGGGTGTAAAGGGAAAATGGACGAACGGAGGAAAATTAAGGGTGGATTTGCTCAAGTTCGTCCCGCGAAATGCCGCATTTGTTCCTGGATAAGAGGTGGGCGGCGGGCCAGCGCTGATAACGGGCAGGTGGCACGCAGCTGTGAACAGCTGGCAGGCCATGTGGCGCTAGACCTGATCAGCCCTCGCTTCGGCTGCTAGAGTTGTGCCGACCAATCTCCGCCGATTTCCGGCGACGGCGACTGACATCACCGAAGGCTGTGCAGCCTCTTCTCAGCCACACAAAGACCGCTTAAAAGACACACACTTGTCGTCAAACAAGCTCGCGGCCCGTGGTGGAAGGAAAGCACGTCCGGCGCGCATGGCGCCTGCCGCAATGGGATGTGCGACGTATGTAGAAGGCAGCCATGGCTGCGCCACCACTTCTTGTGATGCGTTTCAGGGCAAAACGAGCATCGCCAAGAACGGCATTGAGCATCTGGCTGCCTCGACGGATCCGCCATGGCATCGTATGCTGCCGATATCCTCAATCGCCGTGCCAAGTCCTTTGTGCTCTGGCTGCCGGGCGCCAACGTCTCTGAATCTGCGCCGCCGCAGCTGTTGTTGGGGACCTACAATGGCAGCAGCAGCAATAACAACAACAGCAGCAGCAGCAGCAAGGCCTTCCAGCCGCTCGTGCAGCAGCCGCTGACAGCCGCCGGCCCCGGCCTGTGGCAGCTCGACGTCGGCACGCTGGCGCCACCGCTGGCGAACGGCCAGGTGTACCACTACTGGTTCCAGCTCGACGGCGACAGCACAGCGCTGACGTTTACGGACCCGTTTGCTTTTACCGTCGACTACACGTACGCCGACGCCGCGGCCGACCGCACGGACGCGCTGCAGCCGCCGGCGGTGATCAAGTTCCGCGACGGGGCGCTGTGGGCCTGTGACGTGGACGGCCGCGAAGCAGTGCGGCCGCCGGTGGCGGGGCCGGGGCCGGGGCCGGGGCCGGGGCCGGGGCCGGGGCCGGGGTCGGGGCCGGGGCCGGGGTCGGGGCCGGGGCCGGTGTCGGGACCGGTGGCGGCGGCGGCCAACAACCAGCTGGTCATGTACGAGCTGCCGACGTCGTGGGCGCGCGGCGCCACGGCGCTCGACAGCGAGCACAGCCAGGGCGCCGTGGACGTGGACGTGGGCACCTTTGCCGACGTGACGGCGCTCTTCAGCGCCGGCGCCCCGGCGCGGCGCTTTGCCTCGGTGGCAGGCGTGCACCAGGGCGCCATCCTGCGCGATCTCGGCATCAACGCCCTGGAGCTGCTGCCGCCGGCCGACGCCAAGGCGCGCGGCACCTGGGGCTACGCCTCGGCGCACTACTGCGCGCCCGACTTTGACCTGGGCGGCGCCTCCGAGCTGGCCGAGCTGGTCGCGACCCTGCACGCCCAGGGCGTGCGCCTCTTCATCGACGTCGTCTTGGCCTTTGGCCGCGACCCCTACGGCCTCGCCGACCGCGCGCCCTTCCACATCAACGCCGCCGCCGAGCCCGCCAACCACGACAGCTACCAGTCCCACGCGCCGCCCGGCACCCTGCGCAACGGCTACGGCGGCTGGCTGTGGCGCTACCTCGAGCAGCTGCCGGACGCATACGACCCGGACACGGGCCGCACCGGCAGCCCCGTGCAGCCGGCCTGGGCCTTCCACAAGACGCACCTGGCGCGCTGGATGGCCGACTTTGGCGTCGCCGGCGTGCGGCTCGACAGCGTCAATAACATTGGCAACTGGGACTTTGTCCGCTCCTTCCGCAACAAGGCCTGGGACCTGTACCGCGCCCGGCACGCCGCCGGGCCGGCGGCGGCGGCGGCGGCGGCGGCGGCGCACCGGCCGGACGACGGCCGCTTTCTCGTCGTCGGCGAGGAGCTCAGCCTGCCCGTGGCCATGCTGCAGCAGGGCTGCCTCGACGCGCTCTGGAACGAGAGCTGGCTGCAGCGGCTGCGCGCGGCGCTGCTGGGCGAGGGCTGGGCCAGCGACAACTTTGAGTGGACGGTGCGCAAGCTGGTCGACTGCCGCCAGGACCGCCTGGACGGCGGCAGCTTCGCCGACGGCGCCCAGGCCGTCATCTACATCACCTCGCACGACATTGAGGGCTTCCGCAAGGAGCGCCTTTACGACTTTTGCCGCCACTGCGGCATCTGGGACGTCGCCCGCCGCGCCCGCCTGGCCTTTGCCCTGCTGCTCACCTCGGTCGGCCTGCCCATGATCCTGGCCGGCGAGGAGTTTGCCGACCAGCAGGACCAGAGCGCCGCCAACCTTGCCCGCTACAAGCAGCACGACCCCGTCAACTACGCCCGCAAGGACGCCGCCGCCTGGCGCCAGGCCCTCTTTGCCCACGTCGCCCGCCTCGTGCGCTTCCGCACCCGCTGCCCGGCCCTCGCCGTCAACGACAACAACGTCTTTTACGTCGACGCCGGCCGCGCCGGCCGCATCATGGCCTGGTCCCGCGGCCTGCCCGCCAGCGCCTCCGTGCCCCCCGTCGTCGTCGTCGCCAACTTTACCGACTACGACACCCCCGGCCCCGAGTACGTCGTGCCCGGCTGGCCCGACCGCCACGTGCCCGGCTGGCGCGAGGTGTCGCAGGACCGCCATGTGCCGCCCGAATGGGTCGGCCGCGAGCCGCTCTTTGCCTGGGAAGCCAAGATTTACACCTACTGGAAGGAAGAAGACTGACGAGCCAGAGGGCGTGCATGGCCTCGGCGGCACAGAGAGTCGGGGCATCCCGGCTGTATTCTGTTATCTGCAGAGTGTTTATGGCGTGTCTTGGGCATTGTCAAGGCTGCCTCCTGCAGAGTTGAATTAGCTCTGACCGTCGTATCCTACAAGTTATAAACGCCAATATCCTATTCACCAAAGTTTAAACGCCAGTATCTTACTCAAAGAACCGTGACTTGTGGCTGAGTTCAAGACATGTATTTGGCTATAGTTTGCAGGCTACTCCAGAGCATCACGGTCGTCTCATCCAACGTTAGACAATACTCAATAACGGTACACAATCAACTGGCAAAACAGCCAGGCACGACTCTCAAAAAACCAGACAAGGCCAGAGTTCGTACATGAGTAGAGGCAAACGCCACCCAAGAGAAAAAAGACAAAGACGGTCAAAAGTCGATTGGAAACAAAACCTGGAACAACGCAGCCGGGCCTAGACGCCGTCTTCTTCGTCCAGCGGCTCCACGCGGACCAGAATCTCTTCCAGCAGCCCCTCCAAGAATGTGCCGACGTCCTTACCCATACCAACAGGCTCTGCCTTGTCGTAGTAGTCAATCTCCTTACAGACGTGGGCCAGCTTGTAGACCAGCCGGCGAATCTTTTCGTGGGCCACCTCCGTCCTCTGCTGCCGCTGGCTCTGCAGCTGTACCGCATGCCCGTCGCCACCCCCCCCCCCTCCTCCTCCTCCTCCTCCTCCTCCTCCTCCTCCTCCTCCTCGGACCAGCTGCTGCACGCGGACTTGCCGGCGCTTAAGGGCTTCCTCGAGAGCAGGGAAAATCACGTCGTTGAGGGCATCCAGGTCTCCGTTAGAGTTCGTTGGAGCTGGTAACGGAAATGAAAGCGGCGCGCCAGAAGGGGAGGATTCGGGCAGGGGAGAGTTGAGCGACGCTGTTGCCCCTGGCGAGCCAGCCGCGGCTGCTGACGGTGCCGCTTTGGAAGTCAAGAGGGGATTAAGATTCTGGTTGGGGACTCCGTTGGCACGCTGCAGCTGTGGCTGCGCGTGTTGGCTGTACTGCGGCTGCTGCTGTGGCTGCTGCGGCTGCGTATATTGATGAAACTGCTGCTGCGAATGCCTCGGACTCGGAGGCGGTGGTGCTTGCTGCTGCGGATGCCTTGGACTTGCAGGTGGCTGTGCTTGCTGCTTGGACGCCCCACGAAAAGGCGGTATCTCTGGGAGCTGTATGGGCACGATCCTCGAGCTTTGCCGTGATTGCGGGTCCAAGACCTGCTGGTCTGGCTGCGCCGCCGCAGCCGATGCGGGCGCCGGGGGGAGGGCCACCGGCCTAGCATGCTGTGCCGGTGGCGGGCGCGTGGGAGAGATGGCGGACGCCAAGTTCAGCGGCCCCAGGTCACGCCGTAGCTGGTCGGACAAGACCCGGTCGTAGTCGGGAGACGGCCTTGTCGGCGAAGTGTTGCCCGCCGCCGGACGGAGCCCGCCATGGCCCCGATACCTTTCGGAAGCACGCGGTGTCTCGGGCGTGTCGACCCGTGGCGGCTGCTGCAGCTGAAAGGGAGCGGAAAAGGCCGTGACTGGCGCCCCGGACGGTGCCTTGCCCGGAGAGCCAGGGCCGGCCAGCCCCGGCGGTGCCATGGGGTTGATTCCGCCCGGCATGGGCTTTCTCTGTGGGCTGATCTGGCGTGCGGTCCCCGAGGACGCCATGCCCTTGAGCGTGTCCCTTTCCCGGTCAAACGAAGCCTTGGTTGGGCTCCGGCTTGTCTCCCTCCGTGTCTCGCCATAGTCGCCCGAACTATCGCCAGACCTCGACGACCGGGCATTTGTTGCCGCCTCGTCCATGGCGTAGAGTCCCGGGCGGAAGTCTCCGTGCGCAGGGCCGCCCTGGCCGCCCTGGCCGCCCGGGCCGCCCGGGCCGCTGCGGCCGCCTACAAGCCGGACGGTGCCAAAGTCCCACAAATCCTCGTTGGCGGGCTCGCGCTGGGCCTGGTTTCTGTGAAAATCGTCGTCCTCCTCGGCGTCATCGTCGCCGTTGTTGTTCTTGTGAGTGGCGCTCCAGCGGTTGTGCCTCTCGATGAGCTCGGTCAGGTAGGTCGTCTTCTTGGCTCGCCGGATAAAGGGGTGCCGCAGCAGCTCCCGCGCCGTCGGCCGCTCCTTGGGGTCTCGGCGCAGGCACACCTCGATAAAGTCCTTGAAGGCCTTGGTAAAGTTGCCCTCGAGGCGCGGCGGTGGGTTCTTGGGAATGAGAAAGAGGACCTTCATGGGGTGGATGTCGGCGTAGGGCGGCTCGCCGTTGGCCAGCTCGAGCGCCGTGATGCCGAGTGACCAGATGTCGGCCTTGTGGTCGTAGCCGGACTGCTTGATGACTTCGGGGGCCATCCAAAAGGGCGTGCCCACAAAGGTGTTCTTCTTGGTCATGGTTGCGGACAGCTGGCCAGAAACGCCAAAGTCGGCCAGCTTGACTTGGCCGTTGGAGCTCAACAAGACATTGGCCGCTGAGCAGAAAGGAAGCCTGTCAGCCGTTGCTCAAATCAAAATATTTTTTTAAAAAAAAAAACCCCCGAGGCCGAGCTCACCTTTAATATCGCGGTGGAGCTTCTTGTCTGCGTGGAGGTAGTCAAGCCCGAGAAGCAGCTCCCGGATGATAATGGCAATGTAATCCTCGCCGATATGGCCGGGCTTCATGAGGTCGGCACAGCTGCCGCCGGCGCAAAACTCCATGACAATCCAAAGCTCGGCTCCCTTGGCGTAGGACCCGTAGTATTTGGTGACGTAGGGCGACTGCAGCTCGGACAGGATGGCAATCTCCTGGATAATGTCCTCCACCTCGTCTTCGGCGCTTTCAATGTCAATGACCTTGATCGCCACGGCCTGGCCCGTTCTCTTGTCAACGCTGTCCGGGTTAGCCGGCCAGCCAGTAGTAACGAGAAAACACCAAGAAAAACACAGATAAAAACAAATAGAAACGAACGCTCTCACCCCTTGTAGACCTTTCCAAAGCTGCCGCCGCCTGAGCATCCCCAGTTAGCATCTCTGCCGCTTCAACCGAGCCACCCTCCCTCTCTCTCTCTCTCTCTCTCTCTCTCTCCATCCGTCTCTCTGCAGGCCGCCAGTCACGATCCCACGCACCAATGCAGTACTCCTTGGTATAGAGTGTCTCCGGGTCCGCCATGCCGGAACCCCGCTCGTAGCCCCCGTCCTGGTGGGCCATGCCTGCGTTTTCCGTGCCACGTTTCCTGCTTCTTGCCCTAGCCGACGGCTACCCTGCGTAGCAGGCGGCACAAAAGTCGGCCAGCCGAGCGAGCGCGGGCGTTTTGCGTGTGGCAATGCGTTCCGGTGAGAGCGTGCAGAGAGGCGCGACTGGGGCCGAGAAAAGCGACGTTGGCGTTGTTGGCGGAAAAAAAAAAAGAAACAAAAAAGAGAAGCTTCGTAAAGAGGCGGTGTCGGTGTCGTGGGAGCCGCAAGAGCACGCCAATCGAGTGCGCTGTCGGACCGAGGCCAGACGGGACAGGAGCCGAGCGACGGAAGACGGACCGGGGGAGAATCAGAGTGCAAAAGGGTGTCCAGGCGGGAGACGGCGGCGAGGAAAGATGGCAGGCCAAGAAAAGAACGAAAGACGGGCAATGTAAGCAGAAAATCGAGAACAAGGCCCGGGGGAAAAAGAAATACAAGGGCTGCACGACGCTGTTCCCGACGCTGCAGGCGGCAGAAGAGAGTGACTGGGAGCGAGAGCGAGAGCGAGAGCGAGCGAGACAGAGAGAAAATGAGAGAAGCGTCGGCAGGCCAAGAGAAGCGGGACGGCGAAAACGACAAGGAAACAAAAACAATGCGAGAGAGACCTGAACAAAGAGGGCCGCTAACACAGCTGGAAAACCCCAGAGAAGCGGGGCCAAAAGGTACGGTGGGGTGACGGTGCCGTGTTTGGTGGGAGGCGAGAGATAGCCAGGGGCACAAACGGAAGGAACGGTGCTTTTGACGCCGTCTCTGATACTTCCTTCCCCTTTCGTGCTGCCTGCCTGCCACTGTCCCCTCTTCTCCTCGCTCTTGCCGTACGGAGTACGAGGAGAGTCAGTCAGCACTACAGGCTGCGGCCACGGCCCCTGAATCAGGCCGCGAACCACTGGGCAGGACGGAAAGCTCAGCTTGGGCTTCTCTTTCGGTCTAGCCCCTAGGCTTGCAGCGGCAGAGCAGCCAGTTCGGCGCCGCCATTGGCTGGATCTGCAGGGCCGACGGAAAGCCACCGCAGGCACACCCGCTCTAGATTGCGAGTCGGCGTTTTATGGTTTGGTGTGCAGGAAACCGGAGGCCGCGCCAAGTAGGGATATTCCGCGCTGGAAAGCAAAGGATCTCGCAAAAAGGCTGTACCAAGAAAGGCCCGACCACTTTACGTATACGGCGTACAAGAAACCAAGATATGTTCATAGCTGTCACGTGAACCATGCCGTCTCATCACATGGGGCTGGTCTGCCGTCCAAAGCATCTCCGCAGATGCAGTACCGTCCAACGCATCTCCGCAGATGCAGTACCGTTTAAAGCAGCTCCGCAGACCCAAACCTCTGCGAGTCCAGAGGCCCTCCTCATCCCTCGACAAACTCAATCATCACCGTGGCTTGCTTGAGCCCCACCTCCTCAATCGTCTTGTCGAGGTCGTGGATCAGGTCGTGGCCCTGGGGCACCACCTTGAGCTCGAATTCCAGCCCGGCCTTGTCCGCTTCTAGCGGCGCGGCCTTGAGCCACTCGTAGATCCGCAGCACCGGGTCGGACACGGCAAACCTCCGGATTATGCGGCCGGTCGCGTGCCGGAACTGTATGCGCGTCGTCGTTGCCGGGTTGTGGGCCGGCTCCTCGTGCGGCCGGTCCGCGGCGATCTTGGCAAAGATGGCCGACTCTTCCGAGACGGCCTCCTCTTCTTCGGCCTTGGCCCCGGCAGCCTCCTTGCCCTTGCCTTTGCCCTTGTCCTTGTCGTCCGCCGCCGCCGCCGCCGCCGCCGCCGTCGTCGTCGTCAGGGTCGTAAGCTCGTCGGGGTCCTGGACGCTCGACCGAGACGCGCTGCCGTTGGCCCGGGTTCCGCTGCCGCTGCCGCTGCCGCCGCTGCCGCCGCCGCCGCTGCCACCCCCACTTGTCGCCAGACTGTTCTGCAGCGCCAACTCCAGCATCTCCTCTTCCGTCATGCGCTCGACGTCCTTCACGGCTGCCTTGGCCTTGGTCCGCTGCACGGGATTCTTCTTGGAAGAGTCGAGGCTGTAGCGGTCTAAGAACTCGGCCAGCAGCGCGTGGAACTCGAGCGCGGCGGGGAACGGCTGGCCCGACCATGTCTTGACGGCTTCGCCCGTGCGCGGGTCGATGATGGACACGTGCGGGTAGTTGTCCGGGTTCTCGTGCTGGCCGCCGGGAAGGTAGTACTGTATGTAGGACTCGGCGCTGGGGTCGTCCTTGTTGTACTGTAAAAAGACAAAGTTCTCCCGTATCAGCTGCTTAATGGCCTCGTCTTTCCAGATGTCGCGGTTCAGCGCCTGGCAGTTGAAGTCGGACATGTCCTGGATGTTAGCCAGGATCCATCGCTTCTCCTCCCGGCCCACCGCCCGCGCCTCTTCCCACGACAGCCGGGCCATCAGGTCGTACGGCGGCCGGAACAGGTCCGCCAGGCGTTGCCGTTGGGACTGCCGGCCCCGCGCGGAGGAGCTCGACCGAGAGCTGTCGGGTTCGGCCGCGTCGAGACCATCGTCGGCCCAGACCCGGTCAAACTGGTTGAACGGGCCTGCGGAAAATCCAGTCAGTCATGTTGCGCCAGCAGCGAGGCAAACAAAGCAAGAGCAAAGCAAGAGCAAAGCAAGAGCAAAGCAAGAGCAAAGCAAGAGCAAAAGCAAACGCACCTCTTGGCGGCCGTGGCCGCATAAAGGCCCCGAGTGGCGGCGGCGGGCCGTAGTCTGAGAATCCGGCGCCGTAGGCCGGCTCAACAAGCATTTCCGTGGTCCGGCCCATGGGCGCCCGGATGCCGTCCGACGCCGCCGCTGTCTCCGAGTACATTTCCTCCTGCAGCCGTTTGGCCATGGCCTCGTCTTCTTCCTCCTGTGCTGTGCGCGCCACCGTCACGGCCGTCGCCAGACCGCTCTCGTCCTCGGTCATTTGCACGTCGCTGTCGTCGTCGTCCACCTGCAGGATCTGGCCGTCGTCGTCGTCACCGTCGCTGTCGAGATGGATCACCCCGTCGCGGTCTTCGTGCCCTATCGGGTGCCGCGCAGGCCGGGCGGCTCGTGGCCTCGACGCTCCCGCTGATGCGCTGCTGCCTGTGGCCGTGGCTCCGGCAGCGCCGGCGCTGTTCTCGCCCATACCGGACTCATAGTAGATCACTACCGCTTGCGAGAGGTCGCCGCTTGCGATTTCGAGGAAATGCCGCGCAACCTGCTCGGAGGAATCCGTAATGGCCACAAAATCCGCCACTGATTCGTCGGCCATCCTGAATCAAGACCGCTTCCCGAGGCAATTTATCTTCTTTCGGTCACTTCCAGGACTTTGTCGGCGAGAAAAGATGGGAGCGAAAGTCCGGGGTCAATCCGCGTAGTCGTCAAGCTTCTCGTGGGCGAGTGCCGTTCCAGAATATCCGACTTGAACAGCTGAGCCGGTAATATGGAGCAATGCAGGTGCAATCAGTGGTGGATGGTAAGGTAAGGCTGGGAAGGATGGAAGTGAAAAAAGATGTTGAAGAACGAATCACCGCTTTCAGGCTAGAATGTATTATGGGTGTGGTAATACAGGGCTGGAAGCTAACCATAGGGCAGAGTTAATGCGCAAGGCAGGCGCGACGATGACGAAGACGTGCCCACGAGCTTGCTTCCATGTTTTCAAGATACAGCGAACCTCCCCCCCGCCAAGCTGCCCCGCCCTGTAGGTACTCTACCCTAACAAATAAATACGTCACGCTCGCCGCCAGTTGCACGTGACTAAGTCGGCAATATTCAAACTTTATTCAAAAAGTAAGATGGATTTGGCCGGCCTTCCGTCCTACGCTTCTGAAATCGCTCCCTTTAGCAGCTTCTGGACATCCAGCGACCGCTCCGACGCCAGAGCTCCCTGCAGGGCAGCCTTGATCCTCGCCAATGCGTCAGCACACGATTCCGACGCGACGCTGCCAAAAGCACCGCTCTTGACCGCTTTCGTCAGGGCCGTGATGGCCTTCACTCGGGCTGCGCGCTGCTCCTCTGTGCCCACCTCGGGGCTCTCGGCATCGAGCGACTTGAGGTAATGGAGTGCCAGGCTGCCTCCGCCGGCCACGTCGGAAGACACCCCCGGGTCGGCGTCTGCTGCTCCGTTGAACAGCTCTGTTGCCGCCTTGTACCAGACCGCCCGCCGGACCACGCCAAACGTATCGCTGCCCAGAAATGGCTCCAGCGTCTTCCAGATGGCCGACAGGATCGTAAACGGCCCCCTCTTCAGCGCCGGCCGGTTGTAGCTGCGGGCCACCGCGTCCAGCGCGTTCTCGGCCGTCTGCCGCACAATTTTCTCCTTGGCTGCAGCAGAAGAGTCCTTTTTCCGGTTGCTGTCCACGTCCATGCGATCGCCGCCGCCGCCGCCGCCGCCGCCGCTGCCCCCGCCGCTGCCGCTGCCGCTGCCCCCGCCTCCCTTTGCGTCGTCCCACTCGGCAAGCGCCGCCAGGTGCGGCGTCACAATGGCCACCACGTCGTCCCACACGTCAATGTCCTCGCGGGCTGCTGCCACGCGCCAGAGGCACCGAAAGGCATGCACGCGGTAGGTGTCGTTGTTGCGCTTGGCCTCGACGGTCGCAATCTTGCGCAGCGACGCTGCCGTCTTGTCGTCGCCCGCCCACAGCGGCTTGCCCTTGCTGACAAAGTCTGGGAGCACGTCCAGCAGTTTCTCCTTGCCGGCAAAGGTCTTGAGCGCCAGTGCCTTTTCGTACAGCGGCCAGAGCGTTCCGAGGTTGCCCACGTTGACCTGCCCGCTGTTCAGGTCGCTGGCGCCCAGCACGGCCTTCACGGCGTCCGCCACGGCCAGGGCACCGGCATGCTTCAAGGCCCACTGCGCCGTGTCCAGCGACCGTGCCACCAACGCCGCAATCTCCGGCACGTAGCGCGCCACGCGGAGGTTGCTGCCGGCATGCTTGCTCCAGACCTCGCCGCACGCCTTCCGCACATAGTCGTCCGTGTCGTGGCTGGCCACAAAGGCAAACGGCAGCAGCTGCCCCTCCAGCGCGTTGAAGTGGTCCGGCGAGATCTTGGACAACGCCAGCACGGCGTCAGCCACCTTTTGCCGGCGGCTCTCGTCCTCCGAGGCAAAGTAGAGGTCGATGAAGCGGCGCACAAACCGCTCGCGCGCCGCGTCCGGCGCCACCCGCATCACGTAGGCCGCCGCCTTGGCGTAGCTCTGGCTCACCTCGTCGTTGCGGTCGAGCGCCTGCTTCTCCAGCAGCAGCAGCATCCTCCCGGCGTGGGGCGCAAAGTCCGTCGTGTGGCGCGTGGCCAGGGTCGACAGCACGCGGCTGCAGCCAATCTTGGTCGGCATGCCCACGGCCGTCTTGATGGCCGACTCCAGGCCGTTGCAGAGGTCAGCCATGACCGTGCCGTCCACATTGCGCAGGCAGTTCTCGACAGCCTCGGAGATGGGCGACTGCGACACCATGGCGCTGCGCATCTTGTCGAGCTTCTCCTTGTCGTCCTCGCCCGAGCGCATGTAGTAGTAGTTGAAGGCCTGGGGCTCGATCGTGCTCAGAAGCCCCAACAGATGCGAGACCATGTCGGCAATGTAGGGCCGCAGCGCCGCTCCGCCGTGCTTTGCAATCTTCAGCACCGTCAGGGTCGAGAAAACCTTGACATCCTCGACGCCGCTCTCGATGCCCTTGTCTGACATCAAAAACGGCAGCGCCTCGTTCATCATGGCCGTAGCGCTGCCTCTTTCGCTGCCCTCCTCCAGCTGCCGCACCAGCGTGTTTGACAGCGTGATGCACAGCCGGAGAGCCGCCTCCCGCACCGATCCTTTCACGTCATCGAGCACCTTTAACGCGTGCGCCCATATCCTCTCGTAGAACTTGTCGTACTGGGCAAACGCCCGCCCCTGCACGAGGTCGGAAATGGCCGCACAGCTGGCCTCGCGGACGCGCCACTCTTTGCCCAGGACACTCTTGAGCAGGTCCTCCATGATGGCGTCAAAGTGCTCGTCGATCACGGCCTTGGAGTCTTTGACCAGAGCTTTCCAGATGTCGTTCATCGAGCGCTGCACGTTTGGGTTCGGGTCAAAGCGGTACCGGAAGAGCTTTGGGTACAGTTTGGGGTCGACCTCGGACTCGGACAGGATGTTGCTCAGCCCGAAGCGGCCAAACGCAGACCGCGTGGACCATGTCGCAGCATTGGCAGCCAGGGACATGAAGCGGTATATCAGGCTCTGGTCGCCGACTTCGTTGGCGAGGTTGACAATGTCGCGGTACGAAGTCACGGATTTCCCCTCGCTTGTAGGCAGAGCGCCGGCGTCAAAGAGCTCGGTCTCATCGTCGACCTTGAGCTGCGTGCTGGATCCGGTGAAGGAAGCCACAAGATCGCGAACAAGGTCGCCCTTGAGGGACGCATCTCCCTTTTCATACACCAGGGCGAGGCCGCGAGACGCCGTCTCTTGCACCAGCTCGTCCCGTGCACTGAGCAGTCTCATGAACGCTACTTGGCACTCGCGCAGGCGGCTTTGGATCTGGCCGAGGTGCGCGCAGTGCTGGATGATGATGAACAGCCATATCCCCGAAGCTTTCAGTAGCGCCGGTTTCGTGGTTTTGCAGTCGGTCAAGATCTTGTCCAGCGTAGCTGCAAGTCTTGAGGGGCGCATCGGTGTCCTGAACGAGCCGTTGCCGCCTGCGTCCACGTCGAGAGATAGCTGAACCACATCGGAATCCCAGCAGGCTATGGCAGCCGTGATAGCCCCGCCGATTGTGAAGTGAACTTCGGCCTGCCTGATCTCGTAAAGGCCATAGAGAGTGCTGAGAATGAGGCTGGTTATGTCGCCCTTTTCGGCCGAGCCGTCTTCATTGTCTGTGCCCGTGGCTGACGATGCTGGAGCCGCATCGCTGCCGACAGCAATGGCCAGCCGTCCCAGCGCAGCAATGGCACGCTCGTTTCCCTTTTTCGCTTGTGTCGATAATGCGTCAACAAAGGAGCGCGAAGCGTCTTCCTGATCCTCGCCAGAAGAAGGACCGGGCAAGCAACGGATTCCTGCTGTCCATAACTGGAAAAACGAGTCAAAAATGGCATCCTGGAATGAAACTGACGCCTCCGACACCTCCTTTGCGGTAGGGAATATGGCTGCAGCGTCAGCCACAAGAGGCCTTGCGCGCTCAGCGTCGTAGAAGACAAGCCTGGAAAGCAGATGGGCCAGGGCTATGAAGGCGCCCTCGGTCGCGTTCAGCTCAGACCCGACGGCCGTCTTCCAGGGCTCGGCACTCTTTGCAAGAGCTGACTTGAGCTCTTGGATACTGTCGCTGTCATTTGACGTATGGGCACCCAAGATACCGATAGCTGCGCCGCCCAACTTGCGAATTTCTTTCTTGTTGGACCTGACCAACGAGAGGAGCTCCTTGGCTCGACTCGACAAGTGAGCTGTGGCCGTAATGGGGGCTAAAGACGCCAGGTCGACAAAGCATCGGCCACACGGCTCCGCGAGAGAAGGCTTCTCCTTTAGCATACCCTCAAAGGACGCCGACAACAGTACCAATAGGGAATGGCCATCAAGTGCCGAAAGATACTGCCGGATGGTGTCGCGACTTTTCTTGTCCGTCTGTACGAGAGTTTCCAGCTGCTGCTCCCAGCCCGGTTCGACCTTGAACTCTGGCAGTGCCGTCAGGTAGAGAGTGCGCTTGCAATAGTTCAAAGCCAGGGGCAGTGCATCGATTCTTTCACCGGAAAAGTTGACAAACACAGACAGGCCGTCCACTTCCATCTCAGATGCGGCTTGGTCGCGTACAACGTCTGCATCTCCAATGGGCTTTTGGAAGAACGTCTGCACCAGCTCTTGCCACTGGGGCAGCACTAAAGATTCGACGTTGTTGCTGTAGTAAGTCCATGGGTCCAGCCCCTTTAGGCCCTCCTCGACAACGTCGTTCCGCTCGCCTCGTCGGCCAGCCGCTGCAAGGATGTCGATCCAACGGGCGACAGGGTCCGAAAACGGGAGGCAGTTGTTGGCCCATTTTGCTGCGACGTGCCGAGCACTGCGCCGGATATGCGGCTCGTTGTTATCGTCGTCGGTGAGATTGATATACTTGAGAAGCAAAGAACGCAGCTTTGGGTCTATGTCGTCGCGCTCCGAGCTGTAGGCGGAAGGTGGAAACATTGTCGTCATGCTCGACAAAGCACCGTCCACGTTCACAATGACAGCAGCTGTGGGGTCTTCTGTCAACGAGCGAAAGAACCAGGTAACCAGTTCAAGCCTCTCGGACAGCGTCATCTTGGCACCCTTGGCCAGCATGCCAATGGTCTCGTAGGCTTGCGCTCTGAGGGGAATAAAGTCGGTGCCAGTCACGGCCCCGGGCGCGGGCCAGCCTTGCTGAACAATGTAACTCTGCAGGTGGTTGATTAAGGGACGGCCAATCGAGAAGTCCTTCTTGTTGGGGCCAATACGCGCCACCCAGTTGATGTATTCGAATAACGCCTTGTAGAGCTTGGAGCGTTCCAATCCCCGGGATACAACAGTAGTGTTAGCCGCTTCTGTGTCGGCGGTTGCCGCCTCCATGTCAAGCTGGACAACGGCAAGAATATCGTCCGTGTATGATGTAGAAAGGGCCGACTTGCTCAGCGCATTCAAGATCCTGATCCGGTACGCGGCAGGGAGCTCGGCGTGGGCGCGGAACAGCTCCTTGACGAGCTCCCCATCTTCGTAGGAGACTTGGCTCCTCTTCAACATCTCCTCGCCGAGAGTGGAGATGCGACTGTCGGTATGGGCGGCTGCGTACAGCGCCGGCATACAACGCTGCTTGTCGGTAAACGCCCCACTGGTGAGGAAGTTTGCGACTCTGATTCTCGTCTCCGCTAGATTTGTGCCTTTCCGAAGCCATGAATCCGGCTGGTCCAGCAGGAAGAAGGCTTCATTGCTGCCTGGTGCTGCGGTGATGGGTGCACTGCCGGATTGGGCTTTCAGCAAGAATATCTTGCCCAAACGGTCAGCCACATAATCGCCATCTGCCGAGTCTTCGAGGCCAACGTTTTTTCGGAACTCCTCGTCTTCCTTCGACCCACGAGGGGGGATTTTTAGCCCTGATAGTGTCTGAAGTAAGATGCTGAAGAGAGCGGGCGTGCTGGTGTTCACATTGGATATCCCACGCAGAATGACCGGAACCAATTCGCCGCGCTCTTTGGCTGGTAAGCGAGGGGTGCTGTGTTGTATGAACACAATATCTAGATGCCTAACAACGGGAGAATCGGTCGTTTTAAACTGTTGAAGAAGCGAAGCCACTGGCAGAATGATACTATCCAATGTTAGAGAAGCCCAGTTGTGCCTGATTGGGAAACGGCCTACCCGGGCGGCTTGATGAACAGCTTGAGACGTTGGGAAATAGTCGCAACCTTTCGCAGTCAGCAAGAAGAACATGTGAAGCGCAAACCTGGCGTCTCGAATAACCCCACCGCCCGCAGGTCCGGGGTTCACTCACCTTTGCCCGAACCGATGCGTGCTCGCTTCCACCTTTCAGCAGAAGCGGGACCAAGAACTTCCCAAGAAGGTCCTGAAGCTTCTGTTCATTATTCGCTACGCTCAAAATACGGAAATCCACCTTGTCAACGAGCTCGAGCTCTCGCTGCTCGGTTGATGAGGAGGTCGCCATATTGAAGCTTCGTTGACAAGCAACCTCATTGGGCTGTTGAGGGGAAGCGAAGTTGTACAGCTGCCACAAGTAGACGACCGTGGCAGAGGCCAAGAATTTATATGCGCTATGCTACAAACTCAATAGCAAAATATGTTGGAATCACAAGGTGGAAAGGCAGCATTGGCGTCGTCAACTTCGCCGTGCCTGGCCGAAATGTTAACGGGAAGCTGACGGTGGGATGCCAGGCGGCAGTTAGCGTGACGACTCGTTGCCGTCAAAATGAGTAATCATAGATCACGTGATTTATCACGCCCCCGGAACAACGCTTATCGTCTGATTGCGGTTTTGTCCAAGTCTTTTCTGGCATAGCGAGTTATCAAAGTCATTACAACCTGATATAGATGCTCTAATCGGGGCATCCGTCCTGTTTTCTATTTGTAAATAGGATGGCAACAATGCCCACACTTTGAGCTTGATTTCAAACGATTAGAGGCGAGTGATCGATTTCCATTCGTTCATTCACAGCTGGACAAGATAGGATATGCGGAACCTTCAACAGGTGCGTAAATTGCGAGGTCATTATTGTGTCCGTAATGTACACGAGAAATACTCATTAAGCAGCTTTGTAAAGATTCCAGTGACAAAGTCTGAACAATGATTTTTCTGGGTTTCATATTATTGTTAAGCTTATAAAAGCAGTTTGTATTGTATCAGGCTTCAGTACAATTTTGCAGCCTGAGCGTAATTGTACCATAGGTTTGGCAAGAAAAAAAGTCTGCTAATATATTTCGCTTAATATGATTAGCCTCGACATGGAAATATTTACATTCATCTGACTTGAAAAGTTTGAGAGTACTTGCGCGTGACAGTGGCCTGGGTCGAGTAAAGCACTCTGTGATATGCAACCTCCTGACTCGCCGTCCCATGATCACAAAAACAAATGGGAGGGCACAGTCAATGCTTTTTTTTTCTAGAAGCTGTCTGAGACGCCTTATAATACCAGGACGGTCAAACACGAGAAATACCCACACGAACAAGAGACATGCAGCGTTTCGCTTAGAGAGACTTCCTATGAGGATCTGAGATATCGGCACTGTAAGAGTAAGCCGAGATTCCCGTCTTACCCCTGCACAACTACGGTCATGTGGCCACCACAAACTATGATAATATGCTGAGCTCAATTGTGCGATTGACCCAGGGGTTATGTGTGGGCTTGTAACTTTTGCTAGCTTGAAAGCTGGGTCTCAGCCGTAAGAATGAAGAGAGGCACTCAAGCCTCTCCACAAACGACCGTACTCAAAGGGCCTCTATATATTTTGGCTTTAGCATGATGCTACCGGCATTCTGTAGGCTACGGCGCCAGCCGACAAGACATGCAGACGTGCCTTGGTAAAACAGAGACTGTGACCCATGAGACTACTGCATACTCAAAAATTCGCGATGGGGCCGAGCTCCCGGCCAGTGTGGATGCAGCCCCATGCTTCTATCTGAGGTTACGAGATCCCAGGCCACCGTGGAAGCTGAGCAGGGTTGAATGAATCATATCAGGTCGACAAGGTGCATGAGAATACCGCCCACAGACTGCAGGATAACGCTAGTGATTTACAGAGCACGGAGGAAGTCTGGCAGACGAGGGGGCCTAATGTGCGATCGTAGCTTGTGAGAATAAACAAGTCCCGATTTGCTACGCGTTGAGGTATCTTTGCGTTTCAGGGCTGAAGCGCCGTAATCATAACTTTAAATGCGGAGTGAGACAACGCTGTGATCTGCCGTTAAAGCTGAAACCGGCATCTTTTCCCCATTTCTTACACTACACTTTGCACGATTGTGGCTTGACTGTTGCAAGGAAACAAGCAAGGGTAGCATGCGTTGAACAAGCTGGCATCGTAAAAAGGAGCGACTGCCAAATGCACAACGCTTCAGCTGAGAAGCGCAGACAGGGGCCCACATTTTAAGTTGAGGCCGAAACGGTAGTCAGGAGACGGAAGCGATACAGCCACGGTGGACAAGCCCCGGCCTTGTCTCGGAGCTAGACAAACAACTCGCACACAATGCATTTGTGGTCCCGAGATGTTGAAAGATACGGGAGTAGTTGGCGCCGAGAATGTTCGATAGCAGCTTATCGCGTTGGCAGCCCGAGCTCCACCCAGTAGCTGTTTTTGTGCGCTCATAGTGAGGGGCCTGCTACAAGTTGAGGTGTCAATTTTTTTTTTTTCATCTTACGGTATATTCCAGACCACACTTTTGGTCCAAACTGCGCATGGCTGGGTTGCAACACCGCCCAAACAGCCAAGCTCAGCCTGCACATCACACAGCTTATGGAGATCTAGCCCGCAAGATCTGGCATGGGGCCGCCGCGACCCTCCTGCAAATTGCAGCCTAACTGGCATTTTTCGGTGGATTTGGTGGAGGGCAGCGGCGGCATGGCCCCAATCCCACCCCCCGTAATAAACACCAAGTCTGATTCATACGTGGTCGCTTGGCATGACGACATGTTTCCTGGCAGGAAATAACGACATTGTCGGCCGTTGGGCCCCGATTTTGATTGGCAGACCTCGCCGTCCTCTCTCCACTCGAGCGGATACGAACGCGTCGCCAGCCCCTATTTCTGATCTTTTTTTTTTTTTTTTTTTTTTGGCGACGGTGTTCAATACGGCGGCATGGAAAGAGTGAAGATGGCTCGTTGACAAGGGAGAGGCTGAAACGAGAACACGAACACGCAAGATAGACGCACGTAAATCCTGGTATCTCACAATGCTGTTCAGCCTGTCTCGCTAGTTGGGCGGGCTCCCGTCCTGCTAAAGGCCGTGTCCACGATGCCTGCGACCCTGCGTGACGGGGGTGGGCTGCCCGGAATATCCGGGCGAGTGCCCCTCCCATGGCAAGGAAACTCGAAACGCCAGCTGCTCGTATTTTCTCGCTGAGCACCATAACATGAACCACTGTTAGTGAGTGCGCAGCGGGAAGGTACTTCTTTCCACTGAGCGGGCGCGCGTCGGGGAATTGGAAGGAGGGCACAGTGTGGGTGGGTTACCAATGCTAGTTTCCCCACTGGGCGCATGCAGCTCGATGCCCTGAAATGATTATGCAGGCCCTGATTTAGCGGCAGCCGACAGGCCGGGAGTTTTTCTTGCCAGACATTGCGCGCACACACGCTAACATGTCTCCCTTGCTTTGAAGTCAGGCTCTGTGCATGGCCCAGCTTCACTTGTCGCATTTTCCAATTGAAAGTTACGAGTCGCATGACTTTTGTCATTTCTATTGTCTCGTCTAGCCAGGACTTGATTCGGCAGGCTGCGCCGGCCAGGCGCGCGTTGCTTTTGCCGAATTTGTAGAAGCAATGTGAGGAGGGCGTAAAAGTCCCGCTTTCGCTGCCCCTCTTCTCTCGCCCCTCTAGGGCTCCGTCGCGTCGCCGGGGCCAGAGCTAAAGAGCTAGTTTGAACGCCTCCACAACCAACCAGAAGCCCCAATGGCCGAAGCCTCCCACCTCTCGACCAAAAACTTCAGCCGGGCGCCGAGCCAAAGAGAAAAAAAAAAAAGAACAGAAAAAAGAAAATGTGCAAAGAACATGTAGGATAGTCAGCTGAGGTTTTTCTCTCTTGCCCCAGCGTTCCACTATGCACTGCCGCTAAGACTGTTTCAATTTATTTTGTGTGAGTGAGCGCGCGTTTTCTCGCTTGGAGGGAAAGAGCGACGCGTGCGCAACGCCAACAGCACGGTAACCGCGCAGCGCCGCACACGGTATTTTAAGATCTTTTGCCATGTTTTGCTTGGCTGTAGCAGCTCCCCCCCCCCCCCATCCCCTGCTCCTCGGCTTCTCGCTCCACTCCGGGCCACTGAGGCCTCTGTAATACAGTGTCTTCTTTTTTCGCCCATTTTTTTGTGCCAGGCAGTTGCTCCCTGCTGTGCCGTTGGCGTCCTTTTCGTATCTCACCAATTATTTTCACGCCCTAGGCCCAGAGCTGCTGCCTGCCCCAGCCACGGGCTATCCCCCATGTCCCACCACCACCCACTATCACCCCTCCTCTCCCTAGGAGCATTGCGCCCGCCCGCAGCGTGAGAGAGAAAAGTTCTCGTTCGCTTCCGTCCGTACCTTCCATTGTTTCCTCCTTCCCTCTTCTTTTTCTTTCCCTGCTCTTCGCCCTCACGCTGTCAGTATAATCGCTTCATTTTCCTTTTTTTTTTGCTTTACTGCAACCGCTCTCCTTTCTTTCATTTTCTATTGTGTTCGTTTTCCTCTTTCCTTGGCTCCTCCCCAGCTTTTTTTCGCATCCCTCCCCCGCCCTCGCGAAAAAAAAGTGAACGAGTTGGGTCACCCCTCCGGAAGCATCTTTCTTCTGGTCTGGCCGCTGCCGTCATTGTCGCATCACGCATTTCTCGAGCTGGTCGATTTTCGCTTGCTTCGTTTTGCGTCTCCATCTACTCTGCTTGACTCGATTTGCGTCAACTACGGCCTACATTTCCCTGGTTTCCTTTGATTACAAGCGCCTCGGTCCGATCCTCTTGTCCTCTCAACGCTGCGATCTCCAAGAGTAATAGTAAGTGTACAATTTGCGCTGCTGCTTCTTTTTCACATCCCCGCTGCGCGCGATTGCTTTGCGCAAATTGCGCGCTTCTGCTGCATCCGAATTGCGTATGGGTCTCGCCATCCCGCCATGCTTGCGGCGCACATCCCTTGGCTCTCAGAGCATCCTAAGATCACCACCCGGATCCGCCGGAGCCATAACCGATCTCCCGATTACAGCCGCACGCTACGTCGCATTTCCTGGAGCCATTTCATGACCACGACTGCGCGAAAACACATCAGCTTTCAGCCATTTATGCGGTCTCTCAATCTTCTTCGTGGTATCTTCCAATCTCGGTTTTCGAAAAACGCACCGACTGCTGAAACTTCGACACCACATTATCGCATCTTCAACGTGGCATGCTTGGCATTCAAATCTAAGCTGGGCATTCCGTTGTCACGCATTGTCAAGCATGTTCACTACCTTCAACCTACACTCTTAAAAATTGTCCTTTTATGCACGCATTTATCTGCTTTGTGTAAAGCTGAGAGAAGCTGCAAAGCCGAAACTTTACCGAAAAGGACTTTCCCTGCAACTCCCGACTCTTACTGTGCGATGGTGCTGCCAGGACCCGAGTCTAGCAACTACTGAACGAAAAATACTGCCGATATGACGATGGCTCCGGATTGGCCTTTTGCATGGATCTGGACCGGGTGCTTCTGTCTTGTTTTGTCTGTTGCGCGGCCACCAAGAGCCCTCCTTGCTGGTCATGTGGAATTTGCTGTTATATTACTTGCACTTTCACTCTCAACGCAGCACCTGAAAGTCTATCGCGCAACTTGGGCTAACTTTGGTTCTTTCTAGTTGACTGTTCCAGTTCAATCAACGCCCGATTAACATCAGCTTATCAACAGTTCCTGTTTTCAACTGCGTCTACTTTTTCGCGGTTTCAGGCTCCTTTGTTCTTTGCACATAACTGTAGTTTTTCGATATCGAACATATCCATCGTACAGTTGCTTTCAAAGGCCAACTGTTGCGAAATCCCCTTTACAGACCAACATCCTGTTTTGTTCTACGGCTTGGAGTTTTCAAATAACTCGACTGGCGCAGCTTGGAATTATCGGCATCTACAACACAAACTAGTCTCGTTGCTTTTACTTGCTGGTCGGTTCTATACCCTGTTCTATTACTGGTACGTGTGTTTCTGCGCTCCCCCTGTACCCATTTGCGGTTTTGTCCAATTTCAAACGTTTTTTCTGTACGGGCTACAAACCTTGTTTCTTCAAGTGAAGGCCGAGCGCATGCATAAAATTGGAAAATTATGCATGTACCTTGACCAGCCTCTTATGGCTATTACGCCTAGGCTTGTTTCTTATTGTTGAGGAGCGGATTGCTTTGAAAGTGAAGAGGAAGCATCGTTGCATTACTAAAGCAGACCGAAGAGGCCTCGCTTCATTTTTCACCATTTAAACCCCTTTGCTCAATAGTCCTCTTACCGCCTGCAACTTTTCTGGTTCTCTCCTCTGCCAATCGTTGCCAATTATCGTTCAGAAGTATTGTGAACTTTTGTTCAACAACCCACAAGCTCTAGTGGTTCTGCACTGTTTGCTCGAGTTGACATCGACGACAAGCCCAAGCAAGCTGACAGTCGCCAATCACATTCCTGTTTAGACCCCCTCTGCTAGCATCTCTTCACTCTTCACTGTTTTTCAGCTAGTTTTTTTTCTGGTGCTTTCAGAGTGAGCTCATTCTTGGGTTTTGCTTCACTTTATCCTCACCTTCGTTTCTTGATCCTTTTCCACCTTCGTTTCTTGATCCTTTCCTATCCCTTCGATTGCCTTTGCGCATCGAATGAAGATGACCTGACACTGACATTGGGATAGAAACAATCAAAATGGCAAGCTTTCCCCCCACGAACGGCAGCATGGCGACTGAATCTTCTGCGACGCCCATTAATGGCGGCGCCCTCGATTCTTCTTTCTCGCCTGCCCCTGCCCCTCCGGCTGGAAGCGAATCTTCCAAAACCCTTTGGTCAGTCCTTTTACTTCACTCTGGTGTCAGCATCTCGCAGTTTGACCAAACAAAAGTGCTGACAATACTACTTAGGATGGGAGAACTTGAGCCTTGGATGGACGAGAACTTTGTGAAGAACGTGTGGACCAACTTCTCTGGAGAGACCGTTAACGTCAAGGTTATCCGTGATCGCGCCTCTGGGTAAGAAATCAGCGAACCGTGTACCTGATCTTTTAATTCTGTCTCACTAATAGCCATTAGAAACGCTGGCTACTGTTTCGTTGAGTTCCCTACGGTTGAGGCCGCGACAAAGGCCCTGAGCTTTAATGGCACTGCTATTCCAAACTCATCTCGCGTGTTCAAGCTTAACTGGGCTTCCGGTGGCGGGTTAGTTGACCGGCGGTAGGGTCCCAGAAACCTCCGTTTCCCCAGGAAGAAAAACTAGAAACCGGCACAGTGCTTTGCTAACACCCATCGACAGTGATGACCGCAGCCCCGAGTTCAGCATCTTCGTGGGCGATCTCGGCCCCGAGGTCAACGAGTTTGTCCTGGTCAGCCTGTTCCAGTCTCGCTTTCCCTCGTGCAAGTCGGCAAAGATTATGACCGATGCCGTGACGGGCCAGTCGCGTGGATATGGATTTGTCCGCTTCTCGGACGAGACGGACCAGCAGCGTGCTCTCGTCGAAATGCAGGGCGTGTACTGCGGAAACCGCCCTATGCGCATCTCTACGGCTACGCCTAAGACTCGGTGTGTTGAAACCGGCACTTGGCCTTTGGTTTAGGGGGGCCTACTTGTGTTTAAAAGTTGAGGCACGCTAATACTTTTTCTCGTCTCTAGTTCCCACCAGTATGGCCAGGGCCAACACGGTGGCAACCAGCTGCCCCCGCAGGGTCCCGCCCACGGCGGCATGGGCTGGGGCATGGGCAACGCTGCGGGCAACGGTGGCTACTACCAGCCCGGGTTCGGCCCGATGGCCCCGCAGCCGATGAACCAGTTCACCGACCCGAACAACACGACGGTCTTTGTCGGCGGTCTCTCCGGCTATGTCACCGAGGACGAGCTTCGGTCGTTCTTCCAGGGCTTTGGAGAAATCACATATGTGAAGATCCCTCCTGGCAAGGGCTGCGGTTTCGTGCAGTTTGTGCACCGCCACGCTGCAGAGATGGCCATCAACCAGATGCAGGGCTATCCCATTGGAAACTCGCGTGTCCGTCTTTCTTGGGGCCGTTCGCAGAACAACTCGGGTGTAGGTACTCCCTACCGCCCTGCCCCGCCGCCTCCCCATTACCCTGTTCACGGAGTTGTGCCGGGTGGTGTGAGCCCCTATGGGGCCGGCCCTTTTGGTGGCAATGGCCATCAGGGCCCGCCTGGTCCCCCGCCCTCTGGTGTCTAGGTTAGTTGCGTAGTATGGACTGCCGGCCTGTGACGTTTTTGCTTTTGCACAAGAGGGAGATCCCAGGGCTAACATATCTTGTGCCGTTTTCCAGACGCCCACTGTTGGAAACAGCTCTTTTCCTTTCGTCACGCAAAGCTACTCGTCATAATGTTGGCGTTCGGCGGGTGTGAACGGCGTCATGGCGGTGAAAAAAAAGTACAACGACGACGCCTTTCATGTGGACTCAGCTTTGGAGTCCTCGGGTTCTTTTTATCTGCTTTGATGCTGGCTTCTCTCATTTCTTCCGATTCCAGTTTCTGATCTGATTTCCACGGTTGCTTTCCAATCTTTTCACGACTTTTGCTCCATCCGGCTGTACGCGCGGATCATGGGACGGGAGGAGGATAATGAATTTGATGAACTGCAGTGTCTGCTCCCCCTGCCTTCTTTTCTTTGCCGTCTTCGTTGGTGGCCACGGCTGCTATTGTTGTGTGGGGCAGAAAAGATCAAGTTGGGAGGGGGTTTGGGGGGTTGTGTCCCACTGAAGTCTGTGGAGCGGAATGATGGAAGCGATTGAGACAATGTGGTCCTCCTTTGTGGCGCTGCTTTTGTAGGAGCTTGGAACTGGGATTTATGACGAGCTGTTATTTCACTCCCTTTTTTTTCTAAAAATTTCTTTTCCTCTACTGATTGATTTCTGGCGCTGTTTCTCGTCATGCCCCTTTGGTATCTGCCGCCGCCTCCTGTTCTGGTGCTCTTTTGTGACTGCTTGCGCTTCCTTTTACGTGTGTGTCGTACTCTATCTACTCTCCCCCTAAACCCCCCTACAACCCCCCCCCCCCCCTCTCTCTCTCTCTCCTCTCCTCATTGTTCCTTTCTTCGCCTGACCTGGCTCTGAGTGGAAAGACCAGTAGATGACCATTTTGATTTCGTGGTTTCGGATGACCACTTGTAGTATGATTTACGATTCCAGCTCGCTGGGCGGTTGTCAAGGGCTCGCATCGACGCTTTACGTTTTCCTTGAGCATCATCGGCATTTGGCGTTATTGTATCTACGAGAACATCAAGGTATATGTATGCACTGTATATCTGGAAGGACATGGTGTCGAGAGTAAACGGCGTTTGGACACCGCGGGACAGCGCTGCCTCGGGTCTGGTTAATCAGCAAAGCGGGTCGGCAGAAAAGTGGAGCTGGGAATAACGTCAGTGAAGCTTTTGGCGGAAGTGGGTTATCTTTGATTTGTGATTTCGCGGCCGATTGCGGCGCCGGCGGAGGGCTATTGCGCCATTTCGGGCGTGCTAGTGCTTATCACAGGATGGTGCAAGAAGAGAGGACTGCGCAAGTGCGCTTCGCTTGTCCGTGTTGTGGGTTTTCTGAATTTCTCAAGTTTTATTTTCATTTTTAACTTCATTTTCATCTTTGTCAACAATCCCCGAGACATGTCCAGCCTGGCGTCACTGGTGGCAGCGCGCTACGGCGGAGAAGGAGCGGCGGGCACGGTGGGAGAGTTGGCGGAGAACGCGACGCTGAGGACGCTGCTGTCGCACCGGTCGGTGCGGGAGTTTGTGGCGGGGGCGGGGCTGCCGGAGGGGACGCTGGCGGTGCTGCTGGCGGCGGCGCAGAGCGCGGCGACGTCGTCGAACCTGCAGACGTGGAGCGTGGTGGCGGTGGAGGACGAGGGGCGCAAGGCGCAGCTGGCAGCGCTGAGCGGCGAGCAGGCGTTTATCCGGCAGGCGCCGCTGTTCCTGGTGTTTGTGGCGGACCTGCACCGGCTGGAGGCGGCGGCGGCGGCGGAGCAGCAGCCGGCGGGGGCGGCGCTGGCGTACACGGAGATGTTTGTGATGGCGTCGCTGGACGCGGCCTTTGCGGCGCAAAACGCCGTGGTGGCGGCCGAGTCGCTGGGCCTGGGCGGCTGCTACGTCGGGGCGGCGCGCAACCACGCGCGCGAGGTGGCGGCGCTGCTGGGCCTGCCGGAGCGGGCCATTGGGCTCTTTGGGCTGGCGATTGGCGTGCCGGAACCCGGGGCGGCGGCGGGGGCGGCCGGGGCGGCGGTCAAGCCGCGGCTGCCGGCGGCCGAGGTGCTGCACCGGGAGCGCTGGGACGACGGGGCGCAGGCGCAGCACTTTGCGGCATACAACGCGGCGCTCGGGGCCTACAACGACGGGCAGCAGCAGCGGGCGGCGCAGCCGACGTGGACGCAGCGGGCGACGGAGCGGGTAGCCACCGTGGAGGGCATGCATGGGCGGCATGTGCTGGGCGAGGTGCTCCGGGAGCGCAACTTTGAGCAGAGGTAGGGGGGGGTCTGGTTTGGAGTTGTGATTGTGGTTTGGATGTTGTGATTGCAAAGTCTAGTCTCTAGTCTAGTTTTGGTGGCGCTTCCTAATCTCAATGTCCAGCTCGAGCGGCTTGCGCAGAAAGCCCTCGCGGGTGTCGAGGTGGTCCTGCAGCAGGCGCACGTCGTAGCGGCGGGCCCAGGTGGCGACGATGAGCTTGAGCTCCATCTCGGCGACGTTGCGGCCGACGCAGGCGCGGGGCCCGTAGCTAAAGGGGATAAAGGCGTTCTTCTGGCGCGGGGTGATGGCATCCCAACGCTCGGGGCGGAAGAGGTGGGCGTCGGGCCCCCAGATGGCGGGCGAGTGGTGGATGGAGTAGGTGGGCACGCTGAGGACGGTGCCGGGCGGGAAGTAGTGGCCGTGCAGGTGGATGCCGGAGCTGCCGGGGGGGACCTGGCGCGGCAGGCCGATGCCGGAGGTGGAGTGGTGGCGCAGGGTCTCGTTGATGACGGCGCAGAGGTAGGGCAGGTCGCGGACCTGGTCAAAGGTGGGCACGGCGGGGGCGTCGGGGCCGGTGCCGAGGGCGGCGTCGAGCTCGGCCTGCAGCTTGCGCAGGATGCGGCCGCCGTCGGTGTGCAGGACGTGGAAGAGCAGGGCGCAGGAGGAGTTGGAGGTGGTGTCGCTGCCGGCGATCAGCTGAGTCAGCGCCTCGGCGGTCAGCTCCTCGCGGCCGAGCGGGGCGCCCTTTTCGTCGCGGCCCTCCATGAGGCGGCCGAGCAGGTCCTTGCGGGCGGCGGCGGGCGGGTTCTCGAGGCGCTCGCGCACGCGGGCAATGGCGATGCCGGCCAGGGTCTGGACGGAGGCGGCGCCCTTGCGGAAGAAGCTGTCGGGCAGCCAGGGGGCGTAGGGCTTGAGGGCGGGCAGGGTGCCCAGCACGGCCGACACCTCGCCGCGGCGGTTCAGGATCTCAATGGCGGGCGCGTACAGCGGCAGGCTGTCGGCGGTGGCGCGCACCTCGGCCATGTCGGCGCCGTTGGCCAGCATGCCAAAGGGGGCGCCAAAGGCGAGGTCGCCGATGACGTCAAAGGCCAGGTAGTTGAACCATTTGAGGCAGTCAAAGGGCGTGTGCGCGGCGGCCAGCGCGTCCCACTTCTGCACAAACAGCTCGAGGTTGCCGTGGATGTAGGGCTCGAACTGGGCGACCGACTTGGCCGAGAAGGTGTGCGCGACGATCTTGCGCTTGCGCGTGTGCTCGGCGCGGTCGCGCGTGTTGAACAGGCCGCGCTGGATGCTGACAAAGGCGTCGTAGTAGGAGCTGGGGGGGGGGGGGGTCAGTGAATGTTCTCTCTTTCTGGTCAGGGTCGGAGCCCACCTCTTGGTGAAGCCGTTGCCGTGGCCGTAGATGGCGTTGATGGCCTCGTCGTCGTTGATGCTGACGTGGTTCGGCTGGATGCGCACCACCGGCCCCAGCCGGGCGTGCACCTCGTCGACGACCAGGTAGCGCTTGCCGCGGCGGCACACCAGCAGCAGCCAGAGGTCGCTGAACTGCGCCGGGAACGGCGCCGGCAGCCCGCGCAGCGCCCGGTAGGTCACCAGGTACGGGTACAGGTAGTACGCCACGAGGCCCAGCAGCAGCACCGCCGGCGACCAGGCCGAGTAGCTGTAGAGCAGAGCGAGCAAAGACATTTGGAAGGAAATGGAAGGGAAAGGGAGGAAGAAAAAATCAAACCGAGGGATAAACCAAGGGACAACCCCGAGAAAAAAAGAGATGGAAACAAGACTGAAAAAAGAGACTGAAACAAGATGAAAAAACGAGACAGAAGCAAACTGAAAAAACGAAACAGCACAACAGACAGACATAAATACCGCCGCGGAAGCTCCGCCTCGCTCTCTCGCCTCAAGTTCGCGGTCCGAGGCCCTCGCGCGGTGTCGTCGGGGCCCTTTGATCTGTGCACATGTGCGGACTTGCTCGAGTGGATGCGGGCGGGGGTTTTGCGGGTTAGCGCGGGGAATACCCCCGCACCTCCCGGAAGACCGGGGCGGCAGGCACGTCGGCAGACAAGACGGCAAATACACTGGGTCCTATTGGCTGGCCATTGGCTGGCCATTGGCTGGCCGTCTTGGCACGTGCCAATGTCGAGATCTTACGCTACCAGTCGGCATTGTCCAGAACTGGGCATTCGTATTGGCAGCTCAAGAGGGATGCGGATTGAACTCTTACACATGCACAAGTATGTCCTCACGCGCAATGTCCTCACGCGCAAGTATGTCCTCGAAAACATGACCTCGAACCTTGTGTCGGCACGTGACCGCAAAATGTCCTCCGAACCTTGTGTCGGCACGTGACCGCATATGTCTAAACTCCCTTTTGGGCAACAACTTGCATTACCCGATTCGGCAACTGCGCGCCCTCCACCACTCTGGCCTCATCTCGGAGACGATCCAAAATGGCACTGGTACGAACGCGCATCCTCATCCTGTCCGACACCCACGGCGAAGCGTTCGAGCCCATGCCGTCCGTGGCCGTGGACGTGGCCATCCACTGCGGCGACCTCACCGAGGAGTCCAAGCTCGCCGAATTCCAGCAGACGCTGTCGCTGCTGAAGAGCATCAACGCGCCCCTCAAGCTCGTCATTGCCGGCAATCACGACTTTACGCTGGACTACGAGGCCTTTTGCCGGCAGGTGGCCGACGCCAACGCGCTGCGCCAGCGCGCGGGCGAGGAGGCCCTGACGGCGCACGAGGTGCAGCGCGAGTACGGCGCCGTCGGCGACGCCAGGCGGCTGCTGGAACGCGACACGGCCACCGGTTCGACGTGGCCCCCGCGACCGACATTGTGCTGACGCACGGCCCGCCGCTGGGCGTGCTGGACCGGACGGGCGGCGGGGTGCGGGCCGGCAGCGCGCAGCTGTTTGCCGCCGTGGCCCGGGCGCGCCCGCGGCTGCACTGCTTCGGGCACGTCCACGAGGGATGGGGCGCCAAGCTGGTGGCCTGGCGCGACAAGCCCAGCGCCGAGCCGTCGCACTTTAGCGACATTGACAATGCCCGGTCCACCCTGGTTGAGGCCCTGGCGCGGCTGGGCCCGGGACCGCACGACTCGGCCGAGGCCGTGGCCGCCAAGGAGGCCAAGAGCCGGAGCTACAAGCAAGCACGACTCGCCCGCAGCAGCCACGGTGCGG
Organism: Graphilbum cf. rectangulosporium; assembly: GCA_019925645.1. Taxonomy (NCBI): domain Eukaryota; kingdom Fungi; phylum Ascomycota; class Sordariomycetes; order Ophiostomatales; family Ophiostomataceae; genus Graphilbum; species Graphilbum cf. rectangulosporium. The sequence goes on from JADHKI010000008.1 coordinate 231,993, forward strand.
GCGAGGACGCTGCCATCGTGCCGGGGAAGCACACGCTCTTTGTCAACGCGGCCATGCAGGGACGCAGCGACGACGAGAGGCAATGGCCCTGGCTGATCGAATTGGACCTTGAGAGCACACGATAAAATTCTAAAGGTACTTGAACTACCCGCACTCAAACACTACCCTCCTAAATGTGATGCACCCAGGCGGTCAGCTTGCTCAGAGAGCTCCGGGCGGGCTCGTCGTGGGCGTAGAAGCGGCGGCCCTCGTCGAGGTTGATGGCGGCGGAGTCGACCCAGCGGCGGCCGCGGAAGTAGGTCAGCTTGGCGACGGCATAGATGACAATCATGGCGATGACGGAGACGTAGACGGAGAAAAAGTTCTTGGCCGTGGTCTTGTCGCCGAGGGGCCAGATGGCGAGGTAGAACTCGGCAATGATGAGGATGATGCACCAGGCCAGGCCCCAGTAGGCGGCCCAGGGCCAGGTCCAGGTCTTCCAGGGCAGGTCGTGGACGCTGCGGCCCTGGACCTTCCAGGCGTGGCGCATGCGGATGTGGGAGAGGCAGATCATGCCCCAGCCGAAGAGGGTGAAGAGCGAGGTCAGGTTGGAGAACCAGCCAAAGACCTCGGCGCCGGTGTGGTCGACGTTGATGTAGGCGAGGCCGCCGCCAATGACCAGCGTCGGCACGAGGGCGTACCACGGCCGGCCGGAGCGGTCGGCTTTTTCCATGAGCTGGGGGTGCGAATGAGTCAATGGGTCAAGGAAGCAAAGGTGGGTGGAGGGGGTCACGGAGAAAGACGTACCCGGGGCGCCATGCCGATCTGGGACAGGCCGACGAGGGTGCGGGAGCCGGCGTAGCCGGAGATGCTGCCGGTGGAGACGACGGAGATGAAGATGACGGCGTTCATGATGTGGGCGAGGGGCTCGAGGCCGGCGTTGCGGTAGGCAATGACAAAGGGCGAGGCGTTGGTGCCGGAGCCGCCAAAGAGGTCCGGGTCGGCGGGCGAGACGGTAATGGTGACCATGAGGGAGCCGAGGATGTAGAAGAGGGCGAGGCGGATCCAGATGGAGCTGACGGCCTTGGGCACGGACTTGCGGGGGTTGCCGGTCTCGGCGGCGACGAGGCCGGCGTTTTCGGAGCCGGACATGGCAAAGATGCAGGTGGGCATGACGGCGAGGAAGCCCTTGAAGCCGTGGGTGAAGCCGTGGGTCGAGTTCCAGTAGCGGAAGCCGACGGCGTCGTGGTTGGGGGCGCCGCCGGCGGAGATGACGATAAAGGAGATGATGACGACAAAGATCCAGCCAAACTTGATGGACGAGGCCACCACCTCGATCTCGCCAAACAGCGTGACGGCGCCAATGTTGATGGCGATGATGACGACCCAGAAAATGGTGATCCAGGCCGCCGTCGGCACCTTGTCGGTCCAGAAGCTGAGCACGGTGACGACGCCCTGCAGCTCGTTGGCAATCGTGATCCAGTACGAGAACCAGTAGCACCAGCCGAGCGTGAAGCCGGCCGCGGGGTCGACAAACTTGTTGGTCCACTGCACAAAGGCCGACGGGAGGGGGTACATGACGGCCATTTCGCCAATGGAGTGGGACACGGCCCAGATCATGGAGCCGGAGAGGAGGTCTGGGGGTCAGTTTTTTTTTTCTTTCGTTTCTTCTTCTTTCGTTTCTTCCTCTTTCTTCTTTCTCTTTCTCTTTCTTATTCCTTCTTCTTCTTTCTTCCTTCTTTTCTTCCCACTCACAGCCAATAAAGATGCCGGCCGGCCCGCCCTCCGTCAGGCTGGTGCCGCTGCCGAGCCAGAGCCCCATGCCGATGGACGAGCCGAGCGCGATCATGGTGATGTGGCGGCTGCTGAGGCGGCGCTGCAGCTCGCTGTCGGCGCCGTAGTCGCCGAACATGTCGCCGGGCACCGGCCCCTCGCTGGCGGCGGGAGCCGAGTGCACGCGCTTCTCGACGTCGTGATCGCTAGCCGACATGATGGTGAAGATATGGAGGTGTCGGGGACAGATATGGGACCCAGGACCGCAGCGCCCTTTTAACAGACAGCGACATCCTGATAGCATCCTTGGCATGTAACGTGGCCACCACCACCTTCCCCTTGTGCCACGGGCCACGCTGGGCCGTCTTACACCCAGCTGACACGCTCGAGGTAATACCAGATAAGCACGCCGCCGTTGATAGGAGGATCGCCGCCAAGACACCCCCACAGCCATTCTCGAGAACCAGTTTCAACGGCGCCAAGGCTTCTTATCTGGGATCACGAGCGTCAAGGCCCTGGCGAGTACTGGCGAGTACTGGCGAGTACCTCGACCGCGCCGCCTTCCGACGGGGCTGCAGCGACGCGCCTGTACTCTGCGGTATTTGCGTCGCTGGACGCCAAGAATGTCTTATCAATATAAGATATCATGCAAAAGGGATAGTACAAAGAATATGTAAAGCAGGACCAGACGCAAGGGTCACCCGGGCATCACACCACGGCCCTTGCTTCTGGTCCTGCTTTGCTCATCGGTCCTCTCAGCCGCTCAGCCGTGGTGTCCGGCGTGCTCTGCGTCGTCATCCAGCGGGTTGACGTATATCAAGGGGTCCGCATGTGCAGTACTATGCATGTAACGAGAAATGCATGCAACGAGTGGTATGCACTAAACAGTATATGCATGAAACGGTTCACGTATGCACTAAACGGGCGCCTTATCGCTCTATCCACTAGCTGCGGCCTGTCCGACATAAGGCGCCAGCTCGCAGCACACCCTTCTTCTCCATGGCCAGCACACGCAAACCATGGCCGTGCAGCACTACGAGATTAAAGATTTCCGCTTCGCCGACGGCACGACGCTGCCGTCGGTGTCGGTGGCGTACGTGGAGCGCAACGCGGGCGCGGCCAAGACGGCGCTGGTGATCAGCTGCTTCCGCGGGCGGCTGGCCAACACGTACGACTTTGCGGCGGGCGCGCTGCGGAACCACCGCGTGGTGGTGGTGGCGCTGCTGGGCAACGGCGAGTCGTCGAGCCCGTCCAACACGGCGGGCTTCCCGCAGGCGACGGTGGCCTATGCCGACTGCGTGCGGGCGCAGCGGGCGCTGCTGGTCGACGGCCTGGGCGTGGCCGAGCTCGACGTCGTCGTCGGCTTCTCCATGGGCGGCCAGGCGGCCTACCACTGGGCCGTCATGTTCCCGGACCTGGTGCGGCGCGCCGTGGTCATCTGCGGGTCCGCGCGCACGAGCGGGCACAACTTTCAGTTTCTCGAGGGGCCGCGGGCCGCGCTGGAGAACGCGGCGGACTACGTGGCGCGGCGGGCAGCCGGGTCGGGGTCGGGGTCGGGGTCGGGGTCGGGGTCGGGGTCGGGGTCGGGGTCGGGGTCCGGGTCCGGGCTCTGCCCCCGCGGCCTCCGCGCGTTCGGCAAAGCCTACTCGGCCTGGCTGACGAGCGCCGAGTGGTTCGCGCAGGAGCAGTTCCGGGCGCTCGGGTTCGCGACGCAGAGCGCCTGGGACGAGGCCACGACGGGCGCGGGCTACACGGGCTGGGACCCCGACGACCTGCTGACGCTGCTGGGCATGTGGCAGCGCGGCGACATCACGACGGTGGCCGGCACGGGGCCGCGGCTCGAGGACGCGCTGGCGGCGGTGCGCGCGCCGGTGCTGCTGATGCCGAGCCGGACGGACCAGTACTTTCGCTGGGAGGCCGCCGCCGCCGAGGCCGAGGCGCTGCCGCAGGCGACGCTGCGCGTGATCCCGTCGGTCTGGGGGCACACGGCGGGCGGAGGGGCCAACCCGGTGGACATGCAGTGGGTGGATGAGCAGATGAAGGAGTTTTTGGGAGCTGAGAGAATCGAGAGAGAGATCAAAGACAGGAAATAGAGATGAGAGAGAAAAAAGAACAGAAAAGAAAATCATTCAACAGACGCCCCAAACTCGTACAAGGCCGCGGCCATCAAGACGCGGTCGTCCTCAAAGCGGCGGCCAATGATCTGCATGCCAATGGGCAGCGGCACGTCTGGGCGGGCCGGGTGGGCGGCGGCGCCACAGGGCACGCTGAGGGCGGGATGGCCGCTGACATTAAAGGGGCTGGTGTTGTTGGTGGTGCCGACGCCGTAGCCGATGCGGTCGGCGGCAGAGCCGGAGCCGGAGCCGGAGCCGGAGCCGGGCGGCGGCGGCAGCGGGCGGGCGACGTCGGGGGCGCAGGGGGCGACGAGGACGTCGACATGGTCGAGGGCGGCGTCGTAGGCGGCACGCAGGGCGAGCACGAGGCGGTGGGCCTTGGCCTCGGCGGCAGGGGGCAGCAGGCGGTCGGCGGCAAGGCGGCTGAGCAGGACGTTGACGGCGGCGGGGCTGCTGGCGTGCAGGGCGTCCATGGAGGCGGGCGAGGGTGGCCAGCGCGGGCGCAGGTGGGCGGGCACAAAGGCGAGGTGGCCGCCGGGGCGGGCCTGCAGTAGGTAGTGGGCCATGGAGGGGCGGGTGGCGGCGTTCCAGATGACGGCGCCGTCGGCGTGCAGCGGCACGGAGACGTCGACGACGGTGGCGCCGGCGGCGGTAAAGGCGCGGCGCGCGGCGTCGCGCACGGTGTCGCGCACGACGGGGGTGAGCCCGGGCACGGCAAAGGCCTCGGTGAGGAGGCCGACGCGCCATTTCGCGCCGGGGCCGGCCGGGGCCGGGGCCGGAACCGGAACCGGAACCGGAGCCGCCAACGCCTCGCGAAACGCCGCCAGCCGCGCGCGGTACGGCGGCACGGCGGCGCGCAGCGGCGACTCGGGGCTCATGCGCGGGTCCAGACCGTCGTAGCCGGCCATGGCCTCGAGCAGGGCGGCAATGTCGTCGAGGCGCGCGGCCAGCGGGCCGAGGTGGTCAATCATGGGCGACATGGAGGCGGCGCCGGTGTAGGGCACGAGGCCAAACGTCGGCTTGAGCCCGTAGATGCCGTTGTACGCGGCCGGGATGCGCACCGAGCCGGCCTGGTCGGTGCCAATGGCCAGCTCCGCGGTCACGCCCCACTTTGGGTCCGGCTCGGGCCCGGAGCCGGCCCCGGACAGGCTGTGCGCCGCCACGAGCGCCGCGGCGCCGCTGCTGCTGCCGCCGGCCGAGTGCCCGGGCAGGCGCGGGTTGTGCACGGGCCCGGTAAAGGAGGTGTGCGACTGCGGCGACGCGCAAAAGGCCTCGCACGTGGCCGAGCCGCGCACGACGGCGCCGGCCGCCAGCAGCCGCGCCACCGCGACCGCATCCACGGCCGACGGCGTCCAGCCGCCCTCGCCCTCGCCCTCGCCCTCGCCCTCAAACAGCAGCGGCGACGTGCCCAGCGTCGTCGGCAGCCCGGCCACGCAGATATTGTCCTTGACGGCCAGCGAGCGGCCGCTCAACGCCGCGTCGCCCGCCGACGCCGCCGCCCGGATCTCGCAGCGGAAGCTCCAGGCATTAAACGGGTTCTCGGCCGCCGCCGGCACCGCCGCCGTGCGCGCGCCGCCGGCCGCCGCCACCGGCTCCAGCGCCGGCGGCGTGTAGTCGGGGCCGGCGTCGACCTTGCGCAGCACCGCCTCAAACGACTGCAGCACCGCCAGGTAGTCGGCCTTGTCGGCCGTCGCCGCCTCGCCCGCGTGCAGCGCCGCGAGCAGCGCGTCGACGTCCTCGGCCGTAATGGTCGGCGGCGGCGCCCCGGGGATGACGACAATAGACATGGTGGGGGGGGTTAAAGAGGGGAGAACAAGTGCGGATTTAACGAGGCCGCAAGTACAGTACATTAGGGGATCTAGGTTTAATTTATAGCCGTCGGATGGGCCGACTATCATTCCTGCCCGTTTGCCACCAGCACGCGGCCGCCGTCGATGCACAGCGAGATGCCGTCAATGTAGGCCTAGAGGTCAGTACGTGCTCACTCCCACTCCCACTCCCACTCCCACTCCCACTCCCACTCCCACTCCTCCACAAACTTACCCCTGCGCGGCTCGCCAGGTACAGCACGGCGCCGGCAATGTCGTCTTGGTTGCCGGCGCGCTTGGCCGGCACCTTGTCAAAGAGGTTGCTAAAGATGTTGCCGGCGGCGCCGACGGGGTTCATGTTGCTCGGGACGACTGGGGGGGGTTAGTTAGCGGCGTTGTGCAGCGGACCGGAGCGGACTTTTTGCAGCGGCCTTTGTGCGACCCGAGTTTGTCCGAGCCCAACCACTTACATCCCGGGTTGATGCCGGCCACGCGCACGTAGAAGCGGCTAAACTTGGCGGCGAGCAGGCGCACGAGGTGGTCGGTGGCGGCCTTGCTGGCGGCGTAGCTGGTCAGGTCGACGTTGGTGACGTTGTGCATGCTGGCGCAGGAGCTGGTCATGACGACGGCGCCGCAGCCCTCGCTGCGGCCGAGGCGGCCGGCGCCGAGGTCGCGGGCGGCGGCGGCGGCCAGCAGCGGCAGCAGCGCGACGGCCAGGTAGTAGTGGGCGGTGGTGTTGACGGCAAACGAGTCGGCCCAGTCCTGCGGGCGCGCCGACCAGAGCGAGGCCTGCAGCTCGGCCAGCGGCGCCGCCAGCACGTCGCAGGCCACCGGGGGGTCCCGGCGGATGCCGGCGTTGCTCACCAGCAGGTCCAGGTGCGGCTCGCGCGCCGCCACAAATGCCGCCAGCGCCGCGATCTGCTCCTTTTGCGCCACGTCGCACGCCACCGCCATCGCCGCGCCCGCGCCGCCCTGCGCGTTCAGCTCCGCCACGCTCGCCTCCAGCGCCGCGCCCGGCAGCGCCGCCACGTACACGCGCGCGCCGTTGGCCACCAGCCCGCGGCAGATCATCAGGCCCAGCCCGCTGCTGCCGCCCGTCACCACGGCCACGCGGCCGCGCACGTCAAAGAGGCTGTCGGCGGAGAGGGACATGGTTGTGGTGGTTGTGTGGTGGTTGTGCCGATGTGGTGGTTGTGCCGATGTGGTGGTGGTTGTGTGGTGGATGTGTGGTGGTTGTGTGGTGGTTGTGCTGATATTGTCTAGGTGGTGGCACTATAGTTGTGTACTGCAGAGTGTAGTTCTTCCCCCCTACTGCAGACAGCTGTAGCGCCGGACAGGCCGACGATAAGTCCCGAGAACCATGTTGTCAGATAGTACGTCATTCCATTGATACGTCCAAACTAATGTACAGCTCCGTGTCCTGCCCTGTGTCCTGCAGTGTTCTGTCCTGCAGTTTCCTGACTCCATGTCCTCGTGTCCTGCCGTGTCCTGCAGTTTCCTGACTCCATGTCCTCGTGTCCTGCCGTGTCCTCCTCCTATCATCCTGTCCCATCACTCCTCCCCACACCTACTCCTTGTAGTGCTCCCGTGTCCGCTCCTCGGCCGCGGCCAGACACTCGTCCAGCATGGCCGGGTCGCGCGGGATCAGCTTGACCTTGAAGTAGCGCGGAATGGCGACGAGCGCGGTCTTGAACTCGTTGTAGTCGACATAGTCGGTGTTGGGCGGCGCGTCCTCGCTGGCGACGATGCGGTAGGACGAGAGCAGGCGCACGAGCGCGGCGTACAGCAGGCGGCTGGCAATAAACTGGCCCGAGCAGGCGCGCGAGCCGGTGCCAAAGGACAGGTGGCCGAGGCCGTGGGTGTCGGCCTCGCGCGGGGGGTCGAGGCTGCTGAGCCAGCGCTCGGGGTTGAAAGTGGCGGCGTCGGGGCCAAAGTGGTCGACGTCGTGGTTGCCGGCCTGGGCGTTGATGAGGATCATGGTGCCGGCCGGGATGACGGCGCCGTCCCAGGCGACGGGCGAGACGGTCTTGCGCGGCAGGCTCATGGAGCTGACGGTGTAGAAGCGGCCGGCCTCCTTGATGATGGCGTTGACGTAGGGCACGCGCTCCTCGGCGTAGCAGGCGGCCCAGGCGTCGCGCACGTCGGGGTAGTGGCGGCAGATGTCGGCGTAGGCGGCCTCCTGAAAGGCCTGGCCGGCGGGCGTGGCCAGCGAGCCCAGGCACGAGGTCAGCGTGCCCGGGATGGTCTCGAAGCCGCCCGAGACGAGCGAGAGGCAGATGGACGAGACCTCGACGCCGCTCAGCTTGGTCTCCTCGTCCTTGAGGATGGCGGCGCTGATGCACGGCTTGTCGGTACCGGCCTTGATCATGGCGCGCACCTTGTCCAGCAGCAGGTTGAGGTAGGCGTCGCGGCGCGCGCGCAGCTCGCGCGAGCGCGCATTCTTCTCGTTGTTGGGCACGTAGCGCAGCGCCGGCACGTAGTCCTGGTAGTTCTCCGAGGCGCTGCGCAGCAGCGAGATGGCCGAGCCGACGGTCAGGATCTCGCGCAGCAGCTCGTCGTACACGGCGTCCATGCGGATGCCGTAGCACAGCGTCAGCGTCGTGTTGAGCGCGTAGCGCTGGATGTACGGCCGCACGTCCAGCTCCAGCGCGCCGTCGCGGCTGTCGCGCCGCAGGTCGCGCAGCACGCAGTAGCTCTCCAGGTCCAGCATCGGGTGGTAGTTGCGCAGCGCCGGCCGCCCCAGCGCCGTGCCGGCCGCCTTGCGCTTCTTGCGGCACGACTCGTCCCACGGCGACGAGCCAATGGTGAAGCCCTGCGTGCTGCTGATCACGCCGTGGAACGTGTACAGCTTGGGCCGGTCAATCACCGCGTTCTGGTTGCCCAGCAGCATGCGCTTGCAGTCGTCAAACGAGTTCACCACCACCGCCCGCGTGTTGCCCAGCTTGATCTGGAAGACCGAGTGCCCGTACTGCCGCCACCACTTCTCGCACGTTGTCGCGTGGTCCTCGCCCAGCCGCAGCAGGTGCCCAAACACCGGCACCGCCCCCGGGATCTCCGGCAGGCCCTTGATGTGCGGCACGTCCGTCGCGTACATGACGTTGTAGGCCACGTACGTCAGCGCCACCACCAGCACCGCCGTCACCAGCGCCCCGGCCTGTTCGTGGCTCTGCATCTGCGCCCAGTAGTGCCGCAGCAGGCTGGCGTCGAGGATGTTGAGTTTGGCGTCCATGATCGTAAAATGGCGGATGTTGACGACGGAACACGACTGCACGACTGGCTTGAGCGCAAACTCGGCGACTCCCAGTCCACTCTATATCTATCCCGCCGCCGTTATCAGCTTCGGCCACGCCGTCCGGCGTCGGATGCGCCGCTGCCCCACTACCCCACCTCGCGGGCCACGGGCAGCCACGGAAGCAGCAGCCCTGATTAAGAACGGCCGTACACTGATTACAAACCCAAGACATACCCTCTGGTTGTGACTCTTGCCTCCTCTGGCAAACGCGTCCTCGGTAAACGCGTTCGAAATGTCCCCCGTCGTCCTCGTCACCGCCGGCTCGGCCGGCCTCGGCGCCGCCGCCGCCCGCCTGTTTGCCCGCAGCGGCTACCGCGTCGTCGTCAACTACAGCGCCAACGCTGCGCGCGCCGAGGCTTTGGTGGCCGAACTGGGCAAGATCGATTTGGCTGCTTCTGCTTCGGCTTCCGCCTCTGCCTCTGCCTCCGCCTCTGCCTCCGGCCCGGCCGCCCCCCACCTCGCCATCCGCGCCGACCTGGCCTCGCGCCCCGACGTCGAGCGCCTCGTCGCCGAGACCGTCGCCGCCACCGGCCGCCTCGACGTCGTCTTCTCCAACGGCGGCTGGACCGCCTTCCGCGACACCACCCGCCTCGCCGACAACGTCTTTGACGACGACTGGGACCGCGCCTTTGCCATGAACGTCAAGTCGCACCTCTGGCTGCTGCACGCCGCCGAGCCGCACCTCGCCGCCGCCGACGGCGCCTTTGTCACCACCGCCTCCCTGGCCGGCGTCAGCGGCATGGGCAGCTCGCTGGTACGCACTCTGTCTCGCGTTGGCGCCTCTTTTCTTCTTCTTTTCTTCTAACCTATTTCCCCCAGGCCTACTCTGCCACCAAGGCCGCCCAGATCCACATGGTGCGCGGCCTCGCCGCCATGGCCGGCCCGCGCGTCCGCGTCAACGCCGTGTCGCCCGGCCTGCTCGAGACCGAATGGGCCGAGCGCTTCTCGCCCGAGCAAAAGGCCGCCGTCCTGGCCAAGACCAAGCTGCAGCGCTTTGCCACCGTCGACGACGTCGCCGACCAGGTCCTGGCCCTGGCCCGCAACCGCAGCATCACCGGCGTCAACGTCCTCCTCGACGCCGGCACCATCCTATAGTCAAGAACACGCTAGCCTACAAGCGCCTCTCTGTGCTTATGTAAAGTGACGCTACGCCGGCTCCAAAATGCGTACTGCATAAGTACTCCATCGGGGCCTCCGAAAAAGATAGCCATTGGCTGATCACCGCACATCGGCAATCACCGCACATCGACTGATCCCGCACGTCGACTGATCACCGCACATCGGCTGCTACGACCGCCGCCGTCGGCCTCAGCGACGCTCCGGCTCCGTTGGGCCGCACCGCCCGACGGCAGGCGGACCATCCGCTAGCCGGCCGGCTGTGTTCTTAAGATTTCGGGTCCGAACTGATGCCTCTCACTTCTACTACCTCTCCCTACCACCTCTCCCTACCACCTCTCCCTACCACCTCTCTACCACCTCTCTACCACCTCTCCCTACCGCCTCCCCCCACCACCTCTTTCATCATGGCCGTCAACGGTGAAGCCTACCTGTCCAACCCGGACGCCCCCGAGGGCACCAGCCGCTTCGCGCAGGCTCGCCTGGCCCCGGCCGGCCCGCACCGCACCATCTACATTGCCGGCACGGCCTGCGTGCGCGGCGACACGTGGCCCGGCGTGACGGAGAACGCCGACGGCACGCGCACGCTGGACGTGCGCAAGCAGACCGCCGCCGTGCTCGAGAACATTGACGCCATCATCAAGGGCGCCTCGGGCGGCAAGGGCGGCGTCGCCAACATCATCGACGCCGTCGTCTACATTATCGACATGGACCGCGACTACGCCGGCATGAACGAGGAGTGGAACAAGGTCTTTCCCACCCGCGCCGTGGCCCCGGCCCGCGCCACCATTGGCGTCAAGCAGCTGCCGGACCCGCGCATGCTGGTCGAGGTCAAGGCCGTGGCCGTCGTGGAGATTTAGATAGTAATGTCTGTTTTAGTAAAGTGTGCCAGTCTGTGTCTGTGCGATGTTAGTAAAGTGTGCCAGTCTGTGCGAATGTCCGTGCAGTGCGAAATCGGCGAGATCTGCGGCTGTGGCCCGAGCGCATGGTCCGTGCGCGCTGCCTCACATGCAAGGCAATCGCCGTCCTCAAGGTACTTATCTCGGCCCAATCTCGGCCCAATCACAGTACACCATTTGCAACCCGGCGGGGCGCGGCTTATCTTCATCTCGTCGGGAGGCGCGATTTGCGGCCACCCGCACAACAGCCAGATCTAGAGCGCTCGTCGTCGTCATGGTGACCCCCGAGGCCCGTCTGTCGTGCGCACGATGCCACAAACGCAAGAAGCGCTGTGACAAGGCGCTGCCGGCGTGTAAAAACTGCCTGGGCGCCCGCGTTCGCTGCAGCTTCCTCGACAACGAGAGCCAGACGACGGCCTCGTACCCGGTGACGTGAGCTGGCTTTCTTTCTTTTCTTTGATGTTGTTTCTTGTTGTTGGTCAATCTCTAGGTTCTCTCGCTGACTCTCAGGTATGTGCGCAACCTCGAGGCCCGCGTGCAGGCGCTCGAGAAACACCTGGCGTCGGCCGCGCCGGTGAGTGAAGAAGCGGCGGCGACAGAATCCTTTTTCGAGCCATCCTTGGCGCCATCGGACCCTCCGGACGCTGCCTTTACCGGCAGCTTTGCCGACAGCTTTGCCGACGCCGAGCGCGGCAAGGACTCTGACAGCATGGTCGCCTCGCACCCCATGTCGTCGCCCAGCCCGCGATTTCAGCAGCAGCAGCAGCAGCAGCAGCAGCAGCCGCAGCCGCCCCCTGCCATATATTCGCCGTCGCCGCCACGGCCGCCTGGCATGCTGTCGCGCGTAGGGACGGCCGGGGGATCGACGGCGGCGTCGCCGTCGTTTGCGCAGGAGCTCAAGGCGCTCTCGCTGGAGGCGACGGCGGAGCGGCACCTGGGCTCGTCGTCGGGCGTGTCGTTTGCCAAGCTGACGCAGATGATTCTGCGGCGGCTGACGCCCGACAAGGCCGACTTTGTCTTTTGCGAGGCCGAGGGAGGCGGGGAGGAGGGGGGGCCAAGTGGTAGTGGTGGTGGTGGTGGCGGCGGCGGCGGCGACAACAACAACAACAATGATCATAACAACAACAGCAACGGCAACAACGGCAACAGCGGAGACGGGACGGGCCAGCGGACGGCAGCGGCGGCCGACCCACCGCTGATGCACTTTGACTCGCCGTCGGATCTGTTCAACGCGTCCGTGTTCCACAGCCTGGGCCAGAGCATCTCGGTGCACCCGCTGCTGTTTGGCGACGTCTTCTTGGCCGACATCACGGAGCCGGACACGGCGCTGGTGGGCCTGCACTGGCCGCCGAGCACAGACGACGCGCACGTGCACATGCTGGTGGACTTTTACTTTGCGCACAGCAACACGCTGTACCCGATCGTGGTGCGGCACGAGCTGGCCGAGACGATGCTGGTGATGCGCGCGGACCCGCACGGCGCGGCGGCGTCGCTGTCGCCGCTGCTGCTGTTCCGCGTCTGGATGGTGCTGGCCATTGGCGCCACGGCCGTGTCGTCGGTCTCGCTGACCGAGGAGTCGGAGCCGATGCTGTACTACAACAAGGCGCTCGAGTACGCCGAGCCCGCGCTGGCCCTCGACGAGATGGCCGCCCTCGAGGTGCTGACCCTGCAGGTGTCGTACTCGTTTTTCAACCAGCTGGGGCCCAGTGAGTCCCCCCCTGGCACGTGGACGGATCTGTTCTCTCTCTGCAAAAGTCGCCCCCCTCCCCCTTGGCCCGTGGAAGGCCCGCGCTGACCGCAGACACCTGGTTCCTCGTCGGCATCTCGGCGCGCCTCGCCCTCGGCATGGGCCTGCACACGGCCTCGACGTACGAGAAGCTGCCGGCCGACGCGGCCGAGCGCCGCAAGCGCTTCTTCTTTTCCATCTACATGATGGACCGGCTCGTGTCCATTGCGCTGGGGCGCCCGTTTGCGATCCACGACGACGACATTGACGTGGAGGTGGGTTCTCTCCTCCTCCTCTCCTCTTTTTCTCTCCCCCTTTTTCTCTTCTCTCCTCTTTTTCTCTCCCTCACACGACAGCCCTTTGCCGCCGTCGACGACGAGTTTGTCACGCCCGAGGGCATCCGGCCGCAGAGCCGGCTGCAGCCGTCGATGATGGCGGTGCCGCGGCACATCCTGGCGCTGCGGCAGATTGCCAGCCGCATCGCGCGGCAGGTGTACGCGAACCCGCAGGCGGCGCAGCTGGGTGTGGCGCAGCGCGAGGCCATCCTGACGGGCCTGCACGCGGAGCTGATCGAGTGGCGGCGCAACATGCCCTTTCCGCTGCTGGACATTGACAGCCGCGTGCCGCACCTGAGCAGCTCCTGGTACGACTTCAACTACTACACGCACCTGGCCTCGCTGTACCGGCCCTCGCCGCTCTTCCCCGTCATGGACCACAAGCGCGTCAAGGTGCTCGAGACGGCCGCGGCCATGTCCGTGCGCCAGGCCTACAACCTGCACCAGCAGCGCCGCTTTGCCTACAACTGGCTCAACTTCCTCGCCCTCTTCACCGCCACCCTCTCGCTCATCTACGCCACCACGGCCCAGCCCGAGAACCTGGCCGCGGTGCTGCGCGAGACGCGTGCCATTGAGGATCTCGAGCTCGCCCTCGAGCTCTTTAGCACCCTGAGCGTCAAGTTCTCGGCCGCCCGCAAGATCCGCGGCATGATTGCCGAGATCTGCAAGCGCTACAAGGACGTCAAGGAGCTGAGCTAGCGTGCAAAGTGATGGGTCTTGGTAATAGGCTGATGTGATATGGATAAGTAATAGACTGGGCCAAAGGTGTTATCAAATCTTTCCTCACATCCCCTCCCTCACATCCCCTCCCTCACATCCCTCCCTCACATCCTCTCCAGCTTCGGGTCCGTGTCCAGGTAGTCGCGCATGCGGTCCAGCATCTGCGTGGTGAAGCCCGTGTCGCAGTAGTATCCCGACTCGTCGCGGCACCAGATGACGGCGTAGACTGCAATGTCAGCGGCGTTTCCGCGTCTGTCAACACTCGCACACTCACAGCGATGCGGCGTGCCCTCTTGCACGCTCCGGCCAAAGACAAAGAGCCGGGGCGGGCGGGGGGCGGCGGCGGCGGCGGCGGCGGCGGCGGGGTCCCCGGGCGGGACGGCGGCGGAAAAGTCGAGGCCGCGCCAGGCCAGGGCCCAGTTGGTGACGGCAAAGGACATTTCGAGCGGCTCGCAAATGTGCATGGTGGTGTTGCGGCGGGCCAGCTCGCGGCCGACGGCCAGGGTGGCGTCGATCTCGGCCGGGTCGGCGGCCTCGAGCAGGGTCTGGCGCACGCGGTAGGCGATCTCGCTGAGCGGCGTGTCGGCGCCGACGGGCAGGCGCGTGCCCGTGTACATGATGGCGTTGTGGATGAAGCCGGCCGCGGCCGGGCCGGCCAGGCTGGGGATGCGTCCTCGCACTGCGGGTCAGCCCGGTTCCCAGTGGGAGGGGGGCTCCCACGGGGGGGGGGAGGATCAACTAAACCGAGACCTACGGTTGACCGGCTGCGCCAGGTTGGCCATGCGGGCGGGCCGGACGGACAGGTAGGCGAATTTGGCGAGGAGGGCGACGAGCAGGTCGCCGTCGGAGACGGCCGGGCTCTCGCCACCGCCGCCGTAGCGCTCGGCGAGCTCGGCAGCGACGCGGCGGCGCAGCGGGCGCAGGACGGCGTGCGGCACAAATAGGGCGTGTTCGCGCTCGACGCGGTGGCGGGCGAACTCGGGCACGAAGCCGGCGAGCACGCGCACGTGGTCCCAGCAGGAGCGGCGGCGCATCTTGCCGCGGCGGCGGGCGGGCGCGAGCTCGCCGTGCGTGTAGTCGGCATAGGCCGTGTTGTGCGGCAGTGGGTCGTCGCGGTAGCCGGTCATGGGCGGCGGCGCGCGGCCGGCGGCCACGCCCAGCCAGGCACGCACAATGTGGCCGACGCCCACTTGGTCGCTCAGCACGTGCGGCACGCTGAGCACCAGCACGGCGCCGTCGGCAAACGCCGCCAGGTGCGCCAGCAGCAGCGGGCCGCCGGCCGCGCCGTCGCCGAAGCCGAGCGGCCACGATGCCGGCAGCAGCGCCGCCTCGGCCGCCGCCGCCGACGGCAGAAACGCCTCCACCGCCTCGGCCGCCCGGCCCGCCCGCGGCCACGGCACCACGTCGTGCATCGACGGCCCCGACTCTGAGTCGGCCGACTTGTCCTCCGCCGACCAGCCGTACAGCGCGTAGCCCGGCGCAAACGCGGCCGGCACGTGGTACTCGAGCTGGCCGCTGCCGGCGTTGCGCACGATGCGCGCGCCCAGCTTGCGCCAGTGCTGCCGGATCAGCGTGTCCAGCGCCGCTTCGAGCACGGCCGCGTCCAGCCGAGCGTCGACGCAAAAGTACGTCCGCGTCCGCAGGGCCGGCAGCGGCGTCTGCTGGTCGAGCTGCGGCACCGGGATGACCTCCATGACGCTGTTGCGGGCGTGATGCTGCTTCGATCGGAGAGGCGAGAGCCTCATATATAGCCGGAAGCTGCAGGGAAGGAGCGTTGGTGGCCGCCGCGCCTGCCCATCTTTTCTCTGCCACTCGGCCACATACCCCTTTTCTCGGTATCTTAATCTCGGCCACATACCCCCTCCATCGGTATCTGACCTACCCTTCCCCTCCCGGAACACATCCCGCTTGCAGATGCAACTGTTCGATCGAGCTTGCATCTAGTGCCGCTGGACAATAGAGCACAATAGTAAGGCTACGCCGTATTCGCTTTCGAAACGGACCCACTTTACGCCTGGCTGCGAACCCCACCTCAGCCTCGATCTCAGCTGCGAACCCACTTTCTGCCCTGGCAGCAGCAGTTTGCATCCCTGGAACAACGGCACAAGGGCCACGGGGTGCAGGCGTTGGCGCTGGGTAGATTAGTTTGGTGTTGGCGGGTATTCAGAGTGTGGCGATGATATGTCTGGTGATAAGTGGGTACTTATCAACATCAACATCAAACTCCTACAACATCGGACTCCAACATCGACTCCTACAAATCGACTCCTACAAATCGACTCCTACATCAGACTTTAACATCGGACTCCTACTTGACCTTGATCTCCACCATGGCGGACCTCGCGCCAGAGCACGCCGGGTCTCTGAGCCTGTGGGGATGGCTGCGCCTGCTGGCCGTGGCCGCCGGACTGAGTACGTGTGTCTGTATCGAGCTCGTTTCCAGCCCCCCCGACTGACCGACTCTCAGCCGTTTCGCTTCTGCTCACGGCGGCCCGCGACGCTCTCGCCGGCCGCACCCACGGCCTCTCACGGCGCCGCCACGCCATCTACACGCTCATGCGCGGCTACGCGGCCGGCATCGACGCCGTCGGCATGCAGCACCTGCTGCCCTCCACCCTCGCCGCCGCCCGCCACGCCGCCCGCCGCGCCGGCCTGGCCCACGCCACCGTCCGCCTGCCCGACGGCACTGCCGCGCTGCGCATCGGCGCAACGCCCGCCCCGGCCCGCGTCGTGCTGCAGTTCCACGGCGGCGGCTATGCGGCCCCCGCTACGCCGGCCCACGTCAGCCTGGCCTGCCGGCTGGCCTCGGCCCAGGGCGACCACGTCGTCGTCTACGTCCTGCAATACGGTTGTCCCTTTCTCGACCTTTTCCTCTCCTTTCAACCTCGCAGCCTCGCTAATCGCTGCAGCCCTCGCTTCCGAAACGGCCAACCACGCTCCGCGCCAGCTGCAGCAGGCCGCTGCCCTGCTCGAGCACGTCCTGCACGCCGACCGCGTCCCCCCCGCCGCCGTGACCTTTCTCGGCGACTCTGCCGGCGCCCACCTGGCCATCGGCCTGCTGCTGCACCTGGCCCACCCCCACCCCGCCCTGCCGCCGCTGCCGGCGTCGCTGGCCGCCCGCCTGCCGCTCGGCGGCGTCGCCCTCATCTCACCCTGGCTCGTGGCCCCGCCCGCCGCCGATCCCGGCTACGCTCCCGGAAACTCCAAGACGGACATTATCGATGGTGATGCCCTGGCCTACTATGCGCGCAATCTCCGCGGCCCGGGCGCCGGCGGCACTGACACCAGCCCCGGCCCCGGCCTCGGCCCTGACCCCAACCCCGACCTCACCCCCGACCCCGACCCCGACCCCGACCTCAACCCCTGGATTTTCCCGCTGCTGGCGCCGCCCGCCTGGTGGGCCGAGCTGCCCGTCGGCGCGCTCTTTGTGGCCTACGGCGAGGCCGAGCTGCTCCGCGACGGCATCGCCCGCTTCTGCGCCCTGCTGCGCCACCACCGCGCGCCCCACGCCACCACCGCCACCGCCTTCGCCGGCGAGATGCACGTGCACATGGTCATGAACCGCTTCCTGCGCTTCAACCGGCCCTGCGCCTCCGAGGAGCGGCTGCGCGCCTGGATGGCCGCCCAGCTGCACGCCCCGGCGCGCCCGTCTGAACCATTGAATCTCGCAAGAGCAGGAAGAAACGAGTACAACATTGTAACTGGTCTCTGTATATGAGCCAGACCTTGCTACGCAGCAGTAGCACGTGGGCTCTTGGTTTCGTCACCTGTCCCCACATGGTAGCACGTGGGAGGACGGCGCCGCTCATTCGCTGCCACTGCCGTCAAGGTTCTCTATTAAGTACGTCCCATGGTTCCTTTGATCGTTACATCCGTCCCTAGACGGCTGTATCTGGCTGTCTGTTGGGCTTAACTCGCTGCACGCCAATCACCTCATCTCGCTGCCATGGTTTCTCTGGCTTGGATCGGGCTGCTTGCCCTCGCTGCCGTCGTGTCAGTTGTCCCTCGAGACGGGAGATGACGAGTCCGACGTTATGCTGGCAGCCACAATGTCGTTTGACTAAGCTGACAGCAACAGGGCGGCCTCCTGTGACCGCATCGACGACGGCTACCAGTGCGCGAGCAGCATCTCCCACCACTGGGGCATGTACTCGCCCTACTTCCGCGTCCCCTCCGACATCCCCGACACCGTGCCGCCGGACTGCCGCGTCAGCTTCGTCCAACTCCTGCAGCGCCACGGCGCCCGCTTCCCCACGGCCGGCAAATCCGCCAAGTACGCCGCCCTCGTGCAAAAGATACAGGTACAGGCCAGCGGCGCCGCCTTTTCCGGCCGCTACGCCTTTCTGCGCACCTACAACTACTCCCTCGGCGCCGACAGCCTGACCGTCTTCGGCCAGCAGCAGTCCTACAACGCCGCCGTCCAGTTCTACCGCCGCTAACCCGACCTCGCCAGCCGCCACACGCCCTTTGTGCGCGCCTCCAGCGAGGACCGCGTCGTCGCCTTGGCCGCCCACTGGACCCGGGGCTTCCGTGCTGCCAAGGCCGCCGCCGCCGCCGCCGCAAGCGGCGGCGTCGATGCTGACGACATCCCCATCCTGCAGCTCAGCGAGGCCGACGGCCAGAACAACACGCTGGACCCATCCACCTGCCCCGTCTTTGAGACCGGCTGGCCGTCGGCCACGGCCGAAGCCGCGCAGGCCGCCTTCCTCGGTACCTTTATCGGCCCCGTCCGGGCCCGCCTCAACGCCGACCTGCCCGGCGCCAACCTGACGGCCGCAGAGGCCGTCCTGCTCATGGACATGTGCCCCTTTGCCACCGTGGCCGCCCGCACCGGCGCCGTCGCGCCCTTTTGCGCCCTCTTCTCCGCGGCCGAATGGCGCGCCTACGACTACTACGGCACCCTCAAGAAATTCTACGGCCCCGGCCCGGGCAACTTTCTCGGCGCCGCCCAGGGCGTCGGCTTCGTCAACGAGCTCCTCGCCCGCCTCACCAGCGCGCCCGCCGCTGCCCTCTGCGACCACACCACCACCAACGCCTCGCTCGACGCCCGCCCCGCCTCCTTTCCGCTCGGGCCCGCCCACCCCCTCTTTGCCGACTTCTCCCACGACGACCCCATGACGTCCATCCTGGCCGCGCTCGGCCTCTACAACCGCTCCGCCTCCGCCGCCGCGCCGCTGCCGCTGCTGCTGTCCAACACCACGGCCGAGTCCGCCGCCCAGACGCGCGGCTACTCCGCCGCCTGGACCGTACCGTTTGCCGGCCGCGTCTACATTGAGAAGCAGCAGTGCCTGCGCGGCCCGGCCGCCGCCGAGTACGTGCGCGTCCTCGTCAACGACCGCGTCGTGCCGCTGCAGGGCTGCGCCGCCGACGCCCTTGGCCGCTGCCGCCTCGACGACTTTGTCGCCAGCCAGTCCTACGCCCGCGCTGGCGGCAACTGGGACCAGTGCTATGCGTAGTGGGGGTGGGGGGAAATGCAAGTAGACTGGCCGTATAAGTCACTAAATCAGGGCCGGACATACAACAAGTACAACTTCTCTTGTAGTATAGTGGTCAGTATACGGGCTTGTCACGCCCGGGACCCGGGTTCAATTCCCGGCGAGAGAGAATTTTTTGCCATGTACTTTTTTGATTGAATGAATGACTGCGCAAACAAGTGATAATGAATTACTGCGCAAACAAAGTGAAGTTCTTTTTACTCCACCGCAGAAATTCCATTCACCTTGAACTCTTATTTAAGCCCTCCCGCTTGCCTCGCTTCTCCCTCTGTAACTCTCACCCTCTGCATCTCTCACTCTACCCATGCAGGGCTTCAGAGACGGTGCAAATCCGGTCTGCCAACAGCCATCGACGACGCCGTACATGAGACTGGTAAGGCGTCTCCCACCTGTGCTTTTTTGTGCTTTGCAACTCACATAGTCTCGCTAGATTCCAGACCTGGTTTGCGCCGTCTCCGAAGCTCCCGCATAAGCCTCCAACGAAAAGCATTTTTCGCCCTACACCAAGGCCTTGGCGAACCGTCCTGCAATATGGCACCAACGCACCGCTTGCCAATGGTACTCTGTCTCTCGGTCAAGAGCCGGTCGAATCAAGGCCTCGTCTGCGCAAGAAACTTGCTTGTTGCGCTGCTTTAGTGACGGCTCCCCGAGGAGCGCCCAAAAAAGTGATGGATTCTTTCAGTCGGAGTACAAGAGTGATGAGATCTTTCAGCCAGTTCAAGCAAGGCCAATACCGCGTGCCGAAAAGAGCCAAGCCTCATCACGGGCGGTCGCCCGGCTTGGCGTAGCAGGATCCCTTGTTCTCTCTCACCGCCCGCCCGAACCAGCGCTGGTTCTGCACGACACCAGCACGGGGCGAGAACAGGGTATTCTTCCTCGTCAAGGCGGCGGCGCCCGTCGGCACCAAAACATCAACGAGGCGCGGTCCGCGTTCGAGGGCGGCTTGCGTGCTGTCCGGTCTCCTGAGACTCCGGGGTCCGCCCGCTCCGAGGACCGCTCTGTTGGCCGCCCTGCGGAACCGGCTGCCTCGCTTGTCCGTCTGCGTCTTGAGGCTGGGCGTGATGCTCCGAGGCCCGGCGCGCGTCTCTTGACGCGGAACTCTCTCGGACGGCCTATGAAGAGGCCTTGGCATGTGGCGCGTCAAGCGTCCCGGGGCTCTGTCTTCTTGGCTCCCGGACATCTGCCGCTGGATCTGCCTGGCGCGAATGCACCAAGTACGTCTTCACCCTGTGTGTCCTGCTTCAAGTCCTCTACTCGTGCACAAAGGCTGACTTGGTTTCTAGTCGCTTGGCGCCCATTTCTGGCACCTCGGGCCGGGCGAAGAGTGGCAGCAAGGGCAAAGGGAGACGCCGCGGGTGGAAAGATGTGCGAAAACTCCTCGGCAGCGGACTGTCCGGAGAGCCATTGGCTTCACAAGGCCACGCGCAGCAAAGGCAATGAGCCGGCGCTGGTTCGAGCAGGGCACTGCCAATCAAACAAGAAGCATCCACGGGCGCGGCGGCGGTGGACTAAAGGTAGCCCTGCCCTTATTCCGAGTTCTGGCCACGGCATGTGTTTCATTGGCGCTCCTCGCTGACCATGACCCAGGTCAATGGTTCAGAACCAGAACAAGGGGCAGCTTGACCACTGCAGGCACCGGGGTGTCCCTGTCTGTCTCTTAGGAGGCCGGGGCGTGATCGTGGCGACAACAGGCCCGGGACTGAGCCTTACTGCGCGGGAAAAAGGTCTCTGGACCTGGAGTGGTTGCAATTTTGCAGTGTTGGGCACAAGCCCAACTGTTTTGGGAGCACGTGCGGAAGCACGTGCAGACCGTAGGGACATATTTAAAATCCCCACAGCCGCTTCTCTAGGATAGAAGTTGTGTAAAGAACATCAATTTATCATTCATGCACCAACACGACCTAGCCTTACAGTACTCATTACAAGTGTATGAATTAAGCTGGGGACAAACAAGACGTGGGGTGACACCAGGGCTAGCTTGAGCCACTATTTGTATTTGTACATGATAAGTGCTAGGAACCCTGAGACCCATTTTAAGGGTATGTAAGGATTCCTACACTTGTACGCAGAAGTTTTCTGCCAATCAACAACCATGCTCAGCAGCTCGGTTGTCCCATTTGTTTCCACTGCCGGTTTCTACCAAGTGGAAAAATGAAGGTAAACTATATCGGGAGACGGTCGATCCAGTGGGTTCCTACCCTTGCGGGAACTGCCGACACTGCTCCTGTAGGCGCTGCCCTCGCAGATGTCAGGGCCTTCCTCCAGGGTGCCGAGAAAGATGCTGCGCTGCAGGCAGACCCGCTTTTTCTCGCCTTTCTGCGGGAGCGCATCAACACACTGCACAAAGACAGCACGGGGCCATCTACAACCAAGCATGCAGACGCACAAAGGTGGCATCTGGCCGTGCTCACCATTGCGCTTGATCGGACGGCGTCGCTGTTCAGTGTCACGCCCGCATCGCTCTCTTGCATTCCTCCAGGCCATTTGGAAAATCATCTCGACACCATGTTAAAAGGCTTCATTTGTGCATTACAACTCCAGATCTCTTCTTGGCTGATTGGCAGTGGGGTGAAAGGACCAGCCAGGGAGAACGCCGACATCAAGGCCCAAAAGGACGTGCGTGGGGTTTACAACGATCGCTGTCTTCTGACAGGATCGGTAGATCCGCAAGGCGCACACATTATTCCTGTGCGATCAAAAAACGTCGACCATAAAGAAACGTGGAACTTGCTACAAAAATATTGGCCACTGCCTATTGTTAATGCCCTGAAGCTGGAAATGGGTGGTCGCGAAAGGGAAAACATCATCCCGCTCACAAGTACACTCCACGGTATGTGGGACTCGTTTTATTTTGGACTCCGTCCGGTGGAGCATCCGACCGACCCCCGGCGCCGGCTCTACGTGCAAATGGTGTGGCTGGTCGACCCAGAGGGCGCCTGCATCGACTCCGACTGGAATCACGCCGGCTGGGGTGGCGCCAGCGACTACCGGCGCGGAAACAGCCCCGATTCCTTTCCCGCCATAATGCACGGTGACGTCTACGAAATTGAGACGCAAGACCCGGCCGGGGAACCGCTTCCAAGCTTTCATTTTCTGCATATCCAGTATGCAGTCCACAAGATCATGGCAGGAATGAAGGCCGCTGGAGCGCTTGAGGTGGTGTTCAGCGGAGATCCGCCTTTGGACACTGGAGGCTCTGGGGCAGTTGTTGATAGTATTGGTGACGCTCACGACCTTGATGACATTGATGTGCCGCCCGCGTGGCGGCCGCTCCTGGATGCGGCCGTGCATGTTGGCGTCTTGACCAGCGCAAATGCTTATCTTTGGGGAAAAGCTTTTGCGGACGAGGCAGCGCAAAAGGCAGCAGCGAAGGCCGAGGCTGAAGCAGAGGTAGCGGCCGAGGCTGCTATGGATGCTGAGATCAAGGCAGATGCTGAGAAAAGGATGCGAGAGGCTGAGGAAAAGGCAAAGGCCGAAGAAAAGCCAGAGCCGACCTCTGCGGGGGGAGCTGGAGAGGCCAGCGAGAATATCGAGCAGCCCGGTCAAACTCGGCAAGAGCCCTAGAACGGTATCTTTCAAGACCAGCAGACGGCTGCCACCTCGGGTGCAGCCACCATCGAAATCTCTAAAGCAAAAGCATCCACCCGAAAAGAACTCCCTTTTATGCTTGCCAAACCCAAGCCGCAACCCACGGCAGCTGCAGCCAGCAAACGGGGCACGTGGCGCAGGCTTAGGAAAAAAGCAAAGAGCATGGGTCATGGGCTCCGATTCGCTTTTCGGGGTGGTGGTGCTACCACAGCTTGAGCCGCCTCTCGGCTCGGCTTGTCGGAGGTACGGCGCCACGTGGTGAGGCGAGATGGCCATGCCAGGCTAACAAGGCCATGGCCGAGGCAGACGTGTGCTCAAAGTAGTATATGGGGACGCAATCACAGCCAAATTTTTAGTGAAATGCTGTTCCTTGTTCTTGTGGGTGTGATTGTCGATTCATAAATGCCAAAACGCGCTCACTGTCTGCTTTTCTTTCACGAAAAAAAAAGACACCGCCTTACCACAGCCACGGGATGAACCGCGGCGTCCGGGAATGCCACTCGCGCCACGGCTCGCCAAACCGCTGGTGCAGCATCAGCTCTTCCTCGCGGACGCGGGTCCGGATCCCCCACAGGATGGCGGCGGCGGCGAGCGGTAGGAGCGCGGACAGGCACGGGCGGGCCGGGCCGTAGACGGCCGGCGGCAGCCAGCAGGCCAGCACGCCGTCGGGGCGGAACAGCAGGGCCAGGCTGGCGAGCGCGGCGACGGCGCCGCCGCTGTAGGAGGGGTGCTGCAGGTGGGCGTAGAGGCCGGTGGTGCGCAGGCGGTCGGGCGCGGCCAAGTCAAAGGTAAAGCTGCGGCCGAGCGAGGCAAAGGCGGCCAGGCGCAGGGGCGCGCCGACGGCCAGGAGCAGTACCAGCGGCACCGCCGTGGCCGGGGACCAGGTGATGAGGTCGGCGTTGAGGCCGTTGGCCGCCGCGCCGCCGTGGCCGAGCAGGGCCGGCGGGATGCGGTCGGGGTACAGCCAGGCCAGGGCGGCCGCCTGCAGCGCCGCGAGGCCGACCGGGCACATGGCAATGCGGAGAACCGGGCGGCTGGTGAGATGCAGTCGGGATATTGTGTCGGCAGGGGCCGGAGCTGGAGCCGGAGTCGGGGCCGGAGTCGGGGCCGGAGTCGGGGCCGGAGTCGGGGCCGGAGTCGGGGCCGGAGTCGGGGCCGGAGCCGGAGTCGGGGCCGGAGCCGGAGCCGGAGCCGGAGCCGGAGCCGGAGCCGGAGCCGGATTTGGCGGCGTGATCACGAGGTAGATGGCAGAGGCGGCGGCGAGCATGGAAACGGCCAGAGAGCCTTGTGCAAACGAAGTCGAGAGCATCTTGTCGGCAGAGGAGGCAAGCCGGAGAAAAGTGTCCAACTTACTGCACCGAACTGCACCGACGGAAAACGGAATCCCAAAAAGTGGACTTGGATCATAACGGCTTTAATGCGGGGTGCCCCTCATTTGATCGCCTCTACTCCACAGGCTGTTCGCCAAGTGGGGTGCTAGAGCGAATATCTTGCGGATACCCCGCTTTAGCAGCGGCAGCTAATTCAACAAAAATATTTATCAACTAACAAAACAGCAAAACATCGGGTATTGAGAGATCGAGGCATGGCACCGGAAACCGTACCAAGAAACAACCAAGCGTAGTCACCGGAAACGTACCAAGAAATAACCAAGCGTGACATGCAGTCACCGGAAACCGTACCAAGAAACAACCAAGCGGAACATGCAATCAATCACAAAACAAACAGCTACACATCAAAGTGCCCGCCCTTTTGCACGCGCACGTTGCCGAGCCACGGCGGGCTGCGCGGCGTCAGCTCCATCTCGGTGCTGGGGCTCTTCTGCAGGCGCCGGTCGCGGCCGTAGTGGCTGCTGACATTGTCGTCGTCGGCGTCGTCGTCGTTGTCGTGGTGGCCGAGCCGGTCTGTGTCGCCGGCGACCGTCCGGCGGCCCGCCAGCGGTCTGGCCGTGAGCGCACTGCATCCGGAGCCGGAGCGCGAGGTGGCGCCGCCGCCGCCGCCGGGGCCGCAAGACGAGGCCGGGCCGGCGCCGATACCGTCAGCGTTGTGGTGGTGGCGGCTGTCTTTGTTGAAATCGTCGTCGTCGTCGCCGCCGGCGTCGTCATCGTCTTCGTCGTCGTCAACCATGTTGGGCCCGTTGGGCACGCTATCGCCCCAGCGCTGGTGCTGCCATTGGCGACAAGAGGCATGGCCGTGGCCGCGGCTGCGACCGTCTGCGTATCCGGCGGCAGCAGCGGCAGCGGCAGCGGCGGCGGCAGCGGCGGCAGCTCGTGACTCGGCCGCAGCAGTAGCAGCGGGAAAGCAGCGGCGCAGCCAGCGAGGAGCGCGGCGGGTGAGGCGGCGCAGCTCTTCGCGCAGCAGGGACCAGCTGGTGGTGAAGAAGATGACGGCGTTCCAGACGCCCTGCAGCGGCAGCACGGCGGCGCTGGCCATGTTGAGGCCGTAGCTGATGCGCGTCGGGTAGATGAGCGCGTAGACGCGGTTGATGGAGCTCGGCGTCCAGGTGACCAGCACGCTGATGGCAAAGACAAACGACGTGCGCAGGTACGCCAGCTTGACCGGGTCCATGTGCCGCAGCTTGACTGCCACGTGTCGCCACATGCGCCTGCCGTGGCTGCTCGGTACCGCCAGCGCTGCCCGCAACCACTGGCCTGTCCGGTAGCCGATGCCGGGGGCTCGATGGCGGGCCCGAGACCGGGGCGGCGGTGGCGGCGGCGGCAGCTTTGACCGCGGCGACAGCGGCGGTGCCATGTTCTCGACCCACTCGACGGCCGGCAGCGGCCGCGCACTGACCGTGGTGGTCGAGGTCATCTGGTAGCCGGGATTGATGGCGCCGGAGCCGGAGCCGGAGCCGGAGCCGGGACCAGAGCCAGAGCCAGAGCCGGAGCCGGGACCAGAGCCAGAGCCAGAGGCGCCGTGAATGACGGGCAGCGGCGGCGGCAGGCCACCAAACTCCTCGTCAATCAGGGCCTTGTTGTGGAAACGATGCTGGTGGTAGAGCAGGGCGTTGGCGTTGGTGGTGATGTGTGGAAACGGGCCGTCGGCCCACGGGCACGGCAGGGGTGAGCCGGCGCGCGGCGGCGTCGACGAGAACCGCGTCGGTGGCGGCGTGGTCCGGTGTGTGGTCGAGAGTATAGCGTCGCAGGCATCCGAGGTGATTTGCACCTCGGTTGTGACGGTGCCGTAGCAGCCGGGCTGTCTGTTAGAAGAAAAACGGAGAAGAAGAGAAAAGAAGATGAGAAAGAAAGGAGAATAAGAGAAAAGAAAATGAGAAAGAAAACGATAAGAGAAAACAAATACGAGAGAAAGTGAAGAAAGGAAAATAAAACCCACCTCGGAGCTCGAAAGGTCCTTGGCCTGGTTGCTGAGGGTCAGGTTGCGCAACTGGTTGCGCTGGTGGAAGACGTGGTAGCCGACGGCGACGTAAATGACGGCGGAGAAGAAGATGCAGACCCAGATGGGCATGTAGTAGGAAAAGATGCGCAGCGCGTTCCAGCTGTCGCCGATCCAGCACCACAGGGTGGCATTGCCATAGGCGGGGCCCTTGTCGGCGCTCTGCACGTACAGACAGACGACGGCCGGCACCATGGGCAGGCCGAAACAGGCCAGGCAGTAGACCCAGAGGTGGCGGCGAAAGGTCGTCGGGTTGGCCGAGTGGAAGAAGACGAGGTAGACGTTGAAGGCCATGGCAAACGACCACCAGGGATCCGACTGCATGAACCTGTCGGTCGGTCAGGACCCAAGGATGGAGAGAGAGGGGACTCAAGGATGGAGAGAGAGAGGACTCAAGGATGGATAGAGAGAGAGGGGAGGTATCCGAGAGAGACAGGAATACTTGCATCTCCAGCAGAAAAGCCTGCGCGCGGCACAGCGTGCTGTCGGCGCCCTGGGCCATGCCGGCCAGTCCGATGAGGCAGGCCGTGCTGGCGCCAATGTTGGCAATGGACGCAAAGAGGATAAACGTGTTGGGCACCGTGCGCAACCGCTTGAAAAAGGCAAAGCTGACGAGGATGAGCACCACCCCGATCAGCGACAGCGACGCCCCCGTCCGCTCCAGGCCGACCACCGCCCGCGCCTGTTCCGCCGTCAGCTGTGCCGATGCCATTCCGCCGTTTTCGGCCATGGAGAGTGCAATGGTGGCGTAAGTGGCGGGCCGCGACGTTGGCAGAGGTGGGAGGTCCGCAGAGGCAGAGGTAGATGTAGAGGTCGGCAGGGCCGGCAGGGTCGGCAGGGTCGAGATGTTGGATTTGAAAAAAGCAAGACCACAGAAAGACCAGCCTCTTTCCTTCTCGCCTCGCAATAAAAGCCAGCTGTCTGGCAGAAAAGGAGACGCGCGCGCCGACAGCAGGGCGGCACAAGGGGCTCGGTCGTACCAGACACAGCGCTTTCGGGCCTCGGAAAAGAGAGGCGACGTTGTGGGGGAAATACCAGAGCATCCACGTCTGGCAGACAAACATTAGCCAAAGGACCCTCTCGGCGGCGGAGAGAGGCCTCACAACAGAGCGCGGCACGTCGGACAGGATCGGTGTCAACGCTGGGACGGCTGGCAGGTGCCCGGACAGCAGCAGTGTCCAGGTGCCCGAAAGCGGTGTCCTCGTGTGAGAGCGCGGCGAATAGGATGGGAGAAAGCAAGCAGAATACGAACTGTGGTGGGCACGCACCGGCTTGCGTTTGTCACACGAACGGAGGGCTTTCCCTTTCCGCTTGCCGCAACCAGGATGAGACCTCGGGCCGGCCTGGAGAGATGTGTCCAAACGCGCAGAGACGACGGTGGCAATGACAACAGAGCATCGCCGCTGCTGCTTTTATGCGACCACGCACAAAAAGAACGGCTCGGCAGAGGCATTTTCCGGAGGAGGAGGAGCCGAGAACGGACAAAAGAGAAGATGAAAAAAGTACGCAGGCGAGACGGCGATGCAGTGTAACCGTTACGCGGCTGGACCGGCGCTGTCCGACCGTGAAACTCGCGTACTTTTTTGTTCCTGGCGACAGCCGACCGTGTACGAAACAGAAAAAAAAAAGAAAAAAAAAAACAGCCGGCCTGGTTCGACGTGGAGGAGGAAGCGGACGCTCAAAGGGGGAGATGCAACGCTGTCATGACGGCCATCTTCCGCCGCCGCCCTCTTCCTGCCGGTTCTGGAAGGCGCAGTTGCGACGGACCTGCCCTGCCCAGATAAACGAGCCGGGAAGGAGCATAGAGGACCGCGCCTGTACGCCGCCGCCGCTGCACGGCATAACCATGAAAGAACCCACCGTGTGCCCCTGGTCAGAGCTCGCCATCTCGGCTCCTTTTCTGCCTCGCTGTTTCGCAGACGCAATACTCCGTGTGCCGGCATGTCCAGCTCATGCTGTGCCCGCTACTTTTGTGCTCTGCGTTCGTCCAGAGTGCCCGCTACTTTTGTGCTCTGCCTTCTCCAGAGGCCCGCTTACTTCTGCGCTCTGCACTCGTCCAGAGTATTCGGCACGGCTGCGGCCCTTGTGTCTGCCGCTGCTGCTGCCGTTCATCGTGCTCTCCTGCCCGCCCGCTGTGGTGTCTGTATCCAAGATCTGTCTGCCATTTGCTGTCGTGTCTCGAGCGGCAAACAGAGTATCAGATGCAATCGACACGGTGGGGAAATCGCTGGCATCTGCCCGAACTGGTGCTATCCATAGAGCACGAATGCCTCTTTTTACAGGCCCGAATTGGTGCCAGAGCACGGGATGTGTCTTTTGGATTGTCCTCATCTCGTTGCCCTACACCGCCATTTGTTGCCGGAACGCCTCCATGGATCGCCGTCTGTAAACGGTAGGTGACACAAGATACGGAAACATGGGAGGCGTCAGGAGAATTTGATAGGCCAGAGGACGTCCACGTCTTGCAGGCCGGAACTGGGATGCCGAGCTGAGAGTCCGCCATGGATAACAACCCGCGCGCTGTTTGGAATGTGCTGTCATCCCACAAGTTGACGTTTTAGAGGATGTCCCGGGTGTGAGAGATGTCCCGGGCGTTAGAAAGGCCATGAAATGGGGTTTATGAAAGGAGTTTTGTAACCAAACTGGTACTACTTGGCTTTCATTGAAGCTTTGAAGACATTGAAAGCCTGCAAATAACCTCCGGCTCATCTGGGGGTGCATCAGTGGCGATCACAAAACAAATGCGATATCAGATCAAGATGTGACTGAAAACGGTCCCATTCTTCAAGAGGCTATGTATTGCTGTCAACACCCAGACAAAATCAAATATGCACCTCCTAATGAATTCCAGACATCTGCTAGTGAATTTTTCTTTTCCCATCCTTCCACTTTGCATTGACCAACCCCTAATCAATGACTACAGACCCGTGTCTGTGTACGTCAGTTTCCGAGCCGCGCCTGCCGCTACACGGTGTAGAGGAAGTCGGGCCGCCTGTCGCCCAGGGCGTCAATCTCCCGCCCACTGAGGCCGGATATCCAGGCATTGCGGTCGCCACGTTTCCGACGCGTGTTCTCGCGGCGCAGCAGAAGAGTCATCAGGAGAGATCCGCCAAAGAGGAAGATGGTCATGTATGCCAGAATGACGCCATGGCCCTGGTAGTAACGCGGCGGAGCAAAGTAAATGTTGGAGGACACGATGCCGTTCAGGTTGCCCCAGCCAATGACAAATCCCAAGACGACACCACGTTTGTACACTCCTTCAATGTTGTTTGCCATCCAGCTAATGGTGTTTGAGATGCAGGGATAGATGCCCAGAGCGCCCAGGAACGTCCCAGCGTACTGCACGCCTGGCCGAGAAGAGCCAATGAGCATGCTAAAGCCGATGATGCCCAGGACGGAAACGCCAATGTTGCAAAGCCCACGGGATCGTGTGCGGTCGGCGAGGTAGCCAATGGCAATAGTCAGAATGGCAGCAGCAGCGTACGGCGGGACAGACATGAGCTGGCTGTGCACCGTGGACCCGCTCCAGCCCAGATTCGAGATAATGGAGGGAAGAAAGAGCGAAAAGGCGTACAGGGGCATGTCGCAGCCCATGTAGATGACCATGCCCAGCCACATCTTCCAGTCGCGGACGGCGGACCAGAAGTAGGACATGCGGAACTTTTCATGCTCGGCCGATGACTGCTGGTCGAGCTTGAGGCGGCGGATGACACGGACGCGGTCGTTGGGGGAGAGGAACTTTGCCTCGTCCGGGAAGTCAAACACCATGGCAAACGACATGATGCCGAGAATAATCGTCAGCGTGCCCTCCAGGATAAAGATCCATTGCCAGCCGGCTATGCCCCGGAGACCGTCCATCTGCTCAATGGCAGCAGCAAGCAGGCCACCAAAGGATCCAGAGACGGCAGCGGCAGAGAAGAAGATGGCCTGCTCGTTAGTCCGGTGTGTCTTTTGACCTAGTCTTTGGTCACGGCAGAGAACTCTTACAGCGCGGATACCAAACTCGGATCTCTTGTACCAGCATGACAGGTAATAGTTGATACCCGGAAAAAGGCCGGCTTCGCAAAGACCCAGGAACCAGCGAGCGGCCAAAAGGCCGGAATAGCTCTCCACGTAGCCCATTCCCAGCATGGAAGCACCCCAGCCGATCCTTGGCGTGTTAGCAGCGTGAACACCGGAGAGTTTACGGGGAGCAGTCTCGGCACTGACATGATAATCGGGATGAAAACAGACGGGCGCAGCCGCTTGAGCAGGACGTTTGTCAGGGGCTCGAAGACGGAGTACGAGATGAAGAAAATGGTCAGGGTCATGTTGTACTGGTGGGTGGAGAGGCCCAGATCCTTGGACAGGCCGGCGATTTTGGCGTTGCCAATGTTGGTGCGGTCCAAAAACGCCATCAGGTAGAGGATGCATAGCTGCGTGTGTGAGCATACGGCCCAGAGGGCGAAAGAAGGGCAAAGAAAACATACCCAGGGGATCAATCTAAAATCAAGGCGCATCAAAAGCTTGCGGTCCTGCAGAGGCCGACGTTAGCAAAGGGCTCCGACGAGCAAACGAGCGAGGCGTTACACTGAGAAGGAGACAGACGCACCACAGCCGCCTTCTCAACCATGCTCAGGTGGGCGTCGGGATCGGGAGGCATATCGTGGAGGCCATGTTCGTCCGGCCCGTCGACTTGGGCCGTGCCATGGGCGCTCGAGGGCAGGCTTTGCCCTTTCTCGTCGGAATCGCTCAGCATTGTGAGAGCGACTCTTTAATAATTCAAGGCTGAGAGACTCTATAAGACAAGCCAGGGCTTTGGGTATCGTCAAGGCGCAATGTAGATGTGCTGATTCTGTCTTGTGTGGATGTTTGGGAGGGGGGAGGGGAGATGAGGAATGAAGTGAGTGACAGTAGAGGTATCCGTCAACAGAAGTAGGGACGCCCGGGCGAAAGGAATCGAGAAAAGGAAGGAGCGCCGCAGTGGCCAATGGCCAAAAGCAGAAGGAACGATGACAAGGTCGAGTCAACGGCGAATTATTACTAAGATTTTCTCAACGCAGCAGGATCGAAAAAAGGCACGGCAATCCCAAAAGCCCAGACAGACAGCAGGCAGCCCCGTCCGTCGGTATATGTAAGTGCGGGCAGTCAAAGGGCCCGCCGAGTCGGCCTAAGCCTAACGAGAAATTGGGGCCAGGTGATGATCGGCACGCGCGCGGTGTGGGGGAAGGAAGGGAGGAGAACACTCCGCCCCAAGCCCTTTCCGGTTCCGTTGCCTCCCGTCTCTTTCTTTTTTTTCCCCCCTCCTCTTCAATATCGGGGCCTCCCCACTTGGAAAGGATGGCTGGCACTGGGGGGGGGGGACTCAGTGATCCCCCCTCTTTTCCAATACTACCCCCTCACGCAATCCACCAGTGCGACAATAATATTCATGGAGTTTGGGGACAGACAATGGGTCCGAGCTAGTCGGGAGACGGACGGTACGGGCAGCGGGGGGGGGGGGAGAATCAGCCAAATAAAAAAAAAAAGTGCGTGTGCGGGCCTCAATGGCAAGCTGAAAGAGATGCAGGATCAAAAAGGGTGTACGCGGCGTTGAACGGGCAGAGGGCGCTGACTGGAGAACTCTGGCCGATCACGGTGGAGGAGATGATAGGGTGTCAAAGGTGGCAGAGACAAGAGCAGGAAGCCCGGAACACGAGGCGCGGGCTGACAACGGCGACACGATGCGGATGGGAAGGAACCCTTGCCCGGCACAAAGGGCCAGAAGATTGTGGCGATTTTCCGTAAATGGGATTGAATCTGACAGAACAGATACACGGGTAATGGAACAGAGGATTTCTTTGGCTGTATGGCTGTATGGCTGTATGGCTGGATTGGTTGATTTGGAATTTGGCTGTATGACTGGAATGGCTGGATTGGCTGGAGATACACCCCTCTCTTCCCCTTAGCTTTGGGGCGAGGAGCGCCTCTGTCACCCTCCCGCCTCTCACAGCTTCCGTGAAATGCAAGGGTTGTTTGTGCGCTGGCCGAAATCAGCATACAAACTGGCAGGTCCGGGCTGCATGCAAGCATGCGGTACTCGTCCAGCCGGCCTACAGCCCGGAAGTTGGCAATCGACTCTTTTGGACAGCGGTCGCAGCGCGTCTGGGAAGATGTGAATTTTCTTCTGATGCCGCACCCCGTAACTCTATGATGCCGCACCCCCGTGTGATGCCGCACCCCGTGAATTCTCTTCTGATGCCACACCCCGTGAATTCTCTTTTGGTGCCGCTCCCCCTGGAAACGAAGAGTACACATAATAACTGACAAGTGATAAGGGGGGTGCGTGGAAGGGACCCAGAAAAAGCCACCAGGCGTGTACGATGCACGTTCTGACGGCGGCGCTGTCGTTGCCGGGGCTGTATTTGCCAATATTTCCTACTGCGGCAGTCCTGTATGTGCTGCCTGCGTCTGCCTCGTGGCGGCGGCGGAGGGAGGTGCCACTCTTCAGAGCTTGCGCGACGCCCCTGCGGTCTTATACATCCCCCCCCGATCGAAAGGCACGAGGAGAGCTCATATTACACATTACACAAACAGCGGACACAGGAGAGAGGTGCACCCGCCCTGCAGGCGACGCGGGCACAAGACGCGTGCCAAGCCGGGCGGCCCAAATTGGGCACAGAGCCAATAAGCCCCAATGAGCCCGCTCCGGGACCTCTGGGTTTCTGCACAGCTGTTGTTTGCACTTTTAGCCTTGTCCATCTCCGAGGCACGGCAGGCGGCAGCAGCAAGGGCCAGACGCTCTTCCGCTGGCCGAGTCAGCAAAGACCGAGCAGCGAGGCAGGCGGGAGGACACCGGACCAGGGAGGCCCGCTCTTGCAGCGTCACCGGTGCACGGCAGGAAAAAAGCAATATCACGCATGGAACGCATGGAAGCGGCATGGAAGGACCGTGAGGAGACGTGGAGAAACGCCGCTGCAACGAGGCCCCAGGCCGCACAAAGCGCCTGCTGCCACGCGCAGGGCACGGCAATGGCAGCGAAAAAAGGGCACAGGCCGGCGCCGCGGCTCGGGCTTTCCAGGCCGCCGGCGGGCGGGCGCCACAGAGGCCGGAAGGTTGCAGGGAGCGTCAGACGCGTCTCGCTTGGCGGTGCGCCGTGGACGGAGAGCAAACGGCCGCTTCTGTCTCGGTCGAGATCCAACGTCTGGGCCGTCTGTTGTTCTGTTGCGCCGGGCAGCACAGCGTGGCACGTCTGCTGTCTCAGCCGACGAGCACGTGGTCAAGGGTGTGTGAGCAGGTAGCAGTCCAGTAAAAAGCAGTGAAGACCAGTAAAAGCAGTGAGGATGGAAAGAGCATAAAGAGCGTAATAGCGTAAAGAGCGTCATAGCGTCATAGCGTCATAGCGTAATGGCGATAGCGTAGCGTAACAGCGTAAGAGCGTAAAGAGCAGCTCAGAGTGCCCTGGAAGCGACGGCCGTGGTAGCCCGGTGGACGCGTTCCCGCTTCGGCGGCCAACTGTTGCCAAGCAGGCCCGGAGAGACAGCCAGAATGGGTGACACAGGCTGGAAAGGGCGCAGGCAAGACACAGGGACTCGCTGCCCCGGGCCGGCAGAGACAGCGCTCGCCGACCCGACTGTGTTTTTGCGGGAGAGCCTGGCTCGCTTGGCCGAAGCGAGCCTGCGGCGGCATGGGAATCTATATCCCGGAAACAGCGGCGGCGGTGGCGGCCAAAGGCGTTTTCAGTCAGCTGGGGCCGAAACGCCCACTGAACTTTGCCTACCCCGCATCGGCGGCCCCTCTTGGGCGATCTCGTAGTATCCCACCGGTCGCTAATCCGGATCCAGCTCTAGCGGCCGAGGCCAGAGGGAAAGTTTACGATGATTTTGTGTTTTTCTCTCCAGCTGTTATCTGGCAGCCGGATTTCCCTCGCGGAACACGCACGAATAGGGCCCAACGTCCCGATAAGAGCAACCCCGCAATATTGGCCCAGGCCGTGATGCCTTTTCTTTGCAACAGGCTAGGAGCTTGGCCGGGTGGAGCTGCAGCTTGTGTACCGCTCCGCCAGCACCAACAGGGCACATCCCAGCATCGGAGCGCGTCTGCCCCACCGGGAACGGAGAATGTGCCCGAAGCATGCCTGGCCGCCGCCCGGGACAAGCCACGTTTTCCGAGCCCCGGTCTGATCCTCCACGCGAAAACGCCTCTCGGAACATTCTTATGCTGGAAATGAGCCCGTTCTGGAAGTCGCTTTTTCCTGCTTCGGCTGGAGGCTGAGAGCTGAAGCGCCACTGTGTAGCCATGCTTATCTAGCGCGGTTGTCGGACGGCCGCTCTGTCTTGTCGGACGTTGCTGCGATTGGTGCATCACTCGGGGTCCCTTTATGCTGGGCTTCACCACGCCATATAAAGACGGCTGACAGTGTTCCTGTCACGTACGGCCATAGATACTGGAAAGCACGGGATCCCGTCCGCTCTCCCCTAGTTAAACCAGTAATCGGTGGATTAGTAGTTGGGTCGGTGACGACCAGCGAATACCCGCTGCTGTACGTTTTTTTTGGAGGCGGCGAGACTGGGTCTTACGTTTTTTTTCTTTTTTTGCGAGACAGAGAGACGAGGTACATGGTAACATTATTGGCTTTAAATAATCGGGTTGTGCTTCCGCATCGGTAGGATCTTGGTAAATATGTTTGATAATTACGACTTTGGTGAACCAGAGGCGTTGACGCTGATGGCCCGTGGAAACAACGCCGCAGCCAGTTCTGTATTTACGTGCTTCATTTTTGCCTGGAGGCTTGGGTGAACTCTTTTTGCTGGATGCCGTGACTGCCTGTTTTGGCGCGCTAAAGGTCGGATAAGATACTGCGATAATGAGAACCTGCGATCAAGCATTCTCGGCGTAATAGTCGTTGAAGAATGTATCGGATGTCGGGTTGAATACGAAAAAGAGGCGTTGAATTCATCTGCGGATAACGCGTTGAAAGGAAGATGGAAAGGTCAAGTGTTGGAAAGGCGAGGTGCTTGGATGTGTTCTCACTGACCAATAAGAGTGCTCAGAGCGCTTACGTCAGAACGCCTGGCGCTAGCATCGCAGCGGCGGCAGCTGCGATGGCATCCGGCCGTCCGATATCTCTTCATGGCGGCGACGGCGACAGCGACGACCAAGACGGTGTGCATTGTGGGTGCGTTGCGGCGACGGCGTGGTTTGCGTTTTTTGGACGTGTCCTAACGGGTGCCAGGCGCGGGGCCGTCCGGGCTGGTGGCGGCCAAGACGCTGCTGCAGAGGCAAAACGGCGCCGGAGTGGCCTTTCGGGTCACCATTTTCGAAGCGCAGCGGCGCATCGGCGGGCTGTGGCCGAGCCGGCGGCGCGACGATGAGGGCGACGACGGCGTCGACGGCGTCGACGGGCTGGTGCACCCGCAGATGCTGGCCAACCAGAGCCGGCACACGGTGCAGTTTAGCGACCAGGCGTGGTGCGAGGTCGACGGCGACGGCGACGGCGAGGAGAAAGAAAATCACATCCCCGAGTTCCCGCACGCGTGGCAGGTCGGCCAGTACCTGGAGCGCTACTGCAGGCGGTACTGCGCGGCGGCCGACGTGCAGCTGGGCCGCCGCGTGGTGCGTGCAGAGCCCGTCGGCGGCGGCGGCGGCGACGACGGCAACGCGGCCCGGGGCTGGCACGTCTGGACCCAGGACTCGGGCAGTGGCGAGCAAGCAGAAAAAGACAGCGGCGTGTTTGACTACCTCGTCGTGGCCAGCGGCTACTTTGGCAGCCCGTCGATCCCGGCAGCGGCGGCGGCGGCGGCGGCGGCGGCGGCAGACAAAAACAGCTTGATCCCGGTCGTCCACAGCAGCCAGTATCGCGACCTGCGCACGCTCTTGGGGGCACGCCACGACGGCCCGGCGGCGGCGGCGGCGGCGGCACCACGGAAGAAGAAGATTCTTGTCGTGGGCGGCCAGTTCTCGGGCATCGAGACGGCAGCCACGCTGGCGACACACCTCTCGTCGGCGGCCAACTCGCCGGGGCCCAGCCCCGTGGCCGACCCCGAGTCGTACACGGTGCACCACCTGATCCAGCGGCCGGCCTGGGTGCTGCCGCTGTTTACGAGTCCGACGGTGAGAGAAGAGAGGCAGAGAACAGAAGAAAAAGGGGAGAAGGAGAGAAGAGAGGAAGAGGAACAAAGAAAGAGAGAAGAGAACAGAAGAAGAGAAGAAAGAGACAACTGACAGACAGCCTCACCTGGCGGCGCCCTCCTTTCTCCCGCTCGACCTGGTGTCGTACAACCTGCTGCGGCGCTCGCAGCCGCTGGCAAACACGCAGGGGCACCTGAGCGTCGAGGCGGCGCGCGCGGCGCACGGCGTGCTGCGGACGGCGGTGGGCACGGACCAGTCGGACGTCTCGCCGGCCGTGGCCGTGGCCGGCGACGCCGACCTGGACGAGCCGCCCTACCTGGGCGTCAGCGACAGCTATCTCGAGCACGTGCGCGCCGGGCTGATCCGCGTCGACCGCGGCCGGCTCGTGGCCGTGGCGGGCACGACGGCGACCCTGGCTTCGTCTTCGTCTTCTTCGTCTTCGTCTTCTTC
This sequence comes from Graphilbum cf. rectangulosporium, assembly GCA_019925645.1. Taxonomy (NCBI): domain Eukaryota; kingdom Fungi; phylum Ascomycota; class Sordariomycetes; order Ophiostomatales; family Ophiostomataceae; genus Graphilbum; species Graphilbum cf. rectangulosporium. The sequence continues at coordinate 268,770 of JADHKI010000008.1, forward strand.
GTCTTCTTCGGCCGAGGAGCACACGCTGTCAGACGTGGCCGCGGTCGTGCTGGCGACGGGCTTCTCGCCGGCGGCGTCGCTCTCGTTCCTGCCGGCGGCCGTGCGCGAGCGGCTGGCCTTTGCGGCCGACGACCCGCGGCAGGCGGTGGCGCTGGCCTTTCACGGCTCCTGGCACCCGGCCGTGCCGCAGCTGGCCTTTGTCGGCTTCTACCGCTCGCCGTACTGGGGCGTCATGGAGATGCAGGCGCGCTTTGCCGCCGCGCTGTTTGCCGCCGACGCCGGCGGTGCCGGTGGCGGTGGCGGTACGGGCTCGGCGGCCGCGCACGCATGGCCGCCGCCGTCGCTGCCGCCGCCGATGCGGGCGGCACTGGCCGCCGACGACTCGCTGGAGCGCACGCTGGCTCTGCGCGCGGATCCGCGCGCGTCCCAGTTTCCCATGGGTGACTACCTCTATCTGATGGAGGCCTTTGCCGCCGCGCTGGGCCTGCAGCGGCAGCCGTTGCCGGCGGCGGCGGCGGCGTCACCGGCGGTATCCATGGAGATTGTCACGCCTCCGGTGTACGCGGAGCCGGCCGGGGCCGACGCCGCGCGCTCGCTGCGCCACACGCAGGCCGTGGCCCGCGCGGGCCTGTGCCAGGGCCGCTTTGTGGCGCGCGCCGTCTTCCGCAGCCTGCAGGGCCGCTGGCGCCTGGAGCGCGACCTGGTCAGCCAGCGGCCGGGCCTGCTGAGCGGCCGCTTTGAGGGCACGGCCGAGTTCCGCCTACGCCGGGCCACCCGGGACGGCCTCGGCCGCGACGACGACGACAGCAGCGACGACGGCGACGACGACAGCCTCGAGTACCTCTACGTCGAGGACGGCACCTTTACGGCGCAGACCGGCCTGACCTTCCGGGCCACGCGGCGCTACATCTGGCGCTACGACGCGCCGGCCGACCGGCTGAGCGTCTGGTTCGTGCGCACCGACGACAACCGCCGCGCCGACTACCTCTTCCACGTGCTCGCGTTTGCGCCGCCCGCCGCCGCCGATTCCGCCGCCGCCGCCCCGCCCGCCGACCCCGACCGGCCCGGCTCCGGCTGGCGCGCCACGGCCGACCACCTCTGCGCCGAGGACCTCTACCAGGTGCAGTACGAGTTTGCCTTTGCCGCCGTCAACCTGCGCCGCTGGCGCGTCCAGTACGCCGTCACCGGCCCCAAGAAGGACTACACCATTGACGGGACCTACCGGCGCGAGGCCGGGAATCAATAGGCCGATGAGCGAGGCATAGCGACGCCGTAAGATACATACATACACTGATGCAACGCTCAGCCCCACTGCACCAGCACCTTTTTCCCCTGCTTGCCCTTTTTCTTGCCCTTGCCCGCCGCGTCGTCGTCCGCGCCGACCGCGCCCGCTGCCGTCGCCGCCGCTGCCGCCGCCGCGTCTCCGCTTCCTCCGCTGTCGCCCCCCCACGAGAAGCCCGTGTCGCGCTGCCGGTCAAAGTCCCGCCGCACCGCCCCGCGGCCGTAGCCGAAAATGGTTGTCAGCGGCTTGGGCGCCGCCGGCAGCGACGGGAAGTTATCCTCGTTGACCGGCTGCCGCGGCGCTGCCGCTGCCGCTGCCGCCGCCGGCCGGCGGCCGTTGCTGGTTCCGTTGCCGTTGCCGTTGTTGCTCTGGCTCGGGCCGCCGCCGCCGCCGCCGCCGCCGCCGCCGCCGCCGACATTGACCCACGACGTAGACGCCTTCTTGCCGCCGTTGCCGCCGCCGCCGGCAGCCCCGCGGCTGCTCGGCAGCGCCGGAAAGGCCGGCAAAGGCCCGACGGACCGCGACGACGACGACGACGCCGACGACGACGACGGCACCGTCCAGGTGGCGCCCGGCACCGTGCGGCCGGCCGGGCCCGTGGACGACGGCACCGCGCTGCCGCCGAGCGCCGCTGCCGCTGCCACGCCGGTGCCGCCGCCGCCGAGCCGCGTGCTGTGCTTGAGCTTGAGCACGCGCGTCGCGTGGCCGGCGCCCGCACCCAGAGTCCCGGGCATGGCCGGGAAAGACGCGCTGCCGCCGGCACCGGCACCGGCACCGGCACCGGCGGCCGCGGCGGCCCAGCCCGACGACCCGCCGCCGCCGCCGCCGCCGCCGCCGGCCCGGCTCGGCGCCGGCGGCGGCAGCGACGGATAGTCGCTGTGGCCGGAGCGCCAGTCGCGCCAGGCAGCGTGCAGGGCCTCGGCCTTGGCGCGGTCGTCAAAGAGGTCGGCCAGCTCGCGCAGCAGGCTGCCCAGCGCCGTGTCGCTCGTGTCGGCAAACAGCGTGTGGAAGGCCTCCACCAGCTGCTGCGCATTGTACACGCCCGAGCTGAAGTGCGCAATGTGCGCCCGGAACGCCGCCACCTTGGTCGGGTGCCGCCCCAGCAGGTTGGCCGCCCGCTCAATCACCGCGCCGTGCCGCGCCCGCCGCGCCCGCTCTGCCGGCGTCAGCCGCGCCGCCTCCGCCGGGCTGAGCGCTTCCAGCGGGTCGCTGCCCGTAAACGGATCCCGCTCTCGCTCTCGTTCCGCCGTCGGGGCCGGTGACGCTGACGCTGACGCTGACGCTGACGCCGACGCCGCTGCTGCTGCTGCACTTCCGTTGCCTCGTTGTGCCCGCTGGTTCCGGCCCGCCGGCTGTGCTGCCACCGCCACCGCTGCCGCCACCGGCGCCGACAGCTGGCTGCCAAAGGTGCGCTGGTTGGCCGACTGCGCCGTGTGGATCGCCAGCTGCCGCTGGAATGCAATCTCGTCCCGCCGCATCGGCTGCGACCCGCTCGCCACCGGCGGCAGGTCCACGTTGGGGTCCCGGCCGCGGCTCGGCCGCCCTCCTCCGCCACCGCTGCCGCCGCCGCCGCCGCCGCCGCCGCCGCCGCTCGAAGCACCACCACCACCACCCCCCCGCCGCTCGTTCTGGTACGACTGCCGCACGTCGAAATCAGACAGGCTGACGACCTGGACGTCGCGCCGCACGTCCTTGGACAGCGTGCTGCCGTGCTCCGACAGCTGGTGGGCCTTGAGGTCCAACTCCGAGTCGAAGACGACAAACTTCTTTTCCAGGCACTCGCGGTCGAGACAGAGAAAGTGGTCGTCCCGGAAGTGGCTCTCCAGCGCGGCGTAGTTGCGGTAGTAGTGCGGCTGGCTCGCGTTGCGGCGGTCGCAGATGAAGCAGCGCTCGTGCTTGTTGCGGCAGTGCTCAAACAGCTTGTCGTCGTCGTAGAAGCGCTCGCCGCAGAAGCCGCACAGCGGGTGGCCCTTGAAGCCGGTCTGGTCCACCGCCCCCGGCTGGTCGTCGCCGTGCCGCATGTGCCGCTCCAGGCCCCGGTCCGTAAAGAGCTCGTGCTCGTGCGTAAACACCTTTTTCGACCGCGTGCACAGGTCGCACATTTTCTTGTGGTGCGCCGTCCGCACGTGCCGGTGCAGATCCGGCCACCCCAGCCCGGCGTAGTCGCACGCCTCGTCCGGGCAGTTGTACCGCAGCAGCAGCACCGTGTCGTCCTCAATCTCCCCCGCCGTGTACTTGATGCCAATGTTGGCGTCCGTGCTGGCAATGTCGCCCGCCCCGTACTCCTCGAACCGCTTCGCCGGGTCGTCCGAAAAGATGACAAAGCTCGCGTCCGTCTGTAGAGGTCAGCACACCCTCCTGGTCCTTCACGCCATCCCGCCGTCCCGCCATCCCGCCCCGCCCCAGACTCACCCGGCAGTGCGGACACCCCTTGTTGCGGTACAGCGCCCGCATCCGCAGCGCGCAGATGTGGCACGTAATGTGGTTGCACGGCGCAATCGAGTGGTGCACCACGGGGTTCGCGCAGATGAAGCACACCTCGCCGTCGTCGTCGTCGTCGTCCTTCTTCTCCGCCTGTCCCGGCTTGGCCTCGCTGGCCTTGGCCTCTGGCGGTGGCCGTGTTCCTTCGTTGGCCGGTGAGATGGCTCTGCCCTCGGCCGCTGTACCGTGGAGTCCTCCCCTCCGTCTTGCTCCTCCGCCTCCTCCGCCTCCTCCGCCTCCTCCGTCTCTTCCTCCTCCGCCTCCTCCTCCGCCTCGCCCTCCGCCGCCACGCCTTCTGTGGTCACCGCCTCCGCCTTCTGCACGCTCCGCCTGGCTCTCCTCCACGGGCCCGCCGCTGCTCCGTCCCCCTCCCCGGCCGCGGCCTCCCCGGCCGCTGCTGTTCCTGTTGCCACGTCCGCCGCGGCTGCCGTCCCCTCTGCTGGCTCTTGCTGCGGGTGCGGCGTCAACAGCCCCGCTTGCTGCGCTGCCTCCGCCTGCTGAAGCCATGGTGAGAGTGATAGAGGATAGGACGCTGGTTTCGGTGTGGTGGCTGAGTTGGTCTTGCGGTCGTAGTGTCGAAAAAAAAAAAAGGAGAAACAAGGGTGAAAGGAGGCGAATAAGATATCAAGACCCAAGTCTGCCACACTGTCGATAGACTTTCCTCTCAGGGTACCTCGCACAAGACTGCACGTTCGATGCACTCACAGCCCTCGGAGCAGAGCGTATCAAGGAATGGCATGCAGCGAAGAACAAACGGCCTTACTTTCTTCTACGTTTTCTCGACATGAGTTCGCTTATGTAATTTTTGCAGAAACGTCGCACGGACCATCATCGCGGGGCAAGTCCCCTTGCATTTGCGCGCGCGTGATTGGCCCAACACGAAAATGCGTCATCCGGCGAAGAATTGTAGGCCCGTCCCTGGCCCCCCGCAAAAATGTGCCGCCTTTTTGCGAGGCTGTTGCCGATCGCGGTCGGGAAGCGCCGGTCAGGACGTCTCGTATAAAGTCAACAAGTAAAACTTTTGTATCAATGGAGTGAGCTGCTTGCCCAGAGAGAAAAAAGATGCCAATTAATCTCTAATACGCCGCCTTCCCTGCCCGTCGTCCCCGGGAAGAAAGTCATAAGATGATTTCAACAATGAAAAAAGGACAGATTGGCCTGGCTGGACGACGAAACGATCCCAAGCTCCCACGGCCTTTCCCCTGCGGCCATGTTACTGACGAAAAACCAAATCCCGGAAAACCGAATCCTGGAAAGATGAGAAATCTCAGGGAGTAGAGCACGACTCCCGCGCGTAAAACGCCCTCCCGTTCTCGTTCTGACTGCTTTTTCTGTGCCCTCCCTTGTATTCGTGCTGACGGGTCGCGGGCGGGAGCCCCGGCTACTCCTCGTCCACGGGGTATAGGTGGTTGCCCAGCAGCTTGTTCATCTGGAACATGTCGACCTTGCTCTGCTTGAAAACAGCCTGCATCTTTTCGTCGCAGATGATCTGCCGCTTGTCGTTGGGGTCCTGCAGGTCGTGGCCCTTAATGTGCTCCCAGAGTTTCTTAACGACTTGGGGGCGCGATAGCTGCGTTGTTAGAGAGAGAAAAGAGATGTTCATCTTTTTGAACGAAAAGAGAGAAAGAAAAGACAACATACTTGGGGCTCGCCGACCAGCTCGCTCAGCTGGTGGCTCAGGTTAAACGGCTTCTGGAAGCCGCCGCCGGCCTTGCGCTTCTCCTTGACGCCGCCGCCGCCGCCGCCGCCGCCGCCGCTGGCGTCGCTGTCGAGATCGCTATCGTCGAGCTTGACCTTGGACGCGGCCTTCTTCTTGCGCGGCTTCGCCTTGACCGGCTTCGCCGACCCGGCGCCGCGCGTCGTCCGTCCTCGCGCCAGACGGTTCTCCTGCGCCTGCAGCTCGGCCGCCAGCCGCGCGTCGGCGTCCTCTATGGCCGACGAGGCCCGCTTGTGGTGCTTGGCCTTTTTGGCCGGCGATGCCCCGTCAGTGGCCTCGTCAAAGTCGCGGCCGAGGCCGTGCCCGAGCCCGCGCTCGATGGAGACCCTAATCTCCCCGCCGGCCGCTGCGTCGGCGCCGTAGCCGTCGCCGTAGCCGTCGCCACTGCTGCTCATGGTGGAGTGGTCGCGCTTGTGCGGCGGCGTGCGCCCGTGGTCTTCGGACTGGCTGGCCGCCGTCGGCGGCGTGGGCATGTTATGCGTGACCTCTGACTGCGAGTTAATGGCATCGAAGCGCGCCTCGATCAGCGCCTTGATGGCCTCCTGCCGCCGCCGTCAGTATATGCAATGAAAAGGGCAAGGAAAAAGAAAAGGCAGGGAAAAAGAAAAGGCAAGGAAAAAGAAAAGGCAGGGAAAGAGAAAAGGCAGGGAAAAAGGAGTCACGCTGGATGCTCTTCTTACTTTCTGGTCGCTGAGGTCCTTGCCATCAAGGGCACGCTCCAGCCCTTTCCGGACCTTCTTGCGGGTCACTGTCAGGAGATCGGCCGTTGACAAGATGTCGTCGATCAGGCTTGTGTATCTCTGGAGCTCATCGCTCGACACTGCCGCGCGGGTCAGTTCTGCTTAGCCAGGCCGTCTGGGTCCCTCTTCCGGCACAGCCCGAGGGCCCTGTTTTTGCCTCCATTGTGACACGGCAGCCCCGAGCTCGTGGCCCACCGTCCCGTCTGACTTACGTGGAGTCGTCATTGTGGTGTGTGTGTGTGTGTGTGTGTGTGTGTGTGTGTGTGTGTGTGTGTGTTTGGCAATGTCCCGCGATCGGATTGGGGGGGAAAGCGAAGAGGGCAGGTCGTCGCAAGTGGCCGCACCGACAGAAGAGGGTATGGCTGGGCGACGGTTATCGGGAACACAAAGAGCGGCTTGTGGCGGATGATTGCGTGTGTGCGACGACGAACGCAAATGGAAAAAACCGGCAACATAGATAAAGTCGTGATCAACCGGGAAGAACAGTATAAAAAAAAAGAAGAAAGAAGAAACAAAAAAGAAGAAAAAAATACGTGAAAAAAACAAGTATCAAAAACGTCGGCGGCGCGTGAGGATGAACGGCAGGTGTGGCCGCGACAAGCTCGAAAGCGATGCCAGATGCGATTAGCGCATGTCCGGATGGCGGTTGCGAAAAGTGCAGGAGCGGGTGATGGACGGTGGAGAGAGAGAGAGAGAGAGAGAAAGCGACCGATTCGAGATAGCCGGCCAATGGACGGAGGGGTGTGTGCCGCGTTGACAAGGGTGTCTGCCAGCCAAACAGCCCGTGGCACCAGCCGTAAATGGACAGGCACCTCAAGGCAAGATGGGTAGCTGCGTGTGTGCAGCTTGAGGCCTCTTGTCTTGATCTGTTTGGATCTGCGTTTCTGTTGTTTTTCGGTTGCGCTCGGACGATGCTAGATTCGACGCGTATCTGTGACAGAGTTTGCCTCGTGGACGCAGCGATTCGATTGGAAAGAGATGAAAAAGAAGCACGACTCGGAGCTGCCAGATGGCAATGCGCAAAGATCGTCGTGGGCGGCAACCGGCGGGATGCCCGGAGGGATGTGGAATGAAAGAAAGTCAAGAAAAAAGAAAGCCGTGAAACATCACCCTCGGCTTGGGCAGTGTAGCAGAGTAGAGCGCTGGGTAAATGGTGTAAGTAGTACGCCGTCCTTGGAAAAGAACAAAATAAAAAAAAAAAGACTGGGCCCGGCGGGCGGCACGAGAGAGAGAAAAAAAAGCTGCGATCTGGACAAGAGCAGCGTCGCGTTGGCCGTGGTTAATGTCGCGTTCTCCAGGCGGAAAAAAAAAAAGGATCTCTGGACGCAGGGCGCACAGCCTTGGGCCCGGACAGAGGCGCCGGAACGAGGAGGGTCACAAGATCGAGAAAAAGAAGAAGCACTAGAGGCAGAGTGCACGGCGCCAGCCAGTCAAGCAGTCCGTTCTGGTCGAAAAGTCGGGGTATGGACTCTTGGTGACTGGGTGGAATGGGTGCCGTGGCGTAAGTTGCCCCAGATGGAAAACCAGTGGGCTGGTCGCAGAGTGGGTCTGCCGCAATCGGCCAGAGCCCGCTGCTATTGGGCCGGCAGTTGCTTGTTCCGCGGGTCACATGTTGGCTGCACGTGACACTAATACGGAATTGTATATGTGAAGATTGAATGTGATGCCAGGTCTTAACAGAAGCATCGCAAACCACGAGCAGATGTAAGAAAAGCGTAAAAGCCCGGAGGTGTAGACCATGCCATCGACTGTAATATTGATCATGCCGCCTAGAACCGTAGACCTTGACTGGACAGTCATCCCCGCTGTACCAGATGATTGACCGTTCCGAAGGTTCTGGCCAGACCAGGTGAGAATCAGTGGATCGACTGACATGTAGACGATATCTTCTGGGGGAAGAGAGTCACTATCCTCTCATCTCTCACTTGGCACATTCGGAAGGGCTCTCGAGGTTTCGATACAGTCAGGGAAAACAAGTACAGTCAGGGGGGAAATTCATGGAAAATAATATAGAGAAAATAATTCAGGTAAAATTATACAGAGAAAATAGTACAGGGAAACAATACAGGGAAACAATACAAGAAAACAATACAGAAAAAAAATACAGGGAAAGGCCACAGCAAGCGTTAAACAAGTTTACTCGGAGCTGAGTTTGCGTTGGAAGCCGTGTGGAATAGACCGTCTGTCAAGTCCATGGCGGATCATACACAAGTTCAGTCACTCGTGAGCCGATTTAGAGGTTGTCTGCAATTGCTGTTTGTTACTTGCGAGTCTCGCCGGAAGGTGTGCCTCACCGATGAGACATGCTGGGTAAGAGTGAGACTGGCGCTTCTGCCGGTTTTCTGACGGGAGCACCACGAACAGTAAAGTGATGTAGATGCTACTACAACGACTGAACCAAGGCCATGGTAGACCCTTTTGCAGATTCGCACGGCAGTCCGCATGCGGCTGTGTCTTTTGCGCGCACAGAAACTGGCAGGGAATATACGAACTGCGCGGCAACCGTGGCGTTCGGCGACAACAGAGCGTCAGAGAAAGTGCGGCGCCACGGGGGGGGGGGGAAAGCCGCTGTCCTGACGCCCACGAGCAGGCCTCTTTTTTCTCCGAGAGCAGAGCACTGCGTGGACAATGCATGCGGTGTGCTCCTGTACGAGGCAAGCTGCAGTAGCAGCCGGTGGGCGCGCCAGAGGCAACACGGTGCAACACAATGCGCCGCCGCCCAGTACCACGGGCCTGGTCTGGGCCACGAAAATGGACATACCCCAAGGCGCTGTCCGGCGGTTTTGGGCCTGGGCGGGCGTCAGCCGGTGGTTCGCCATCGGCACACAGCGAGAGAGAGAGAGAGAGAGAGAGAGAGAGAGAGGCGGCTGGCCGGCCCCATCTGAGACGCTCTTTCGCGGCCTACCCAATCTCATCAGAATCAATCTCAGAAGGTGCCTTGCCTTGCACATTGACATGATGCAGGGGAGACCGGACTTGGTGCCAGCTGACGTGGCTGCCGCGTGTTTGGTTCTACGTGGAGATTCTGTACTCGGGAGTGTGGAGGTTCTTTTCAGTCTGTACTCGGGAGTGTGTCTTTTCGGTCTGTACTCGGGGAGCCTTTTCTGTGCCCAGAGGCGCTGAGATAAATAGCAGCCGTTCTGCTGTGCCGACAGCGACCCGGCAAGAAAGCCAAACCGAAGCCAATCCCGACAGACCGAACAAGACGACCATGCTCTTCTCTGCCCAGCCACTACTGCTGCGCCTGGGGGCCACTCTGGTGATGCTGCACGGGGCGGCTGCGGTGCCGGCGCCGGCGCCGGCGCCGGAGCAGGGTGCCGTGGCCGTGCGAGGCCGTGCCGCCGCTGCCGCCGCCGCCGCCGCCAGCTTTGCGCAGTCCTGCACGGGCATTGCCTACTTTGGCTACTGCCGCCTCGAGGCCCACTGCAGCGCCGACGGCAGCGCGGTGCCGGCGGACACGCCGCTGGCGTCGCTCCGGCACACGTACCTGGACCTGGGCCAGTGCGTCGGCTACGACGGCGGCAAGAAGCAGCTGGCCTGGCGCACCAAGGCCGTGGAGAACTGGCAGACGGACTACTGCGCGCCCTGCAGCCAGTGCACCGTTGACCCGGTCACGACGGACCTGACGTGCCACTGCCAGTACCCCGACACGGGCCGGAACCACCACTCGCTGCTCAAGCTGAGTACGTTGTCTCAGGGAGGAGATGCAGAAAGAGAAAGAAGGATGAGCTGCGAAAAGAAAGACAAGATGAGCTGCGGAAAGACAAGATGAGCTGCGGAAAGACAAGATGAGCTGCGGAAACAGAAAGGAAAAGGCTAACACGCGGCAGGCGACCATGTCTTCAACGACGGCGGCGTGCTCAACTGCATGGACGTGTCGGGCGATCCCGATGCCAGCGACTCGAGCTCGTCCGTGACGACGGCCAACGGAAAGTGACAGTACGGAGAGTGGGGGGTCTGGACAGAGAGGTCTGGACGGAGAGTATGGAGTAGGACAGTGCATGGTGGCAGCCACAGACGGCCGTCAAAGCGACAACAAAAAGCAATAGAGAAATACGCACACATTCGGCCGGTGCAGTTTGCGCTGCCGAGTGACGGCTCCAAGAGTCCGCACACGGCCTCGGCCTGCGGTCCCGGATGAACCGGTTCAGTGGCGGCGTGTCGAAGTGCCGGCGTACCGAGTCCCGTATTCGCACTAGACACGCTCTTGAACCGGAAGGAAATGCCCCTCCATCTCCATCAGAGGGCATGGGCAATAGAAGCCGACGAGCGGTCGTTGTGTGTAGATGTAGCTTGCCGGCTTACGTTTTCCCATTACGGTTAGCCCCGTGTGTTTGTGTGCGGGGTATATAGGGAGCTAAACACCAGAAATTTGGGAATGCACTCCTGGACGGATAACCTAGTTGGAGAAAATCTGGTGCCCGGGTCGGGTAGTCAGAGGGGTAAATAACTAAGAGTACTCCTGAGGGAGGCACGTGTCCGCTGAAAGAGACTCAAGGCCCGCGGAATTTAAATTATTAAATTATTTGGCCGTATAAGTCCAGAATGCTTGTCCCAAAGTGGAAGGCACATTTAGAATGTCTGTCCCAGAGTGGAAGGCATGTCTATATCCCGCTGAAAGGAGCCAGAGAGCTCTTGCGAGGAATTGGCTAGGTCGCAATCTAAACCCCCCTTTGGGCTCCGCCACGAGTTTTTTTTGTCTCAATCGCACTTGTTCGATCCCGGAACAGAGTTTTTTTTTGCCTTTCGTTTTATCCGCTTTCAATGCATGTTGCACCTGTTCGATCCCAGGACAAAGTTATTTTGCCTTTAGTTTGACTCCCTGCTTGCCTTTAAGCTACGGAGGACGACTCCCTGCATTGGCAGCGTTTTCAGCCACCTTTCCTAAAAGTACGGCTAGAGCTAGACAAGATCAATTCCGACACCCCTAGACGGCCGTCTTGTGGGCGGCGGCGGCGTCGCGGTGGACGAGGTCCTCTTCGTGCTCGGCGGCCTGGATCTCCTTCTGGACCTGGGTGAGGCTGATGTGGGCGACGGCGGCGCGGTCGCCGTCAAAGATGCGGGCAATCTCCTCGAGGGTAGGGCCCTTGGTCTCGACGTAGACAAAGTAGACAAAGACAAACTCGACGGCGTCCCAGAGGGTGTAGAAGAGCATAAAGTTCCAGTGGTGCGGCAGGTTGTTCCAGGCGACCAGGTTGGTCTGGGCGCCGATGGCGAGCACGGCCTGGACGGTCAGGTTCATGATCATCATGCCCTTGGCGCGCAGGGTAAAGGGCAGGATCTCGAGGGCGTAGGCGACGAGCAGGCCGGAGAAGCCGACGTCGTAAAAGATGCCAAAGAGCCAGATGAAGACGAGCTGGGCGTAGCCGGCGCCCTGGTTGGCGCTGTGCGAGTTGTCGTAGACGGCGCCGCAGATGGTCCAGCAGACGAAGCAGGTGACCATGCCGCCGATGCCAAACAAAAAGAGCGGGCGGCGGCCGAAGCGGTCGACGGTGGTGGCGGCCCAGATGGTGACGGCGAGGTTGAGGGCGGTCTGGCCGACGCTGAGCGCGAGCTTCTGGTTCTGCACGGTGATGCCGGCGCCGGTGTAGATGGCGTTGATGTAGTTGGAGAAGAGCGCGTTGCCCGAGTACTGCGAGATGATGCCGAGCGAGACGAGAATGGCCAGGCGCCAGCGGTTGCCGCGCGTGCGCACAAAGTCGAGGTAGCTGGTCGAGCGGCCGGCGGCGCGCTCGAGCGCCAGCGTCTCGCGGATCTCGCGGAACTCAAACTGCACCGTGGCGTTGCCGCGGTCGCCGCCGCCGTGGTGCCGCGCCAGCAGGTCGAGCGCGGCCTCGCTGCGGTCGCGCGAGACCAGCCAGCGCGGCGACTCGGGGATCCAGTACAGAAAGACCAGCTGCACGACCGAGGGCGCGATCTGGATCAGCGCAATGGCGCGCCACGACCAGTTGCTGCGGATCTGCGCCGTCCCCCAGCCGATGGCGCTCTCCAGCAGCGCGCCCGCGTTCCAGAGGCAGTTGTAGATGGCCGTCACCGGGCCGCGGTGCTGCGGGTGGCAGATCTCCGTCAGCAGCATCGGCGAGCACATTTGCGCAAAGCTGTTGCCGAAGCCCAGCAGGAAGCGGCCCGCGAGCAGCACTGCGGTGTTCGTCAGCACGGGGGGGTCCGGGCGCCATCAGAAAAGTCTTTTCCTGAATCCTTGAACCAACCGCAGGGCACACACTCTGGTAGCCGTTGGCCAGGGCGCAGAGCAGCCCGCCCAGGACCATGAAGCAGCAGCCGACGGCGATGCAGAGCTTGCGGCCGAACCAGTCGGCGACGTACGGCCTGGCAGTCAGCGGAATCGGCAGACTGAAGAAAGCAAAACGCGGCACAGCAGCACAACGCACACGATGAAGAAGCCGACAATGCTGCCAATGCTAAACATGTTGGTCAGGAAGCCGAGCCAGTTGTCGTCGGTGACCCAGTGGCCAAAGTAGCGGCCCCAGGCATCGATCTGCTGCGACGTGTTGATGAGGGAGCTGGCAGCGTCAGCTGGGCGTGCGCGCAAAACAAGGACGGCCGGCGGCCGACGTACCCGTCGTAGCCCGTGGTGGCCGAGGCGACCATCAGCACGGCCGCGTAAAAGTAGAGCTTGCGCAGGTGCGGCTCCTTGCGCCACTCGACCTTTTCAAACCGGGGAGCCTCGCGCTGGACCACCTCGACCTCGGCCTCTGCGGCCTTGGCGCCGACGTGGATGTCGAGGGCGACCATGAGTGGAGAGGAAAGAGAGAAAGGAGAAGAGAGAAAGGAGAAGAGAGAAGGAGAAGAGAGAGAAAAGAAGAGAGAAAGTAGAAGAGAGAATAAGAAGGACGAGGAGACGAGAGGACAAGTTGAGCTAGAGAACTCGAGGCCAAGACGCCAGAAGACGAACTCGAGGCAGGAGAGCGCCTGATATACGCCGCGATGCCGTCACAAAGACAACGCGGCCCGACGGCCGTCGGCCTGGACGCGAGGCAGAGGCGCAGAGGCGGCCGTCGATGCGTGCCAAGGCGGAATGTCGGCACAGGAACCCCGGAAACGGGCTCGAAGCAGCACGCTGCGATGCCGTCGAGGCGCGCCGCTGCCAGACGGGCCGTTCTCGGCCATGCTGACGGGGTAGCGCCTTTTTCTTTCTGACTGGGAGGGGGGCGGCAGCGTCTCGCCTTTCTGATTGGAAGAGCCGTCTGCGGGGAAGCTGGATCCCAGCCGAAATCTCGCCTCGGCGCATCTGGAGTCAGCACGGAACGGCTCCCGCGCCGCTCTGCCGGCCAGCTGTGATTCGACAACGGCGCGCGGCGAATGCTGCCCCCTCCTCTCCCGGGCACACACCCTCTATCAGGACGTCTGGCCGGGCTTGGCCCGTTTTGGCTGTAGTCCCGGCAAGACGGCCGGCGGTTCCGCTCCGTGCGTACGGACAAGGCTGAGAAGGCGGTGCCCGCCCTTCCCTCGGGGTGATGACCGCCCGCCCGCTGTCGTTTCTGCTGCAAGCTCAGGGCGTGCGGCCCGGCCCAGATGCAGCTGAGTCCTGGATCGCCGTGCCGGGTCCGCGCCGTGACGGCACCTGGTCGGAGACTCCGGCTGCCTCATGCCTTTTCAGGTCTGGCCGTCCTGCGCTTGTGTAGACGAGGCAGTGACGGTGCCCGTTTGTCACGTCTGGCCGGCCTGCTCCCTACGGGCGAGGCGATCGCCGGAAGCCGTCAGCGGACGAGAAGCGGCCACGATCGGGGCCGCAAGCACGAGGCTGTCGGATAGGCGGAGCGTTGAACGGTCGGTCCAAACACTATACGCTTGGAAGAGCAGACCCATCTCTCCGGCAGGTGCAGCGGCCGCACAATCACGACAGCACAAAGTTCGTAGAGACAGGGCTGCATGATTCAAGCTCGATGGAAGATGAAGCCGGCCGTTGAAACGGCAAGACTGCGAGAGCGTGCGAGATCGACACGCAGAGAACAAAAAGTGCGTAGAACAAAAACGTGCATAAAACAAACACGCGTTGAGCGAGTGTGGCTCACCGTGTCTGTTCTTTTCTTCTTCCTCTTCGTTCTCTTTTGCTCTTTTTCCTGCCTCGTATCTTCTTCTCACGCCTTCCTCCCCCTCTTGTTCTTGCCCCACTGTGGACCCGCGACTAGCGCGAAACCGGCGGTTTTCCCCGCGGTGCTCGCGATCCCATTTCGAGCTCGCAACCAAAAGCTGCTGACCGCTCTGCAACTGCCTCCGACGCCAGCACCCACCGACTGCGACCTTGTTTCCTCTCGCCATGGGTATAGTGCGGACGTCTCTCTTTACGGGCCTGCTCGGCACGTCGACCGCCGCGGCGTACCTGGCGTCGCGCAACCCCGTCATCTCGCCGCTCAGCCCGGCAGACCCGGTCTGGAGCTCGAGCGTGTACAAGAAGCACAACCCGGCGCGCAACCCGGCGACGCAGGATGTGTGTGTCAAGCGGCTGCCCCTGAGCAAGATCCGCCCGGAGCTGCTGCAAAAGGACGGCGCCCTGGCGCTGGAGTTTTGCCGCGGCGTGTGGGGTGGACTAGGTGAGGAGAGAGGAGAGAGAGGGGAGGAGGGAGAGGAGAGAGAGGAGAGGAGAAAGAGGAGAGGAGAGAGAGGGGAGAGAGGAGAGAGAGGAGAGAGAGGAGAGGAGAAAGAGGAGAGGAGAGAGAGGGGAGAGAGAGAGGAGAGAGGAGAGAGAGATGAGAGGAGACGAGGGAGAGGAGAGAGAGGAGAGAGAGAGAAAGGCGACAAAGCTGACGGCCAGGCTACGCTGTGCAGCGCAAGTACCTCGACTACAAGTACCGCGGCCCCGAGACGGCCAGCCAGCTGTGGGAGACGGAGCAGCTGGCGGCCAGCACCTACGACAAGGGCACCTGCATCACGGACCACTTTGAGGTCGTGGACAAGACGGCGTCGGCCATTACGGTGCGCTGCGGCGACTCGCCGCGCAACAAGGGCCTGCGCCCGTCGGACGGCCTCTTTGTCATCAGCGCCACCGTCGACAAGGCGCGCGGCGAGGTCGAGCTGCAGCTCAAGAGCGTGCTCTTCTCGAGCGAGGGCAAGATGGCCGGCCCGCGCGGGCCCATGCCGCCGTGGATGGAGGAGCTGCACCAGTGGTACGCGCGCATCTGGGCCGAGACGGCCTCGTGGAAGCTGCTCAAGTGAGGCGGGAACGGTGTCGCTGTGTGGACCTGTTTTTGTTGGGATGCCATTGCTCTGAGCCGTAGCCCTCGCCCTAAAGATTGGATAGAAAGCTAAGCTGCAAGAAACGAATACATGACAGTTGAAGCCCAAGGAGACAATGGGTGAAGAAAAAAGCCCAAGAGACAACGGGAGAAGGAGGACGCACCAGAACAGGCGGCCGTCTCAGCGCCCCTGCAGCCAGCCGTTCCCAGCTGCTGCACAGGCCCGGCCGAGAGAAGCCATGCAAATGGCCAAGGGGACACGCAGCCCCGACATGTAGACCCCCGGCACGCCAGGCAGGTCGGCGCCGGGCGCCGTGTGCGGCAGCACAGCCAGCGCGAGCCAGCATGTGTTCGAAAGGCCAACTGGGCAGCCGCCAGGAGCATGGCGCCTCATCATCCGACCAACCAACGACCAGACTGACGAGACAACAGAAATCAGACTGACGAGACATCAGAAATTAGACTGCCGAGACAACAGAAAACAGACGACAGACAACGTGCACATGGTGGTCATGGTGCCGGCCTGCCGTGGGTGACGGGGATCTGAAAGGCAAAGCCGGGGCCCAAGCCGGCAGGAGTCATCGCTGTTCGAAACTCGTGAGTAGTGAGTGACAGGAGCTGAGAATTCAAACAGAGCGATAGATCAAAGACACCACAAAGTCGGACAGAAGACAATACGGCTCAGCAACAGACAGACAGCCAGGATCAGACAGATCAGACAGGCCGATGCAAGCCCGCCGCCCACGCCGGGCCGGACAGCCCTTGCCGGCCGGCCAGAAGCTGGCCAAGCCGCCGTCTTGGTGGTTGTTTCGCTGGGCGCTGAAGCCGTGCTGTGATTGGCTGCTGTGTTGCAAGACGCAAGCAGCGCGGCAGGCACCGCAGCGCTCCACCCCTCTGAACTCTGCCGAAACGCCGGCCGGGCTCCACAGAAACAGGAAGTGGGTCTGGATCGGTTCGACAGCCACTCTTTCCTATTGCGCGGCGGACAGCCTCTCCGGCCGGGTCAGCGTCTACGTACTCGCCGACGCCGGGTTCTTTTTGCCCGACATCTCGGCTGCGAACAGCGGATCTGGTCCTCGCCGAGACCGCCGGAGCCGCAGCCGGACTACGGCGTGTCCGGCGGCCGCCGCCGACGACAGGGAGCAAGAGACACGTCTCGGGGGAAAGGTAGCTCGCCCGCCCTCATCTCAGTTGAGATTCAACTGTTTTACCGGATCACGGGTTCTGGCAATCATCTGTGCAGTCCAGACTTGCTGTCATCAGCTGCCAGTCCTGAATCCCTTTCAGACACTTTGGCCAAGGCGTACCTTTCGCGATCACGGCTCCCGGGCGGGGGTCGGCTCCCTATGTTTACGCACCTGCCGGCACTTGCACTTAGTGCTGGACGCATCTCACCATCCGACAGAGTCTCTTCCGGTATCGTCACTACACAGCATCTTGTGTTCACTTTGCGGTAAGCACACTGCACGTGCAAAATGAATACGAATCTCACGTCAGCCGACCAACCGTGGATATCCTTCGGCGCCGGAACCATTCTGCCTGGAAGTCTCAACGGGCCAAGCTGTGGAAATGTGTCCGATGCTGTCTCGACAGTAGACGCGGTCCACAGTCAAGGTACTTTTGAGGATTTGCCCCAAAGATACAGACTAAACATCAAGGTACGGCCTCCCTTTGGTTCCTGGATTCGGTCCCCGACCATCCATGCCACAGTCACGTGATCGAGCTGAGCCTTACCCTACCTACCCTTTCCCTGCTCAACAGTAGCCTAAACAAGACACCGAGGCTATTCCCACCAGATGCACAGGGATCCAGGATGTAAGATACCGTAGGTGTGGCAATTGTGCCCCAAGGCATTAGGAATCCACAGCTGACGGACAACACAGACAATGACATCACACGGCCAAAACTCCCCCCCTGGATCGCCAAGCACGTGGTTTTTGGCCTCCTTGCCTCCCGAGTATTCAGATGCTTTTTATTATCTCCAAGGAAAAAAGCAGATGCAGTAGTCATACATGACAAAAATTGACACAAGGTCAAAATCCCCTATCCCCTCCGCCCCTGCAAAGCACAATAAAAGAAAACGCTTACCCCCGCTAACAGCAAAAAAAAAAAAAAAGACTTGAGTGCAGGCAACACGCCGTTGAAAAAGAACAAAAAAACACCATGAACCTATCCCATTATACGGGCCATCTCCGTCGTGTTGCGGCTCTCATCCAAGCGGCAGCGTGGCTGTGCTGTTTCTTGCCTTTTCTTTTACGGCCCCCCCCCCCCCCCCCTGCCCATTTTATGCTCCAAGCATCCGCCCCCGCTACCTTCTCTCCCCTCTCCACTTTGTGAGCATGTTGCCTCAGCCGGACCGGAAAACAACATTGCAGCCTCTCCGCGGCACGACGACCAATGGAAACAGTTTCCCCCCCCTTTGCAGGAGGCCTCTGTCGGCCGAGGAAGATGAGTGCCGGACGCCGTAGAGTATCAAATCAAAATATGGTAGGCCGTTAGGTCCGAGATCTAGAGGGAAATAATAGGAAGAAACGGTGTCGTGAAGACGCCTCCCCCCCCAATAACGCCCGACCCGTAGTAGGGTTATGCAACTGTAAAAAAAAAAAAAAAAAAAAAAGCAGAACAAAAATAGAATCCTGTAATCGGAAGTGGAGGAGGCTGGTCGCCTGATTTGGTTATGATGTGCAAAAAGGAGCCGGGGGGACATCCATGAGAAGAGGGGGCGGCCAAGAAAAGAGAAAGGCAAACAAGAGGGCACCGAGTTGTCCGAGGGGCGTTTGTGATCGCGTGTTCGCATATTGATCTTCGTATTCTTTTTTTCCGCTTGCTAGGCGGGATGCCTGTCGACGTCATCGTGGTGGATCAGTCCGCCTGACGCCCACTGCGGCGAGAAAAAAAAGAGAAAAAAAAAGAGGAAGCTTCGCGGCATGTTGCTGTTGTCGGCCTTTCTCGTCTTCCGGGTCCCGCGGCCCATGACCACATGGGTCATTTCTTCGCCCGGCTGCTGCCCGAGGCTGTGATCTTGCTGGTGCTCATAAGGTCGCCAATGTACTTTTGCAGAAACTTGTTATTGTTGTCGAGCTTGTCGTGTTCCTCCTTAACGGCTTGGATGCGGTGGAATATCAGCATCAGGGACTCCTGTAGCATTCTCGCGTGACTGCAACACGTTAGCAGGAGAGAGACAAAAAACCTTTTGTAACAAAAGATGGCGAGAAAAAAAAAAAAAAAAAAACTCGCCGCCCCAGATGCCGCTTCACTTACTTTCGGACCTCGTCTCGTGTCTGGCGACCGAGCTCCTCCAAGTCCTCGCTGGTGCGCCGCGGGCTCATGGCGCGCACGTCGCCGGGGTCGAGCCGGGTCTCGACCGGGCGCATGGCATCCTCCGAGTCTCGCGGCACGATTATGGTGCCGCTGCTCTTGCGGCTCGGCAGCCGCGGCCGCATGGGCACCGGGGCATGGATGTCTGGGTGGTCGTGCATGATGGACGAGTCGCTGGATTCGGCCGAGGCCGCGCGCTCCATGGCGCTCAGGCGGACGGACAGCGGTGCATCTGCGAGATCTTGCAGCTGCTGATTCTGCTCGGACAGCTGGCTGGCGGTTGGCCGCCGGTTTTCGTCCATGGCCGGTGTTGTGTTGTTTTGTTTTGGGGTATTTGTTGGTCTTGGTTATTGGTCTTGGTTATGGGTTGGTCTTGTTGGATTCTCCGGCGTGGTGCGCAGATGTAAAAGGGGAAAAGAGAAGAGAAAAGAGAAGAAAAGAGAGCTAAAACGGCGTGGGATGGACGTCGTAGCGAGAGGGGCGGCGGATCGTCAGCGTCGCCGCCGAAGGAAAACCGGTTCTGCACGGAGACCGAGTTGAAACGTCTGTCAGCAGACGGCTGAAGGCGTCGTCGCCACCACCATCCGAGGGGGGGGATTTAGAGTTGAGAACAGGAACAAGCGCAGGCGATTGTGGAGAGCGAATGTGAGAAGAGAAAAGAAGAAGAAAATAAGAAGGGATCCCTGATCAAAAGGGGAACAGCTCGAGAAAGCCGGAACGATGCCGACAACCAAGCCAAATATATATGGAGAACAGGGGAGAGGGGGGGGGGGGCGAGAGAGGTGAAGGCGAAAAGCAGGAAGAGAAAAAAGATGGAGCCGCAGATCCAAAACAGTCCCAGCCGCTTGTTTCTGGCGCAGCAGCGTGGCAGCAAGGGCGGGCTGGCTTTCTGACGATGCGGTGTACAAATTTCCTACTAGAGACAGAAGGTGAGGAAAGGTGACAGAGGGAGGAGAGGGGGGGGGGGGGAGGGGGAGGGGGACGGAGAAAGCCAGTGATCAAGGACAGAGACGATGGCAGTGGTGGACCGAACCAAGGCTGAATACTATGCGGGAAAGAGACAGCAAGTCAAAACAAGGAGAGAGGACAAGAGACGCGAGGAATGCAGTGGGAGCTAAAAGGTCTTTCGACAGAGACCAGGGTGGTGGATTTACTCGTAGGGGGTTATTTTTTTTGGGGGGGGGGGGGGGGGCGGAGAGAATCGCAGGCCAGCAAACGCTCTGGTGGTGCACGTGCACCTGCCGATCAGCGGAAGCGGGTGTCGGGCGGGAAAAGGTGTATATGTACTTTGTACAACTCGACAGTGTGGCTGTTTTTGATTTCTGTATTCCCGGTTGGTTTGAAATTGGTTTAATGGGTTTTGTTTTTTTTCCCTTTTTTTTTTCTTCTTTGGCAGTAAGCGATGAGGTCTCAGAGGCCAGAAGACACGAGTTTTTTTTTCTCAAATTCCGATGACGATCCTTGGCCGGTCAGTGCACTCGAGGAGGAAGGGGGGGGGGGCGTCGCAGCAGGTCGCGTGGAACGAGGAGGGCGATCTGCGTAGGACAGCTGGGAGCGGCGCTGGTGGGATTGATGTCGCAGAGAAGAAGGCCAGGGAAGAAAAAAAATCGAGAGGCAGAAAGATACAGGCCAATGGCGATGCCGGGACGGCTAGTGTTTCGCGGAGCTGGGGCTTGCGCTGCCCTGATTTGGGCTAGCCGCGGTGCTGGAGAAGGGTTGGCCACGGCTAGCCGATCTTAATAACCAGTGGGCAGTGGGCAATAGGGGGCCAGTTTGGAGTTTGTCTACTTGGGGCGCCCCCCCTCCGACACAGGGGTCTCCAAGCCGGTACGCTACAGGCAATAAGTCCTGTGTAGCCCCGCGCTACGTAATATCCACCAGTGGGAAACACCAACAGGTCACGAGCTCCCCTAGCATGCATGCTAAATGCTAACAGCACAGCGAATGCTACGTCCTTGTGGGCGCTACCGGCAGAAACAGTTGACGCCTACTGGCTGGGCGGGCTTCCAGTGGAGCAGAGGCCCCGCCCCATTCTACCCGGACTATGCCAGGTTGCCATGCGCAAAACGGAGCAATGTCGGAACAGCAAGCACTTGCACTTTACACTTTCTTTTCACGGCCTCTTTTTTTTTTTTGTTTTGCACGAGCGGTCAGCCAGTCGACGCTGCAGTGTTCCGGTTCGTCTCCCGGGCACGCTATTGCTAGGATGCTAGCTTTTTCCGAGCTTGCATTGCATGTGGCCTTTCCCCATTACCGCTGTCCGTGATTATGCTTGTTGTGGTGTGTGCCTGCCTGCCTGCCTGCCTGCCGTTCCCGGTGGCGCCCAGCGCTTCCTTCCTTCCTTGCTGATGCTAGCCGCCTCTGGCACGCACCGCGGGAAGGCGCCTGCCCCCTTTGGGCGGTGCCAACGTCTCTTATCGTACTCCGACGGAAGCAGCGCATCTCGGACGCATCTCTCCCATCACATCTGCTGCCTATACGTATCTACAGGTACCTTTGGCCGTTGCCACGAGGAGGGCCAAGCGCAGGGAGAGAGGACATACGCTGAATAAGAGGCCGCGCACTGGGCGCAGTTGCATAGGCTGCGCCATTTTGGCAGTGGACCGGAGTGAGCCCTAACACAACAGCCGTTTCTTTCCTTGTTCTTTTTGTTCTTTTTGTTCTTCTTTCCTTTCTGCTGGTCGTTCCCCGTTTTCTGGGGCCCTCCTCTTTTTCTGCACCAGTGACCAGTGCAGGATTTTGGCACCACAGATTTGAGCCAATCGCAGTGCGAGACGTGCTTGGCGCTACTACGCATCTAGTTACTCGTACCGTTACGGCACCCTGTCTCACTATGACGTCAAGCTAACGTTATTCTTGCCTTGCCTGCTTTGCTCGAGACAACGAACCAACAAAGGTAATGAATTGTACAAGTGTATGGGTATCGCTGCCTGCGTTGTGTCTCCAGATGCACCGCCGGGATGCCGTCAGAGAAGAGAAGCCCACCGCGCGCGCCATTGGGGGGTCTTTGGACGGGGGCTGAAAAGTGTGCTCACGCACGATGAAAACGCCCGAATCATCGTAGTGGGCCCACAAATCGACCAAGGAAATCGGGCAACCAGGAAAAAGAAAAGGCCACAATGATTGTGTGATGCGCTAGTCTTGCACCCAAGGGTAGGAATACAACGGTCACGGCGGCTCTGGGCCCCTCGCTCTTGATTGGCAAGACTGCACGCCCGGCATAAGCGCTACGTGTTGGGAGCGTGGGAATCGACTTCCACCTCGGCCAAAGGTAAAAATGATGAGTACCATTTTCGCCGTCTTGTGCCTCGGAGGAGTATCTGCTTCCAATCTCACCAGACCGTGCTTCCAATCTCACAAGACCGTGCTTCCAATCTCCCAAAACCGCTCAGTCACCAGGCGGCAAAGTGTCTTGTGACAAATAACATGTCGATTGCTTGAGCCCATGCTATGGATACGTAGAGATCGGCAGAGACGCTCCACGGCCGCACACATCTGCAAGATGACTCAGATGGATGGATTTACTACACATTTACGTCTGTGGTTATGTGGTTTTTTTCCTCAACATCGGGCTGCTGACCCCGTTGCCGGATGAGCCAGGCCGTTATCCGGGACACGCTACTCATCATTACTCTTCCAGAAACCTGGTCGCCGTGCGAGGCCGGAGGTTTCATTGCCATTCGGGAACTAGCAGCATAACGCAAGACGGATTCAGGTGTGGATTAAGGGGCCATCTGCCGCTGCCGCACCTTTCTCTGCTGCAAACGTCCAGGGCGGCGCCGCAAGGTTACATGCTCGGAGCGTCTCGATGATGAGAGCTTGCATGGAGCGCCGTCTGCAGAGGAAGCACGTAAGAACCCGCTTGGATCGCTGGTCGTTTGCTTTGGGACTGGTACGGCCTGGTCGACGCCCGTTTTTCGACATGGCCATTGGCCCGTTGGGCGAAGCCGGCCGTCGTAGCGGTGCCGGATCCCGTCTCGCTCGCTGTGAGCGAGTTGCGGGCGAGCTGCGGGCTGCGGGCTGCGGGCTGCGAGCGGGCAATAAACGCCAGTGACTGCCGACGCCATCTCACTCTAGTTTTCGGCTCAGGCCGACTTGCCATCCGGGAACGGGGACAGCAAAGCAGGATGCAGTACCGATCGGGCCCGCGCATGGCGTCAACGCTGCTGCATGGACGCTTCTGTGTGCCGAGCGTGTCCTGAGTGCTGGGGCATGAGCAAGAGTGTCGGGATAGGATGCGGCAGTCACTATATTCGTGATTCTGTCGAGTGCCATCTCCCCGGGCGCGCTTCGCATCCAAGATGGCAGGCATCGGTCCTGGTACATTGCCTGGCAGATCCTTTGCTCGATGTTTATACGGCATAAAGGGATGTATTTAACGTCGGGTTTGTGCCATTTGATGGTGTATTGCCGTCGTGTCATGTTTTGACGGTGTAATTTGCCGTCGTGTCCTGTTTTGATGGTGCAAACTGCCTCTATTATCAGTCCAGAGCTTTTCTTAACGAAACCCAACATAAACTTTTCATCCTCAAAGACCTGTCACAGCGGCCGAGATGATCAGGCACGCAAGACAGGCTGTCACCTGTCCGTGTGCCAGCAGGGCGCTTATAACAAGGCACTATAACATATACAAAGAATCATCCAAAGCTTCATTCATTATCAAAGCTAACAGCTGGCAACGTGGTGGCGGCCATCCATATAAGAGCTTTCCTATGGTCTTTTACGGTCGTATGAACTCGGAGCACATGCGATCCATCCGGATCAAAGGAGACGCAGTCGTTGCCAAGACGGAGCAAAGCGATACTTTGAGTGTCCAGATAAGACACAACTAGACGCTCCATGGTAGCCATCTCGCTTCTAATGTATGAATACTTGCCTCAACTGCAAGGCCAAGAAATGGAGTTTGCATAGTATAATGGCTCGACTCTCTGGACGAATCCATCACTATAGAGGTCATGATAAAAGCTCTGGACAGCTTCATCTTATAGAGGTCATAAAAAGCTTGAACAACTCCATCTTATAGAGGTTAGAAAAAAGCTCTAAACAACTCCATCTTCATTGAGATGATGTTCTTGAGTGTATCGATGTGTCGTAAATTCATACACAAGTAGGGGTTTGTTTGAAGTTGGACAAAATCAAAGATATAGAGCGCAACGGACAGCAGCACGGCGTCATCCGAGTGGGAGGTCGTCTGTCGGATCCTCACCGCCACTGCCGAGAGCAACGAATCAGAGCGAGAGACGCGCAGATAACGCCGCAGCCACGGAGCGTCTGCGCTAGAAGCCGGGATGCGCTGGCCGCTGCCGGCCAACCACAGCAAAGAGCTTAATCGCGCAACCGAGATGCCCTTGTCCACCGAGTGGCTTGACGCTCCCGGGCGCCGCCCTGCATGGAGCAGCACTGCATGCGTGCGCGGCAGCGCACGGGCAGGCTCATCTGAACGGCCGCTTATCAGTGCTGCATGCCGGCTGGAGGGCCAGTCCCGAGGGCGGCAAGTGGACCGTGATGCGTTGTCTGCCCGCCGCCGGCGCCAGCGAGCTGCGCTCCCGCTCTGGCTGCAATGTGGCTTGCCAGCCAGGGCTGGTGGCGCCGCTGCTATCCCCTCTCCCGGCTGTCCTCCTCCTCCTCCGCCCCTCCTCTTTCTCCCATCCCCTCCTCTTTCTCCCATCCCCTCCTCTTTCTCCCATCTCCTCTTTCTTCCATCCCCCTCCTCTTTCTCCCATTCCCCTCTTTCTCCCCCCCCCCCCCGTCCCCCCCCTTGTATCTCCATCCCCTAAACCGGATAAGACGGCTTGAAAAGGGTGCCCGGTGCCGCAGTTGGGCGCCGCATGTCGTTGCCGCCCAATGATTCTTCCTGAATGGCCAAGCCAGGTATCGTGATGCTGGCAGCAGGACCCCAACCCAGTGCGGCCCGGGCGCTCCCCCGTCCGCTCGCCGTCCGTGCCCAACGCGGGATGCCTCTCGCCGTGACGAATCAGCAGGCGCACGCTCCTCTGCCCCCCCCCCCCCCCCCTCTTTTACCGTATGTCTGCGGGCGTCGCGTCTGCTTGCTCCATCTGGTGTCCGCGGCTTCCAAGAGGCACAAGGGCACCGCAACCGCTGGGAAGCTCCGCGTTTTCTTGCCCTTTTCTGTGCCGTGTCCTTGGCCAGATGCTACCCTCTCATGCCGCCTTCTGAGATTGCATGTATCCTCTCTCCCTTGACAATCTGTTGGGTGTTTAGCATCTGCTTGACTGGTCATTTCTTTCTGTGCTCTGCTCTCGCGAGAGAATCAGCGGGCTGTCCCTCCCTCCTCTCTTTCTCACACATGGGTCCAGCGCATGCCAACCGCCCCCGTCCCCTCATCCAGCAAACGAGTCTGCCGGCAACACGGAGGGCAAGCAGCAGCCCAAGCCCGTTGGCCGGCCGAGCAGCCCAACGAACGCCCCCCCCCCCCTTTTTTTTTTCTTCTCCATATCTACCCTTGGCTCAACGCTGCTCTCGCTCGGCCCGTTGCCAGCGACAGGCAGAGTGTAAAAGTGTGTCTTGGTCGCCCATTCCACCCGTCTGCCTCGGCTTCTGCATAACCGGGGCTGTTCTGCGTCTTGGCGGCTCGGCTTCTCCCGGTCCCATCCCATCGCTCTCTCACCATGTACCTCCCCCGGCTGGACAGAGGCGGCGGGGGCGCTGCCGCCGCGGGCGTGGTGAAGCGCGGCTCCCCGCAGAGCACAAACGTCACCATTGGCGTCGTCGTCGGCGTCGTCCTGGCGCTCTTTCTCCTGGGCGTCTTTGCCTTTCTGTACCGCTACCGCTACAGCGTCCGCTTCAGCTCGGGCAAGAAGCACGGCGGCCACCACCACCGCAGATCGGGCGCCTCAAAGTCGTCCCCCCAGCAATCCTCCGACAGCGGGCCGTCCGCAGCTGCGGGCCGAGGCGCCTAGGCGGCGGGCCCAACAGACCCAGACACTCGCCGCTCACCTTGACGGGCTGGCAACAATGACTCAACGACACTACAATGACTTGGCTGATGGCTCTTGCCTGGACGTTTCTTCTTGTACTCTTGTCTGGACGTTCCTTCTAAACTTTTCCTTATTCACAGCATTATCGTCGGAGGGATGGGCATTGGCGTTATGGGTTATGGAGGTTGCCACTGGGGGATATCAAGTCTGCTAGACGTGCGCGGTGAATTTATTGCACTTTCTAAGCTGCGTGGATCATGCGCCGTCCATCCATGGCAGCGTCTGCCACTCTTTCTTGTAAAATGTATGCCGTGATGGTGAGGCCTGCCAGCGTTCCGCTTCTTTCAATCCACGTCTGTGATGCTGTTCTCCGGTGCCGGGCCGGGGCACTGCTGTATTGGTTCGTGCCGTCCCGATGCTCCGTGCTTGGTTCCTGCTCGCAAGACAAGGGCGGGCTTGACGGACTTTCAGCTCTGGGGAACCGGCGAAATCAACACCACCGAGTCGCCCCGCACAAACAGCATCTCCGACTTGCGGCTCACAGTCTGTACATGTCAGCGCGAGCGAGAGAGAGAGAGGGAGGGAGAGAGAGGGAGGGAGAGCGAGAGTACCCGAACGTGCGCATCCGCGTCGTCCTCGTCGTCCTCGTCGGTAATGTAAATCGTTTCCTCCACGTCACCCAGTACCAGGTTGCAATGGCTGTCGTACGCCTAGAGCAAAGGTCTTGTCAGCAGGCTGCGTGTCCGCGTTCCTGGGCTCCCCCAAAACGTACATGGAGTCGGCCTTTGAGCTCGCGGTCGCCGCGTAATTTCACAAAGACGACCTCGTCGAGCAGCAGCTTGACCAGGTCCATGGGCTCCGCGGCCGGCGCCAGCTCATCTGGTTCAGACATCCTGGGCGGCTGTTGGGCTCGTTTGGTGGTGGGTGTGGAGGAGAGGGAGAGCAGGTGTGTTCTTGTCGCAAAGGAAAAAGCGTAGTAGGCCATCTGGCATGGTGGGGGTACGGATAAATGTATCGCCGTCGCAGAATCGAAAAGAAAGACCCGCTCCGAAACTGGCGGCTCAGCCAGAGGTGCTTTCCCGCCCGCCAACGGGATACCCCACTCAGGCACAGCGCTGCAACGGCGACCAACGAGCGCTGGAGCCTCGCTAAGAGCCTGCAACGGTCCCTGGCGGCGGGAGGCCCCCAGTGCAGCGAAAAGGTGCAGTAGCTGCAGCAGACAGCGGGTGTTCTTCCACTTGCGGCCCTGCTTCCCCACAGAAAGACCCAATTTCCCCAGACGGTCCCCATAATCCCCAGACTTTAGTCGTCTCCGGATCGTCTCTGCATTCTGCCTTGTGAGAGAGGCAGACAACTAGATGCTTCAACTAGACGCTTCGACGCTTCAACTAGACGCTTCGACGCTTCAACTAGACGCTTCAACTAGACGCATTAAAACCAGACACAAAGAGACGCAGACGCAAAACAGACACAAGACGGCCTCATGTCTCGACTCTCCAGAATCCTGGGGCCTCGGCTGAATTGGGCCGTCGACGGCCGCAGGCCGGTTTCTCAGCAGACCACGGCGCCTCGGCCGGCGAGTCCCTTTGCGCCGCGCATCTCCAGCGGGCTGCTCGGCCAGTTTGGCACTCCGGCGGCACCGCGCCCCGGCGGCGAGACCGGGAGCCAGAGCAAGACAGAGGCAAGCAGGCTGGAGGTGCCGCCGGAGCTCAGGCTCTTGCGGAGCCTGCTGCTGCTGCTGCCGCCGGCGGCCGTGCCACGCGGCCAGGCCGAGGGCAGCGCCGTGCCGGCAGCCGGGACGCCGGGAGCGCGAGCGGCCCCTGTCTTGCGGGTGCCAGACAGCGGACACGACCCGGAGCTGCTGCGGGGGCTGCGGGCGGGCGACACGTGCGGGTTGTACCGGTGGGCGGTGTCGATGCCGGGCAGGCAGCAGGCGGAGTCAGCGGTGTCGGCGGGGTCGGCGGGGTCGGCGGGGTCGGCGGTGTCGGCGGCGGCGGAGCGGCAGCGGCGGCACGCGGCGGCGGCGGGGCTTCCGGCGGTCATGTTCTCCGAGTTCTTGCGCTGCCTCGACCCGTTCCGCGTGCACGCGGCGCGCGACGACCTGGGCGACGTGGCCGTGTCGGCGGGCCTGGCGCAGCACACGCCGCTGCAGCGGCAGGTGGACCGGTTCGGCATCCGCGTGCTCTACACGGCGCTGCTGCAGGCGCTGCTGGCGGTGTGTGAGCAGCGGCAGCAGCAGCAGCAGCAGCAGCAGCAGGCGAATGCGGGTGCGGCGCAGCCGGCGCTGCTGCTGCACGACCTGGTGGTGCTGATGCGGGCGGCCGGGGCGGCGTCGGACATGGCCACGGCCAAGCGGGTGTGGCACGGCATGGAGGGCGCGGGCCTGGTGGGGTGGCGGCAGAGCGAGCTGTACGGCGAGTTTGTGCAGGCGCGCTTCCTGACGGCGGCGCTGTACACGCAGCAGGACCCGTGGCGGCTGCGGGTGCGGCCGCTGAACCTGCACCGGCAGAAGCTGATGCTGCACCCGGCGCGGCTGGACCGGCTGGACCGGCTGCGGCGCGCGCTCGAGACGGACCGGCCGCTGCGCTTTGGCCAGAACCCGGCCGAGCCCGGCTATGCGGAGCACCTGACGCGCATCCTGCGCAAGACGAAGCCGGTGCGCAGCGTCTTTGGCAAGGTGGCCGCGCTGGGCTACGCCGGCGACGAGCGCCTGGCCGCCGCGCTGCTGGTGGCCCTGGGGCGCACCGGCTCCGTGGCCGCGCTCGGCGCCACGCTGGCGCTGCAGTGGAAGGTGCGCGTGCAGCCGCTCCAGGACGCCGACAGCCGGGCGGGCGACCGGGCGGGCGACCGGGCGAGCGACCGGGCGAGCGACCGGGCGAGCAACCGAACAAGCAACCGAACAAGCGGCCGCTGGCGGCGGGTGGCCGTGTCGGGCGGGGCGCACTTTGCGGCGGACTCGCCGATGCGGCCGTCGGCGGTGCTGCTGGACGCGGTGGTGCAGGCGTACTGCAGCAACGGCGAGGTGGCGTGCGCGCTGCAGGTGGTGGATTTCCTGTCGCGGCGCTACGGCGTGGCCATTCCGGAGCGCGTCTGGTTCGACCTGCTGAGCTGGGCCTATGTGCTGACGACCAAGCCGGC
Source organism: Graphilbum cf. rectangulosporium (assembly GCA_019925645.1). Lineage (NCBI taxonomy): Eukaryota > Fungi > Ascomycota > Sordariomycetes > Ophiostomatales > Ophiostomataceae > Graphilbum > Graphilbum cf. rectangulosporium. Next base: position 297,578 of record JADHKI010000008.1, read on the forward strand.
CTCGACCGAGTGGCGCCTGGCCGGCTTCCCGGGCCGCGTGCTGGCGCCGGACGCGCCCGCGCGCGTCTGGGACGTCATGACGGCGGCGCCGTACCACGTGCGCCCCGGCTTTGCCCAGTACCACGTCCTGATCCGGACGCGCATCCACCAGCGCCGCCTGCTCGACGCGCTCGCCCTGATGCGCCGCGCCCGCGCGCTCTTTTGGCGTGCGCAGCTCGCCGAGCTCGAGGACGCCATGCTCGCCCTGGCCGAGGCGGCCCGCCAGCGCGTCGGCGGCGTCGGCCGCGGCAGCACCGCCGCCCTGGCCCGGCGCTTCCGCCGCGCCGCCGCCCGCAAGTGGTACATGTGGTACTGCTTCCAGACCTGGTGCTGGCTCATCCTGAAGCGGTCCCTGGCCCTGGCCGGGCCGCGCAGCAGGACAGGCGGCCGCGACAGCGACCATGTGCTGGTGCGCGCCATCCCGCAGCTGCTCGACGAGTTCCGGCCCTTTATCCCGGCCGTGGCCCGGTACCGCACCCGGACCGGGCTGGTGCAGATCCGCGAGCCGCAGGCGCGTGCCAAGACGGCGCGGCGGCGCGTTTCCGTCGCGCTGCCGCAGCTGCGGCCGCACATCCGGTTCCAGCACGCCCACGCCGCGCGCCGCGCCGTCGTCGCCGAGACCGGGAGGCGGGGCAACGGGCAGGAGCGCCGGCTGCCGCGGGGCCTGCGGCGCAAGGACTTTTGGCTGCGCGAGCCCGTCGGGCCGGGCGTGGACTTGCGCATGCTGGGCTCGGCGTCGCTGCGCGAGTGGCTGGTGCGGGAGTTTGTCTGAATGGTTGTGAGTTGTGAATGGTTGTGAGTTGTGAATGGTTGTCCATAATCTATAAACTGATACAAGCGCTTTGCTACTTCATGTCGGCCGGCCCAAAGTCGCGCTCGAGCCGGAGATCGTTGACCACCATGTACCGGCTCAGGGCAATCCAGCCGTAGCGGAACCAGACCATCTGGCTCTGATGGGCCGTGGTCATGGCGCGCCAGGCCGTGACCAGGCCGCCGCTGGCGGTCGGCTGGAGGTCGGCCAGGAAGACGAGCGCGGCCGGGTGCGCGCGCGACGAGGCCTTGCTGCCGCCGCCGCCGCCGGACAGCGACATCCAGGACGACGCCAGCAGGGTCGCGACCGTGTCCAGCAGCGACGTGTACTTGCGCAGCAGCGGCACCGTCGTCAGCGTGTACAGGTCGACGGGCGACCGCCAGCCGGGGCGGCCCTGCGTCAGCGCCGCCAGAAAGTGCCGCGCGCCACGGTAGAGCGAGGCGTGGTTGGGGTGGCCCGAGACGCCGCCGCGGTCAAAGGTGATGAGCACGTCAATGGTGGTCGCGGGCAGCGCGGCGCCGGCGCCGGCGCCGGCTCTGGCTCCGGCTCCGGCTCCGGGGCTGCGGCTGGCCGCCAGGTCGGGCGCAAAGGCGGTCGAGAGCCGGGCCGCAATGGCCGCCGCGTCCCAGTCGGTGGTCATGGAGTCGGGAAAGTCGCTGGGGGGGGGGGGAGGGGGTCAGGTCAGCGGGAGCCACACCCCTCGGGCCGAGATTACGCAAGCCTTTATGCCTTGCTTGACTCACAGACTGTCGACGACGAGCACGTCGTCCTCGCTGCGCAGGCCCAGCGTCAGGGCGCTCTTGACCAGCTCCTTCTTGCGCGTGGCCCCCAGCCCCTCGGCGTTGCCGCTGCTCAGACAGAGGATCTTGACGTGGTTGCCCGTGTCCGGCCGCGCCAGCGCCAGCACCGTCGGGGCAAAGAACATGGCCTCGTCGTCCGGGTGGGCAATCAGCAGGCAGATGCGCTTGTTGGCCAGCGCCGGGAAGCGCGCCGCCACCACCGCCACAGTGTACATGTAGCACGCCGGCACCAGCACGGCAAGCGCGCCGAGCCAGAACAGCAGCGAAGCCATGCGGCGACTCGGGGGACCGGATCACGGATCCCGGATCACGGATCACGGATCACGACCGAGGTTGATTTCGTCTTCTCGCTTTGCACGCGGGGGGGATTATTGCGAGACACCGGAGACCGCGAGACAAGGTGGTTGGGGAGGCGTCCGCAGACGAGATAAAAAGGACAGAAACAATCAACTGTAGAGATGGGCGCATTGTGCGCAACGATGCAAGACGAGAGCCGATTGAGGCCGCAGAGATTGCGGTCGCGATAAAGCCACCTTTGCTACCCCTGAGGTGGGGCTAAAAGCTCTCTTCCAGGCTAACCGCATTGGTGCTCTACGTGAGCTACGCTAAAGCCACGTCTTCAACGACCACCGACAACTTTCCACCCACCACTACAGCCCATGGCAAAGCGACATCGCGAACGCAAAGAGGCCGCCGCCGTGGCCGCCGCCGGCGCGGCCGGCATCAAGCTGGCCATGCCCGACCGGTCCGGGCCGACGGAGGAGATGCTGCTCCAGATGGCCAACGGGAAGAGCCTCTTTGAACAGGCCGAGCTGCGGCAGCGAGAGCTCGACCGGCTGAACGGCCGGGTCAGGGGCGGCGGCGGCGGCGACGGCGGCAGCGGCGGCAGCAGCGGCAGCGGCGGCAGCGGCGCTCCGGCCGGCACTGCGTCACGCGGCGGCGGCGCCGGTGCAGACCTGCCGCCGTGGGCCGAGCGCGTGCTGGACACGCTGCTGTGGTCCATCAGCCTCGTGATGCTGCACCTGACGCTCGACGTGCTGGTGCAGAACCAGTACGCCGTGGCCCTGCGCTGGCCCGTCATCGCCACGCGCACGCTCCGCGCGTTTCCAGGTACGCTGCCGCCGGGTTGAGCTCTGCTTCTAGGTGTAGGCGGCCGCAGCCGCAGCCGCCGCCGCCGCCGCCGCCGCCGCCGCCGCAGCTGACAAGAGCAGTGCTCGCCCTCCTCGTCCACCACCTCCACCGCCACCCGTCCGACCCCCGCCTGCTTCCCGGGCTGCCCGCGCGCCTGCACGCGCCGCTGCGGCAGGCCATCTTCTTGGCCCTCGGCACCGCCGCCGGCTGCTACCTCATACACATTACCAACCGCCACGGCTACCTGGCCGTCATGAAGCAGGCGCCCCCGCTGGGCTGTCTCTGGATCTGGTCCATCATCGAGCTGCACCTGGGCCTGGCCCTGGCCAGCCTCGTCTGCACGCTCGCCTTTTTCTGGGCCGGAGGCTACACCCTGTAGCGGCCGTAGCTACGGGCGCGGCCGTCTTCTGGGCCGTAGCGGCTGGCAGCTACGGGCGCGGCCGCCAGCTACGGCGCGGCCATCTTCTGGGCACTGTGCATCTCGCGCCAGGGCGAAGCTCTACTACGGCGGATGCCGGACGGGCGGCGGCGCCCGCAGGCCATGTACAAGGCTGTGTGCTAGGTAGCCGTTGCGTAATAGATCTGTTCTCGTGCTCTTTGATTCATACGTAGCAGTTTCTATGGACAAGTTTCGCCTTGAGTGTTGTATACGAGCTTCGGTGGCGGCCGCTCCATTGTGTCGTATAGAGTGGCCACGGCCCAAAGTAGAAATGCATCGAGTAATGATTAAGTAAAAGGAGGCATGAAATGGGCGAGAACCACAGCTGGCCCGCAGCTGGGACTAGGGAGAAGAAAAGAAAAGAAAAGAAAACTCCGTAGACACGGTGGAGCGCCCGGCCTTTGGTGGATGTTCTAGAAACCGGTGCAAGTAACATGTACCCCTTCCCCAAAATCACGGAGCCGGTACAGTGTACCCCTTCACCAAAATTACGGAGCCGGTACAAGAAACATGTACCCCGAGCACCAAACTTATATGTACGGAGCCTACGAGCCTGGACAAAGGACGGGACAGCGCTAAGCCAGCAAAGAGAAAGCGTCGGGGCCGATGGCGGCGGCTAACAGGAGCAAAAAGTTTTGCAGCCTCGATACGAGTTACTCTCTAGCCATGCCGCCATGTACGCCTGCTTTGACGTCTACAGATCGCGATCGAGATGAAATAAGCAGGATCCACTCTCCCATTCCATTCGATGAATGATACGATGGGGACTGTGTCTTTGCGGCACAGAGCCAGCTTTCCTCTTGCCAGCAAACCCAAAAACACACCATGCCCAGCACGCACTCGTCCGCCATCGGCCACGCAGATGATGGCATGGGGCGGGCCTGGCACGCCCGGCGCCCTGGCCACCCCTTTTGTTGACAGTCATCCTCGACAAGTTCCTGGACAGGATCAACAGCCCTATGGAGCATGGGCCGAGTGAGTCGCTGCCGCCGCCGCCTCTAGGCCGGCTAGTGCCTCCGCTCCGAGCAGAATTTTCTGTCTTGGGGAAATTGGAGAGCGCCAGACGGAGACACACGCTCCGTTTCTCCCTACCGTATTGTGTGGCCTGACCTTGACAAGATACTTTGACCACACCGTACTTTCGCAGCAAAAGTCTCTTTTTCAGCGCTGAGCGGCGCTGTGGGGACGGACGGCACGGATCTTCCATCATGTTCTTGTAAGATACTCGTGCATAATACGGAGTGTGTGCACTTATATTTAGCACACGAGCTCGGCTGTGAGAGCCGAGACGCTGGAAAAGTTTCTCTCAGAGCACTGCGGAGTACCGCTACTACGCCGTAACAGGCAAGCTAAAACGGAGGCTTTTACTTTGAGCAAAGCCCTGTCGGAAAAATTTTCTGGTCGCCATGGGCAGATGACTCGGCCTAACGTAATGGAAACGCGCACGAGCCAATCACAGGCGCGCCCTGGGCCACCTTGTGACACGCTGCAGCTGGGACTCTCTCTCCCTGCGCTGTACGAGTACCTCGCTGGCCACCGTCAGAGGGCGGTGTGCAAGTATACCCGTACCCCGTAGGCCAACACGCCAACCGCAGCTCGGGTATCCCAGGCTTAGGCGGCCTGACTCACGTTAGCGTGCCGAAACGGAGCTCGAGCGCCGTGGGGCCTGTAATTTTACTGCCTGGTAGGACGCTCGGAAGCCCGCGCCGGTCACGTCAACAGCACCTGATTGATGTGATGGCCGGCGGGACGGGTGCTGGAAGCGGAGTGCAGGGGGGGGAGAGAGACACGGCCAGGTACGCCGTACGCATTGTACGAGTAACTCGTAAACACTGACACTTTGCTGGCCCAAGCCCCTCCTCCAACGGAGGGCGTGCACGTGGTGTACCAGTCTGGCAACGGCAGCCCGACATGACACATAATTACTTGATGGAAAAAAAACGTGCCGGCATCGCAAAGCATACAAATAGCAGCGGCTGCCCGTCTGCTTGAGCCTAGACCGAGACCTGTCCCATTTTACCTGCCTTTTCGCTTCAGCCTTGTCATTTGTGCTTTCCCGTTTGCTTCTCCTCGTTCCTGCCCTCGTTCCTGCCCTCGTTCCTGCCCTCGTTCCTGCCCTTGTTGCTCCTTCACTGCCCCTAGTTCTTATATATCCCTGTGGCAGATCCAGTGGCAGCTGCCAACGAGACCAGCCAGCGAGAACAATCCCAATATCAGCTCCGACGCACGACGCACGAACCCGACTGCCCTTTCTACCCAGTTTAACCCATCTCGCGTCGCTCTACGTCTTGCCGCTCGCGTACTTTTGAAAGCGCTGCAAGCGGAAACGAACAAAAAAACACCCAACAAGGAAGCCGCCTTTCTCAGGACGTCGCCGCGCCCCTCTCCCCCGCTTTTATTTCCTCTTTTTCTCTAGCCCCTCTGCCGGGCCCCGCCCTTTCCCCCAGGAAAAAAAAAAAAAGGGCAAAAAAAAAAAAAAGAGAGAGATGCCGCACCGCGTCACTGCCTTTCTGCGCAGTTCCTCCACCTCCCTGGAGGCTCAAGTGGCCAGCTTTAAAAAGGCCACCAGCGCCGCCACCCGCCGCCACCACCACGCACCGCAGCACACGCCCTCTCCACGCACGCTCTCATACGCTTCCTCCCTCGACGACGACGACGCTGCCACTGCTGCTGCTGCTGCTGCCGCCGCCGACGACGCAGACCCTGCATCCCCAGCCACCGGCACTATGAGGACCATGACTACCCTGCAGCGCTCCTCGTCCGCCGAAAGGCACGAAGCCGCGCACTCGGATCACCACCACCGCCTCTCCTTTGGCGCCCTGCACTTTGGCCGCTCCAGCCGCGAGAGCCACTCGAACCCGAACCTGTCGGTCGGCTGGAAGATTGAGTCGCCGCCCATTGTGCTCTACGGCGACTCCGAGTCCAGCACCGGTGCGCTCGTCTCCGGCCTGCTCTTTTTAAACGTCAAGGAAGAGACCGTGCAGATGCAGTCCTTTACCGCCTCGCTCAACATCCACGTCACCCAGAAGCGGCCCTACACCTCGCACTGCCACGACTGCATCCACCAGTACACCGAGCTCGAGACCTGGTCGTTTCTGCAGGCGCCTCTGGCGCTAACAAAAGGTGGGTTTTTTTTTGGGGGGGGGGGTTCTTTTTTTGCATCTCCTAACCATCAGGCCGCCATACGTTCCCCTTCTCGGTCCTTCTGGACGGCACCCTGCCGGCCAGCATGGACGGCGCCCTCACCGCCATTGCCTACGAGTTCAACGCCGTGGCCACGCCCCTGCCCGGCCACGGCGTGCCCGTCAAGCTGGAGAAGATCTTTGACGTCAAGCGCTCGCTGGCCACGCCCGACCTCCCACACCACTCCGTCCGCGTCTTCCCGCCGACCAACATCAAGGCCAGCGTGCACTTTGACCAGGTCATCCACCCCATCGGCCAGAATAACATGTCTCTCCGCATCGACGGCATAACACGCCTCAACGAAAAGGTCAACACGCTGGAATACTGGCGGCTCAAGAAGCTCACCTGGCGCCTCGAGGAGACGTCCAAGACCATGGCGCCGTCCTGCGAGCGCCACATGCCGCCAGACTCTGAGCAGCAGCAGCAGCTGCAGCAGCAGTCAGAGCAGCCTCCCAAAAAGGGCATCCAGCGCACCGAAACCCGCGTCATCGGCGAGCGGACGCTGCTCAGCGGCTGGAAGTCCAACTACAGCACTCCGGACGACTCCAACATTGAGCTTGAGCTGGAATACTCCCTCAACAAGCACGCCAAGTTTGCCTGCGACACCAAGGCCAAGGACGGCACCGAGGTGACCCACCAGCTCATGGTCGAAATGGTCGTCTCGCAGGAGTGGGCGCCTGTCGGGAAGCCGTCCATGGTTACGCAGACCGGCATCGGCCGCATCCTGCGCATGCACTTCACCGTCACCCTGACCGAGCGCGGCGGCTTGGGCGTCTCCTGGGACAACGAGGCCCCGCCCATCTACCAGGACGTGCCCCCAAGCCCGCCCTCCTACTCGGAGGATCTCGACAGCAGCAGCATCATCTCCGACCACATCGAACCCCTCGACGGCGAGGGCAGTTCGTGAAGAGCGGCGGGCTTTTTTGTTTTTTTTTTTTTTCCTTTTCCCGGTTCGGTTCTACTTTCATGCCAGCGTATACCATTTGTGGAAAAGTTGATTGCTTTCCGTCTTGGGACTTGGCGGCCCCGCTTGTCCTTTCGTCTCACGCTGCCAGCAGCGACACCAACGCATTCTCATGACATTACCGGCCAGGCGTTTTTTTTTTTTCATAAGTTGCTCACGATGGAGTTCAATATGGCCGAACTGAGTTCAATATGGCCGAACTGGAGTTTGATATGGCTGAACTAGGAGTTCCATTGGTTCATTGGATTGGGTTATCGGCGTTTTTACTATGAAACAGGCGAGTTGTGGACGCCTTATACCTCTGTTTATGAAGGAGAAGATAGTCATTGTAATTAATGCATTAATAAGTGAAGTGAAGGCGTGTTTTCCAATCTTGCTATCAGTTTGCGGGGAAGACATTTTGAGGCCAATACCACGTTGAGCAGGATTCCGCACTCGGTAGTCTTGGGGAAGTGGGGCAGGGCTTATCGATAAGCCGCCCGAGACCCATTCTGCTTTGGGCTGAGCGGAGTGGATCGGACGACTTCAGCTTTTGACTCAACCGGCGTCCATTCTCTCCAACACGCCTGAGTCACCGTAACGAGTGCACTTGATTTATACGCTGCCTGCGTTGTCCTTTGCACATTCGTTGCTTTAACCTTTTTTTTTCCTGATTGCCAGCACAGATGATCTTACGAATAGCCGAATAGACTCCCACAGCCAAAGAGACCCTCCCACGGCGACCACACTTGCGCATTCGGCCGGAGCCGCCACCATGGCGTCCCAATCAGGGACAAAACCTCGCGAGCGGCGCAAAGGGGAATCGGTAAGAAGGACTTGCGGCGTGCGCCCCGCCTGTGCAGCCAGAGGCTGACTCTGTGGTCCTGCGCTTCCAGGCGCTGAGCGACTTTGCCGAGTATGTCGAGAAGCAGCAGGCCCTTCGCTATCCCCACAGGGGCCGGGGCCGGACTCTGTCGCCGGCCAGCTCTGTGGCGACATCCATGGCGGCGTCGGCGGCCCCGTCGTCGTCCGTGGCATCCGAGGCGACCACGACGGCGACGACGACCTACGCCGGCACGACGGCCGATGCGCCCGACGACGAGACCGACGACCTCGACGATATCCTCGACGCGCTCGACCTGTCCGGGGCGGCGGCGCCGATGCCGACGCCGATGCGCCAGCTGCTGGCGGCGCGGGCCGACGCCGACGCGGACGCCGACGCAGATGCCGACGCGGACCCCGACCTGGCCGCTCTGGGCGCGCTCCTGGCGCAGCAGATGGACGACGGCCACGGCGAGACCGTCTTTGACCTGGGCTTTGAGCACAATGGCGACTCGCTCGGCCTGACGCGCGCACAGTGGGACGTGGCCCTGGCCCGGGTGCAGCTCGCGGCGGCGCGGCACGCCGGCGCCGACTGCCAGGTGCTGCTGACGCGCAACGTCGGCGGGCCTCTGGACGTGAGCGCGGGCGGCGGCAACAACACGGCGGCGAGGACAGACTGCACGGGCAAGATCATGATCCGCCGGCGGCCGCGCTCGGTGGAGGATGTCATTGAGACGCGCGTGGCCGTCGTGGGCAACGGTAAGCAGGCCCAAAAGTGAAGAGTGCCGGGCGAGCACCCAGAGCCGGCACGGGGACCAAGCAAAGCTGACCCTGCAGTCGACGCGGGCAAGAGCTCTCTCCTGGGCGTCCTGGTCAAGGGCGAGCTCGACGACGGCCGCGGCAAGGCGCGCGTCAACCTCTTCCGACACAAGCACGAGTTCGAGACCGGGCGGACCAGCTCGGTCGGCATGGAGATTATGGGATTCGACTCGCGGGGCGCCGTGGTGGTATCCGAGACGCCAGGACGTGAGTGGCCCTTGATCGCGGTTCCGCTCCGGTCCAGCTAAGTTGTTTTCGCGCAGGCAAGCTGTCGTGGGAAGAGATTGGGCGGCGCAGCGCCAAGGTGATCTCGTTTTCGGACCTGGCGGGCCACGAGCGGTACCTGCGCACAACCATGTTCGGGCTGATGTCGTCGGCGCCCAACTACTGCCTGCTGATGGTGGCGGCCAACAACGGGCTGATCGGCATGAGCCGCGAGCACCTGGGCATTGCGCTGGCGCTCAACGTGCCGGTCATGGTGGTCATCACCAAGATCGACATCTGCCCGCCGCAGATCCTGGCCGAGACGGTGACGCAGATCACGCGCGTGCTCAAGAGCCCCGGGGCGCGCAAGATCCCCATCCTGATCCGCAGCCGCGACGACTGCGTCAGCACGGCCACGCAGTTTGTCAGCCAGCGCATCTGCCCCGTCTTCCAGGTGTCCAACGTGACGGGCGAGAACCTGGACCTGGTGCGCACCTTTCTCAACATCCTGCCGCCCCACGGCCGCTACGACTCGGACGCCGCCTTTGAGTTCCACGTCAACGACACCTACTCGGTGCCCTTTGTCGGCACCGTCGTCAGCGGCATCGTGCGCTCGGGCGTCGTGCACGCCGGCGACGCCATCTGCATCGGGCCCGACGCCAACGGCCACTTTCTGTCCACGAGCATCCGCTCCATTGAGCGCAAGCGCATCGGCGTGCCGGCCGCCTCGGCCGGGCAGTCGGCCTCGTTTGCGCTCAAGAAGATGCGCCGCAAGGACGTGCGCAAGGGACAGGTGGTGCTGCACAAGACGGACGCGCCGCTGCCCCGAGTGCACCGCGAGTTTGTCGCCGAAGGTATTCCACGGCTGCTCTTCCCACTGCTCTGTCCCCGGCATCTCTAATGACCCCAGTCCTCATTCTTTCGCACGCCACCACCATCAAGCCAAAGTACCAGGCCACGCTGCACGTCGGGCCCGTGTCCCAGACCTGTGCCATTATCGACATGGACCGGCCGCTGCTGCGCACGGGCGAGCGCGCGCTCGTGGCCTTTCGCTTCATCCAGCGCCCCGAGTTCCTGGTCCCGGGCGACCGCCTGCTCTTCCGCGAGGGCAAGACCAAGGGCCTCGGCATCATCAAGAGCACCGGCTACGACCCCCAGCAGCCGCTGCGCCCCAAGACGGACGACGAAGCGGCCGAAGAGGCCGACGCAAAGGCCCGGGCCGCCGCAGCGCCGCCGGCTGCGGCAGCCGCACATGCAGCCAGTAAGAACGCCAAGGCGGGCGTCGGCTCTGCAACGTGAACGTCCGTCTGGGGTGGGTCCCTTCTTCCAGCTTGCATCGTCTTGTGATAGATCGTCTGCAGCCGGCTCCGGCCGCCTTCGTATAAGCGAGGCGTCTTGTTTTCCATTTACACCATTGGGTGGCGTCGGCATTGTTTATCTGTCTGTGGTGGGCCAATATGCGGTCCATGGGAGGGAATCTGTTCTCTCGGCTCGTTTTTTTGTCATTCTGTGCTCTATTTTTGTTCTTGTGTGACTGTCGGAGGAAAAAGGCTGCACGAGAAGAGGCGGGAGTCCGGAACCTGTTGACATAAAACGGACGCTCTGCCAAAGTGCTCTTCGTGATGCAACGTGGGCGAAGTACTCTGTATTGCGGCTGGGGCGACCAGGTATCTTACTCTGTATTGCGGCTGCTGCTCGCGGAAAAGGGGCAGTTCCAAGGTGCAGCAATTGTCATAGTCAAAGACTCCGAAAGCTGATTTCCACAGCATAGCCCCCCTGTCTAGCCAGGCGGCGGCGCGCTTTCCCGATGCGGGCGCTCCTGCCTCTCTCTTATAAGCCCGGGCAAGGCAGGAACGACCGCGAGCGCAACTCCTGCCTGCTCTTCCCTTTTTTTCTGGCTACTCAGCATCGACTGACCATCACGCCAGCTCCAGATCCCAACGACCGGCCATTCCTTCTGTTCCAGCCGGGCGCAGACCAGAGTAAGACGTCTTTTTTTTTTGGTTCCGGGAAGACGAAAGGACAGACCAAAGCATATGTTAACGCAGTATTCCTAGAGACAAGAAGGCTTTTGATTATATTTGAGCGACGTCCAAGTCGAACGTCAGAGTCACCGAAAAAAAGAATCCTTAACAGAGCGCCAAAACCGAAAAAAGTTTCTTGATAGAGAGCCAACAACCGAAAAAAGAATCCTGAACAGAGCGCCAAAAACCGAAAAAAGAAAAGAAATAAAAACAGACTGCCGTGGTCCAGCATGGCGGCACGCAGTCCTCCAACCATGCCCTGGGCCGACCTGCTGTGGAACGGGCTGCTGTTTCTGCCGCTGATGGCCCATTCGGTGGCGCACTACCTCCCCCGGCGCGGCTTTCGCCGGGCGGCCGACCGGGGCATGAACTACGCCGTGCTCGTGACGCACATGGCCATCAGCTTCTTCATCGTCGGCAAGTACCACTACACCGTGTCGACAGCCCCGACGGCACACCCGGCGCCGGCGCCGCTGGACCTGGCCGCGTGCGTGGCCAACGGCGTGGCCGGCTGGGTGCTCGCCCGCAAGCACCTGCCGGGCAACCAGCACATTTCGCGGGCGACGTTCCAGGCCATCTCGCTGGTCATGGTCGCCTCGGGCGCGCTGGGCGGCGCGTGGCTGGTCCGGGCCGCCGCCCGCAGCAGCGGCAGCAGCAGCAGCAGCAGCAGCAGCAGCAACTTGGCCGGGGTGTCGCCGCCCTCGGCCGCCGCCGCGGTCCTGGCGGCCGTCGACGGCGCCTGGTGGTGGTACCGCGCGGGCGTCAAGATCCACTCGAGCTTTGCCTACGTGCGCGTCTGCGTCGTCGTGCTCAAGAGCCTCCGCATCGTCAGGGACTTTGGCGAGGCCTTTACCATTGCCGTCTTCTCGGGCTTCATGCTCGGCAGCGTGGACGCTGTGGGGTCCTGGGGGCCCCCGGTCTTGCTGGGCCTGATCGCACTGCTCAACCTCATCAGGCAGTCCGCCTCGGCCAGCATCACGCAAGAGTCAGTCGCCCGCCAGCTCCATGGAGCCTGTGCTTCATCTGCCGTTGCCTGAACCTGAACCCTGCTGACACCCCCCTAACAGAAACGCCGCGCAAGCCTGGCCCCGCTTCCTGCTGCTCGCCGGCCTCGTCGAGGCTCCCGCCACCCCCAAGGCGTTGAGGGGCCCGCTCGAGCGTCTGGGAGCGGAGCCGAAAACGAACGCGAAGCCGCTGGACCAAGACAACGGCAGCCTGGGAGCACCGCCGGCGGATGGCGCCCAAGCCAGCTCATAGGCGGAGAACAACAAGGAACATGTGAGGGCTGAGCAGGGCTGAGCAGGGCAGGGCAGGGCAGGGCAGGGCTGGGCTGGGCAGGGCTGAGCGGGCACGAGAGGGACATTGCTTCGGGGCATCGGCCTGGTGTCGTTAAACGAAAGAAGCGCATGCAGACTGGCCGGCGAAAGATGTAAAGTATCTTTCTTGATCCTCACTGAAGCGGTCTCCGCTTTCTACGTTTAAACAAAGGCATTGGCTTACAGGGGTGAGAAATGGACGGGACCTGCCGATGTCACGAAGCGCTGCGGCTTCAGGTGGTGGGATATGTGAGATGGGTTCGAGTTGGTGTTATCAACCGCGATGTGATTTGTGAGTCCTGTTCTTTGTGAGTCCTATTCTTGTGAGTCCTGTTCTTCGTGAGTTCCTATTCTTCCTCGAGGAAGGTGCGGTGCAGGGATGTTGCTAGCGCGTGTCGGGAATCGTGGTCCCATGGCTGCAAAAAGTCGACTCGGGCTGCTGCTCCACTGCGACTGCCGTGCAGAGTGGATGGGTGGGTGGGTGGTGCTTTGGGCAAGAAGCTCGGTCGGTTTTGGCGATTCATCCTCAGTCCCATCTTCCTACCATCTTTGCGCCGCCTCTGCGCCGCCAGCTCGCGCGACACTGCGTTGCCCCGGGTTCTGCACGAGGAGCAATCGATCTGCGCCCTTGGCCTTGGCTTTCGTTGGGTTGACGTCCTTCGTCTTGAGGTGTCGTCTTCTCCTTGTCTCGACTTTCGACGCGTCTCGTCGTCTCGTCGTCTTCCTCGTCTTCCTCGTCTCCTCGTCTCCTCGTCTTCCGCTCGTCCCTCTCGTCTCGCCTCGTCTTCCGCTCGTCCCTCTCGTCTCGCCTCGTCGTCTCCTCGTCTCCCTCGTCTTACTCGTCTTACTCGTCTTCCTCGTCTCTTCGACTCTTCCTCGTCCCTCTCGCCTCGCCTCGCCTCGTCCGACTGCCTCCCGCGCCGCTTCCCACACGGCATGGCCAGTGTCGCCAGCAGCGCCCCGGACCTGCGCCACCGCCAGCTGATTGCCGCGTCTGCCCAAGCAAACGAAGCACGCGTTTGCGAGATCCTGGCCGAAGACCCCCTCTGGACCACCCCCAACGACCGCGATGCCCTCCGACAGGCACTCCAGAAAGTGGCCGCCCGCGGCAGCCTGGCCGTGACGCAGCTGCTGCTGGACAAGGGCGCCGACGTCGAGCCGGGCCGGGACAGCGAGACGGCCGCGCTCTTCCGGGCCGCCGAGGCCGGCCACGAAGACGTCGTGGCCGCGCTGCTGGCGCGCGGCGCCAACGTCAACGTGCGCGTGCGCCCGCGGCTCGGCCAGACACCGCTGTTCCCGGCCTGCTTCCGCGGCCACAACGGCGTGGTGGCCGCCCTGCTCGGCCACGGCGCCGACGTCGGCCTGCGCGACAAGGAGGGCCGCACGCCGCTGCTCTTTGTGGCCTCGGAGAGGCTGGGCCGCTGGACGGCCGAGACGGTCCGGCTGCTCGTCGACCGCGGCGGCGCCAACCCGGACCTGCGCGACCACATTGGCCGCACGCCGCTGCTGTGGGCCGCCACCCACGGCAACCTGCTGCTGGTGCGCACGCTGCTCGAGCCGTCGCTGCGCCAGACGGCCGACGTCTCGGCCGCCAACCACCGCGGCCGCTCGGCCCTGCACCTGGCCGCCGAGGCCAGCCGCGAGGACATGGTGCAGCTGCTGCTGCGCCACGGCGCCGAGGCCAACGCCGTCAGCGACGGCGGCTGGACGCCGCTGCACAACGCCGCCCAGAACGGCCACGCCGGCGTCGTGGCCCGGCTGCTGGCCGCCGGCGCCAACATCAACGCCGAGCTGTCCAACGGCATGACCCCGCTGCACTGGGCCGCCTTCAACGGCCACCAGGCCGTCGTGCACCTGCTGCTCAGCCGCGCCGACGTCCACCTCGACGTCAAGGACAGCTTTGACCGCACGCCCCTGCTCTGCGCCGCCGAGCGCTTCCACCGCGACATTGTGCACATGCTGTCGCCCACGCGCGCCGCCGGCCGCCTGTCGCCCGCCGCCCTGGCCGCCTGCCACGCCTTCCGCGCCACCATTGTCGACTTTGGCAACTTCCGCGACGGCAAGAGGCATCTGGTGCAGAAAAAGTCGGTCTTTGACGTGCTGTACGGCTGCGACGACGAGTCCCACAAGCCCACCGTGGAAACGGCCACCTCCAAGATCCGGTACCAGCCTGCCTTTCGCTGGATCCATCTTCCGGCCAACAATGTGAGTCTTGTGGGAGTGCGGCCCCCTCGGCCGCTTCCAGTCCAGTCCGCCGCTGACCACATAGATCGCCTGGGTGGAGGCGCTGCTGTCCAAGTGGTTCATCGAGAGCGGCCACCGCGACATTGAGCCCTTCAAGGCGCTGGAGAAATGCTTCGACCAGGAGCACCGCGGACCCCTGGCTCACGCCCACTACATGCGCACCTTTTGCCAGCACATCCCGGCCATGCGGTACACCTCCGCCGCGCCCGGCAGAGACTACGAAGACCAGACTCCGACGGCGACGGCGACGGCGACGGCGACGGCGGCGGCGGCGGGGCCGCTTTCGGGCGGACCATCAGGCTTCAGCCTCTCGTCTGCCACGGCCTTTCCGTTTCCGACCGGCCCGGGCAACGGCGAAAGTGGCTCGCTCTGGAAAGCAGCAACCCAAGACCAGCAGAGCGACAGCGGCGGCGGCGGCGGCGGCGGCGGCGGCGGTGGCGGTGGCGGTGGCGGTGGCAGCAGCACTCCGCGCTCCGAAGCCCCGAAGCGAAAGGGCAAGGGCGAGCAGATCGCCGAGCGCCACCCGCGTCGCAGCAAGCGCACCAACGGGCCGCCGGGCAATCCACCGGGGACGAAAGCCTTGCGCGCGCGCGCCTCGGGCCAGATTCCGGTCGTGCTGGACCCGGCCAAGCTCCCGGCCCTGAACGGCAAGATTGTCTTGTTTGTACGTCTTCTTCTTACTCTTTACCTCTTTTCTTTGATCTCTCCTTCTCTCCTACTTTCTTCTACTCTTCTACTTTCTTCCACTTACTCAACTTAGATGCCCTTCCTGCACTACGAAACAGACCAGCGTCGCCGGGAGATGAGCAAGACCATTGAGCTTGTCCGCCAGGGTCGCCCGCTGCCCGCCGCGTCGCCGGCCGATGCCATGCTTATCGAGGGCTACCTGCGAAACACGCCCCCGCTGCACCCCCGCCGGACACTGGACCAGTTCTTCTACCACGGCATCGACACATCTGTCCGCGATATGGACCAGGTCGTGTACCGCTACTGCAAGCGCCACAATGTCGAGAAAAAGGTCTTTATGGTGGACCAGCTCTGGCTCTGGGTCCTCGGCAAGGGTAGGAACCCACCTCTTTGCCGGCCTCGAATCTCTGCTGGCCTCCTCTCGAATCGGACGGCCACAGAGCAGACTACGGCTAACGCATCTCGCAGACTTGGTCATCACCTGCTTCCCACAGCGATGGGACCAGCCGGCCCGCGACCCCCTGAATGTTGTCGACAGCATCATTGAAGAAACAAACGCCAAGACCCGTCCGCCCATCCAGTCGGTCTACGACCTGGCCATGCTCATCACCAATCGCTGCTCCGGCATGTTTGATCGCTACCGCCTCGACGACCAGGACTACCAGTTCCTCGACATGTTTGAGAGCTCCATCGGCCTCGTCACCAACACCGAGAGCGAGCTCTTTAGCCGCTTCAACAAGGCCTCGGAGATGTCGGCACAGTGGCTGGAACTCCACCGCCGCCCAAACCGCCGTCTCGCCTCGAGGCGTCGGACCCCGTCACAGTCGGCACCGGGGCCGTCCAGCGCTAGCGCGATCCAAGACGGTCTTCTCGGCGGCGGCAGCGGCAGCGGCAGCGGCAGCGGCGGCCAGCCCAGGGGGGCTACGGATGACCCCATCTTTCCGGATGCATTGCTAGACATTGGACCGGAGACATCTCTCCTGGCCGAGATCAAGGACATCCGGGACGAGCTCAACATTCTCGCCGTCATCCTGGCTTCGCAAACGGTCTCCTTGGAGGAGTTTGAAAACCACATCACAAACGAGCTTCGCTCCGAAGCGGCCTCTTTGCGGCGCGGCGGTGGCTATGCTTACTCGGGTGGTGGTGGTGGCGGCGGCGGCGGCGGCGGCACTGCCATCTTTCCCGGTGCCTCTGGAACTGCCGGCGGGGGGGGGTCCACGGTCGATGGCGTCGTGTTCGAGGTGCGGAAGCGGTCCCGAGAGCAGAAGCGCATGCTGGAAACCCACCGCAAGGACATTGACCGCATGGACCGCCAGGCCGAGAGCATCTACATCAGCCTGACGCACCTGCTCGACCTGAAGCAGAAGCACTCCAACGCACTCGAGGCCCGCTTTGCGCGGGACCACGCCATGATTGCCGCCCGCCAGGGCCAGACCATTATGACCTTTACCATTGTCACCATCATCTTCCTGCCCATGTCCTTTATTGCCACCTTCTTCGCCATCAACTTTCAGGACTGGGGCGGCGAGCTGACGGTGCGCTACGTGTCCAAGTACATGTTTGGCATCGGCCTCGGCATCTCCATCCCCCTCATCATCATGGCCTTTACCGTCACCGATATCCTGGATGCCGTGCACGGCACCTACTGCTCCGTCAAGGACCACCTCCTTCGCTGGTCTTTTTTCCTGTCGTGGCAGCCCCCCACCGCACGCAAACACCCGTCCGGGGGGGCCGTCAAGTTTGACAATGGCGGCGGCGACGGCAGCGGCAGCGGCAGCGGCAGCGGCAGCGGCAGTGGCTCAGAGGACGTTTCGGCCGCCGGCATGCAATTCCCAGCGCTCACTCCCGGTAGTGGCGGCATACTGCCGGGTGGACGGCACGGCTCGGACACCATCAATAGGCCCGGAGCACGGCGGCCGGCGTGGGAGCTCGACCGCTCGCTGGTGGGCATGCGGCCGAGCTACGAAGCGGACGACCCGCGCGACCGAACGCTGCTTCGCGCACCCTCCCCCGGCTTGCTCGGGGCGCCTGTCGCGCGCCATATGAGCGTCAGCAGCGGCGGGTGGGGCCGATCGAGCTACGAGCAAGGGCGGCCTTGGGCGGGCGAAGACTTGGAAAAGGGAAAGCCCTCGCTATCGTCCACGGTAGTGCCCATCTGAATGCCGGCGCGACTTTCAACCAAAAGAGAGGACACAGGTTCACGACGACAACGTGCTCACGACAACGTCTGGATGATGGATTGTATTCCGTTTCAACGGCCAAGGATCACGCTGCCAAAGCTATCGAGGTACCCTCTCTGCCTCTGTCAGTTATTCGGGTACGGTTTTCTGCCGTAACAGCAGTAGCTAGGAACGGCTTCAGTCAGCACATGGGAGCCAGCACGAGGGTGGGGGAAAGGAAGCAACGCACACGGGCCAGTAGGCATGCATCCCGACGTTGCGCAGATCCTTGCGGGCCTGGGCACAGAGCACCATGGTCTCTTCCGGGGTCATGCCCATGCCCCGGGTCAGCAGGGCCAGAAAGAGACCCTCCAGGCCATCCCCGACGTTGGTCAAGTTCCAGGTCCCGAGCGTCTTCATCTTCTGGTCGGCCGGCCACGGGTTCGTCGGCCACTTGTACTTGTGGAAGACCACGTCCACGAAGCCGGCCCTCTCCATCATCTTGCCGTAGTCCGGCGACCGGTCAATGGGCCGGCCGAGGCGCGCAGACGCTTCCTTGGCCAGCATTGTCAGGCGCAAGAGCGCGCAATCTGGCGGCATCGTGCCGTCGTCACACTCGAGCGGAAAGGTTCCGTCATGCATCTCGAGATAGCCGCCCGGCTCGAGGTTGCTGGCATAGGCACAAAATGAGCAGTCAGAACAAACGGAACAACAAACAGAACAGAACAAACAGACAAGCCCCCCATGGCAAGACGTACGCAAAACACTTGTCAATCATGCCCTGCACATCGGAGAAACAGCCCAGCAGGGCTCTCCACCAGATAAAGTCAAAGGGGCGGTTCCACGTCCAGTCCTTTTCGAGGTCATCTACTTCAAAGATGCAGTTGGGCGGCACGCTGTCCGGCACCAGATCCCAGATCAGCAGTCTGTCCGCGGCCCATGGTGACGCCTACGCCCAGCAGACTCACAATTCGGGCTGGATCGGGCTCAGGTCGACCCCAATCACCTCGGCTTCCGGGTGCTCGTCGGCTGTGCTCGCGTCAGACATGCAGGGAGTACGCCTCGGCCAGGACACCATACCGTATTCCATGGCCCAGATACCCGTCCCCGTGCCCAGATCCAAGACCCGGTGGGCGCCGGCATTCTTGGGGCAGCAGCAGAGGGCGCCGTCAAACGTCAAGCGGTGGCAGTCTGCAGGTCAGCGTCTGAAGGCGGCTCGACGAGTTAACAATGGTCGAAAATACTCACGGTGCTGCAGTTCCAGCCGGTCATTTTCGGGCTGTGGCAAGTCAGCCGTCGTCAATCGGCCAGGGATCAACAGAGGGAGGGAAAAAGAAGATAGAAAGAAGGAAACAAAGAAAGAAAAGAAAGAAAGAAGAAGAAAAGCCCAAGGCTTACGTCGTCGTTTGGACACCAGTATTCTGCACAAGTCGTTAGCCAAACACGGCACCCTCCCAGACGTGTGCACCCAGCCTTGCGTATCGGGGCTTACTGCCGGCACTCAGCGAATGGTAGGTCCGGCCGTTCTCGCGGCGGAAGTCGCGGATGCTGTCCGTGACCGACGTCAGCGACGAGTGGGCGAGCGACTTTGTCCGCGTTCAAATCAGCAGAGCTCCTCCCGCGCGCATTGCAATTGGCAAAAGAGAGGATTATGTGGGTGGCCCTACCGCGACGGCAGAGTCAGTGTCGCTGGCATAGAAATCGTCCTCGCCGTCTTCCGCTCCGGGATCGCGCCCATCGGGAAGCATGCTGGCCGTGGCCGACGCAAAAAAGCTCGCTGCCGTCTTTGGCTCGGGCGCTGCCACGGCTGCTGCTGCTTCCTTTCCCCCCTTTGTCGCCGTATCAACCTCGAGAGGGACAGGAGCGGGATCCTGCATGTCGCGTATCAGCAGTGTTCTATGCCAGGCCCCTATTTTGCGAGAATCCAAAGATCTTACTCCAGGCGACGACGGATTGGCCTTTTTCTGAGAGTCGGTCATATTGCCAGTGTGGTAAAATAGGAGTTGGGTGGCGTCAGATGGCATGGATTGCTGTCGAAGAGCAGACAGCACAGAATTTTCAATGGTAAATGGGCAATGGGCAACGGGCCATGGGCAATGGGCCTTGGGCAATGAGCGAATATGCTGCAGCCAAGGATAAAGCATTTGCCTGTCACATATCACAGTCTGTTCACTGCGCCGAGTACAGCCTGTGACCCCGGCCTGCATGGTGGCGCCGGGGAAGCCATCCTATTCGCCTGCGAGCACCGTCACTTCGCTTGATAACCAGGACGAGACCAAAGGGAAGAAGGTCACCTGTCAGCAAAGTAGCGACGCCGTGCCATCCCTGCAGGCTCGCTGCTGCCTAGAAACGTCCTTTATGCATTCGGTCGTGGACCATGAAAGCAAGACAAGTTTTCCAAAGTTTGAATACGAGATATTTCACACCAAACATGCGCTCCCGACCAAGAGGAGACCACTCTGAGAGTGGCAGCGACAAGTCAGCCTCCGGGAATATCGGCATACGGAGTATTGCTGAGGGGAAAAGCACGGAGAATATGCCACAGCCCAGAGCCGCCATCTTACCCACCCCGTACAGGGGGGCACATATTTACCACCTGACGGCCCATGTTTTCGGCCAATTTTCACATGCGAGCTCCACCTGGACAGCGAGTTTCCCAAAGCGTTGCCTACATAGTGGCTCTTGCCCCCCCAACTCTCAACAATTGGTCGATTGGTCTAGTTGGTTATGACGGCGCCTTAACACGGCGCAGGTCCGCGGTTCGATCCCGTGATCGATCATGTTTTTTTGCTCTCAGAGAGCACTTACTACTTGCAATTACTTGACACGGGCCCGAGTCTCGTAAAATCCTCTTTTTTTGTGCCAATGTCATATTATCTCCCGCCATATCTCGCCCAAACAACGCAGCCACCTGGGCCGGATACGTGTACTTCTCGGTTTTTTTTTGCCAGCACATCCTCGGCATGCATCCGCCAAATGCGGAACAGGAAGAATACTTTGGGGAAGCCTCTGGAGTCAAAGAAAGACACAGGTCGAGGAAGGATACAAAAATCCAGAACCACTGCATCTGCACGTATTTGCATGGCCACTTCACAGCTTCTCTAGCAGAAGAAATTCGACCCCCCAATAAGTGGCCTCTTCGTTCCCTGCTTAATCGTACAACTATGCGTGCCCCTTCTTTTTCTTCGCAGGAGAATTAGATCATGTAGTAAGATGACGGAACAAAAAAAGAGTGTAGATAGTGTGATAAGACGTCGGACAAAAAAAAAGCAAGCAAGCGATGCTAAAAAAATGATCGATCACGGGATCGAACCGCGGACCTGCGCCGTGTTAAGGCGCCGTCATAACCAACTAGACCAATCGACCGTATTTGTTGAAGAACGGCTGCCTTATGTGGCAATATGGATCCACAGTGCTGCTCAACGCGCCGCTAGTCGTTATTCCATCCCTGCGCAAGGGCGCAAGAGCGCGATTCAAGGTCAACTTACAGAGATCTCCCCGTTTTCTCCACACTGTCCAGTTTAAGCTTTCGGTAGTTCTCATGCCCACTAGATATGACCCCGACAGGTTTGTACTCGATGACATCCCTCTATACTTCAAGCACCCGATTTGATACTGTTTAGGCATACACGTGCTGAAAGCTTGGACCGGTAGTGAAATCCTGATGAAAGCAGAACTACTATTTTGCTTTTTCATACAGGGTCTGAACATATCGCTGGGCTGGCGGGACCGATGGCAAGCCATGCAAACGGATCTGCCTGGTGAGGATGCCCAGGACAAAGACCAGAGCTACTCTCCAGGCATGGCTGGCAGAGGTCCACTTTGACGATGGCAAACGCGCCGAGTTCAGGAGGGAGGACATTGTGCATGTGGGTAAACTGGTTGAGAACATGCTCAAGTTTGAGCCGTCTCAGAGGGCTGGAGCCGGCAGTATTCTTGCTGATGCTTCAACCAAGAAATAACCAACCGCTGCCGGCTTAGTCGTCCGTCTTTTTTCCTTCGGTCTGTAGGTTTCCGTATATCTCTTCCACCTTTAACTGTCACAAGGCCCTTTGCTTGCAGTATCTTTCAAGATGTATATTAAGAATAATTTAAGAATAACGATAAACATGCTCAAACATGCCTAACGGATACGATGGGGATATCTAAAAGAGTCTATAATAAAGAGCGCAAGAAGACGAGAGAAAAACAGTCATTAGTATCCGTGGGGTAACACCACATCTCCGCACCTGCTGCCTGTGCGGAGAGTTTGAAAAAAACCGGTATCCTTTCATCAAAATAACAAAGCGCAAAAAATCCCTATCCCATGGCGTTATTTTTTTGAAATTGTGATTTGCCCCGCTTACTGTGCCGGCTTCACAGCAATGATGCGGTAGCTGGTGGTGATGAGGCGCATATTGTCCATCTTGACAAAGGCCTGGCCGTCCAGACAGAGCCGGTTGATAAGCGGCTTGAAGTGTTTGGGGAGAACATGCAGGTGCACCAGGCCCAGGATGATCTGGCGAACGGTGCGGAAGTAGATGTCGACCTTGTCGATCAGGGGCGACTGCAGGCCACCCACGCTGGCGTTGTCGGATCGCAGCACCTGGAAGCCGGCATCGGTGAGAGCCTTTTCCAGGCCGGCCGGGGTCGGGGTGCCGACGGCTCCGATGAGCGGCTTGACGCGGCTCATGAGCTCGGCGTGCTCCGGGTTCTTGGGGTCGTAGGCCGGCAGGCTGACCCAGTCCAGCATGGAGAACTTGGCGCCCGGCTTGAGGACGCGGTAGACCTCCTTGAGCATGGCGGGGATGTCCTTGCAGAGGCTGTAGGCCTGGATCTCGTAAAAGGCATCGAAGCTGGCGTCCTGGAAGGGCAGCGGCAGGTTGTTCTGGTCCCACTCGGTAAAGGTGTTGTCCAGGCCCTGCTCCTTGTTGAAGGCGCGGGCCTGGGCGATCTGGTTAGGATCAATGTTCAGGCCCACGACCTTGGCGCCGGAGAACTTGGACATGTGGGCGGCCACCCGGCCGCGGCCGCAGCCAATGTCCAGCACGCGGTCGCCGGGCTTGAGGCCAATGTCGCGGGCCACAGACTCCTCGTAGAGCAGCTGGTTGTCCAGCACGGAGACGTGCTTGTCCATCAGCGGGGGGATGTACATCTTCTCGACGTCGCCGAGGGCACAGAGATGGTTGAGGACGCCGTAGTAGCTGCGCAGGCAGTCGCCCACGCGCTGCTTGTAGTCGGGGCCGAGCGCGGCAATCATCTTGGACTCGTCGGCCCAGTCCAGGTTGTAGATGACGTACGAGGCCATAAAGTCCTCGACCTGCTTTTCAGAGAGGTTGCACAGGTACTTGAAGGAGGTCCAAAACGTCTTGGACCGCTTTGTGGACGCGGACCGGTCGACGACAACGGAGGCGCCATGCTTGTGATGCGCAAACTTGAGCGGCTTCCACGACTTGTGCACGGATTCGAGCTTGACATCCTCGCTGCTGAGCGTCTGGCTGCTACGGGCGCTCGCGCTGCTGGAGGTGGTATCCGGGTGCGCGCCTGATGGCACGGTGGCCGTGTGAATGTCTCGAGAGGGGGCAGTGCGCATCATACTGACGGCGGGAGGAGTAGGACTGAAGGATAGAAAGATCTTGGTGCTCCGAAAGAAGATCCGAGAAGCGGAACGGAATGGGGGTTGTAGGTGGGATATATAAAGAAACCGAACGGTTCGGCAGAGAGAGAGAGGGAGAGAGAGAGGGGGGAGAGAGGGAGAGAGGAAGAGAGAAGAGAGAGAGAGAGAGAGCCGGAAAAGTGCGGCGAGGGTCAAGCCGGACGTGCCTCTCTGAGGATGGTGTGGGTTGGGCCGATGGTACGGTGTCGTAGAGCGGGAAAGCTTGTTGCGGAGGTGGGATGGGCGGAGCGAAAAAAGCAGGCGGCCTAGCTAGCGGGCCACGATTGAGGAAAGATGACCCGGGGTGAGTCACTCTAGCCGAAAGAGGAGGTTGAGAGGAAGGAAGAGAAGTGTGTGGTGGGTTGGTAGTGAGGATAGCGTGCGAGGGAAGAGTTGTGTGTTGTAGGGATTCAGGGTGCCTATGTGAAGCTTCTCTCAGATGTTGATGGGAGAAGGGGGGAGGGGCGGCGGTGGTATTAATAAACAGCTGGGCCGCGAGGAGGGCAGGAGGGGGGGGAGCAGCCGGTGTGATGGGCAGGCGCGACCGGAGCGTGTCGCAGCAGAGGCACGAATTTTCCACGGAAGCCGGTGGCAGGCCGGAGAAGTGTCATGGGAAGCGCCCGGGTTGGCCGGAGCCCAGGCCTGGATGCTGCTTACGGGAGGTGTCATGGCCAGGCTAGCTGCTATGTATGAGAGCGAAAAGAGGGCGAGAGCGAGAGCGCGAGCGAGCGGCAGGCAGGCAGAAAAGCAGACAAGCAGGGGGGGGGGGTGGAGGGGCGGAGGGGCGGAGGGGCGGCCCTCAAGGTGGCAGGAAAAGCGGCAGCGAGAGAAGGAGCTACCGGGCACAGAAGCCGTTACACGCAACGCCCCCCGGAGAAAAAAGCGGGCCGCCCTGTTTTCTAGGGCCGCACGCGACGTCGACGACGTCGGCCGGTATTTGCGGCCTGCGCGGGCCTGCGAATGCGCTGCGCTGATGCATGCCTGCGCTGTAGAGAGAGAGCGCAGCGGGAACACGGCCGCGCTTTTCTGGGCCGGCCGTTTGGCTGTCTCGTGCTGTTTTTTACACTCGCTTGGCCAGACCCCCGAAGCTTCCGGCGGCCGTAAAGAGACAACTTTAAAAGAATTAAAAAAAAAAAAGGCTCGTGGCCAGGCAGCCAATTGTGACCGGTCGCACCTGCCTGCCCATGCATGCGTGCACAGCTCGCTTGCTTGTCCTGTCCTCGCTTGCGTGATCCGCTCTTTCCCACCGCGTCACTCTCGCCAGTTGTGGCACAACCTCGACACAAGTATCTCACAAGGGGTCCTCCTTTTTTTTTTTTTTTTTTTTTTTTTTTTGGCTGCCCGGCTAGGCCGCGCAAAACGGAGCATGACGTCAGCGAGGATGGGCGGTAGAGAAGAAAAGGGAATCAAAAAGGTTATTTCTAGTCCCGCCGTCCCACTGCTGTCCCACTCTTCATATGGCCAGTGAACCGTTTTCAGCCGCCTGGGCTGGTAACAACTAATTCATGAATATTCCCGCCCTGCCAAAGACGCGAAACGGCCGAACCGCGATTTTCTGGCCTGCCACTTTTCCCTTTCCATTCCCGCGCTTGATAGCCAACAACGAGATTCGACCGAGCGCTAGGGCGTGGGTAGCACGCAGATTTTTTTTCTTTTTTCTGGCTTTCGATGAAACTTGTC
Organism: Graphilbum cf. rectangulosporium; assembly: GCA_019925645.1. NCBI lineage: Eukaryota > Fungi > Ascomycota > Sordariomycetes > Ophiostomatales > Ophiostomataceae > Graphilbum > Graphilbum cf. rectangulosporium. Next base: position 322,514 of record JADHKI010000008.1, read on the forward strand.
ATACTGCGCATCAAACAAGTGGCCTGGCCACCCGAAATCCGCGCGATGTCGCCCCAGCACGCCAAGCCCGCACTTTTCACCACCCCGCAACGTCCCTGCTCTTCCCGTTTTCTGCTTGGTGCAGCATGTCTACATCGCGATCTGCCAGGACCGGCCGCACAGGGCAAGCGGCGACGTCGGAGGGCCACCGGCACCGGCTGCGCTTTTCCCTTCTCCCCCCCACACACCGCCGGAGATGATGGGAGGGCGCATGTCAGCGATTTTCATCTGGCTCGCGTGTTGTGACGTCTGCATGTTGTGACGTCTATGCTTGATCTGCGTGCTTGTGATTTTTTCGGTCGCGGATATTTCGGGATCGTCTTTCCTCCCTCTGCACTACGCCTTTTTGGGTGTCGCTACTCACATCATCTGACGTTCCCCATCGAGCCGCTGCACTCATCCTCCGGGCCACTGCTCTGGCCACGCCGAATCCGGCGCCGCCGCGCCGCCGCCTGTTTCTGGACGTGGCAGAGATCCGTAGGACGGCGTGTCTCCACCGGATCGAACCGCTGTCGAACGGCTTCCCCTATGGGCAATGCGTAGATCTGGCAGTGGTAGCCCATCCCAATCCATACTGGCAGAAGGCGAGAGAACGCCGGCCGCCTGCCGGTTTCTGCGCTCTCGCATTGCTTACAAACCTCCGCCCAGCTCCGGAGGTAGCCCGGCTGTTTACGGAGGGGGGAGGGGGCTCACCGCAACCATCGCCACCCAATATCGCAGGCAGCCGGGCATGACCCATTCATGACTCGTTTATTTACGCTCTGCTTCTCGTATTCATCATGAAAAGGTCGGCACCCTCACTGCCCATGCAAAGAAAGACGGCTGTGTCGTCGACGAATGTTGGGGAGAGCCGTAAAGTCCAGCGGTGGCATCGGGGTCCAATTTGCCACCGACACCTCGTCGGCTTCAGCTCCAGCCCGGTGTCAGCCTTGTTGCGGCTGCAAGCATCTTTATGCTGCCCGCGAGATGGCACATGCTAGTCTCGGGCCGTTGGATCTCAGGCTACGGATGGGTCGTGGGGGACGACGGGGGGGGGAGGGCTGAGTCTCCCGTTTCCGCTCAAAGCCTATTCATCCATCCCGCCCGCTACGACAAGATCGCACACACTACCCAGCGGAAATGGGGCACACCACATCATCCCATGGCCCTTACCCCATTGCCGCGCATTCTTATAGGGCTGCCATCCCCCCTCCTTCCCTCGGCTTCTCCCCCCCCTCCCCCCTCCCCCCCCTTGCCTGGCGGTGGGTGGTGGCGTGGCAAAGAGCCAGTGCCGAGCACGGCAGACGCGCTGAATGCCCTGTTTTGTGTGCCGCTGGAGCCTGCTCGCCGCCCAGGAGAAGGGCTGCAGTAGCTTCTGGTTCCCCGGCTAGGCCACCTGGTTAGTGAGCCCGGTGGCGGCTACCCTTCCGACTCGTCAGAGGACATAGGGCATAGGACTAGCCACGTACCATGGCATGCCCCAAGATACAGAAGCACTGCTGCCGCACGTGCCGCGGGCGTTCTGGCCCGCACTGCTTATGGCTTGGCTTCTCTGCCGAAGCGGACAGATGCCGCCATGCAGCAACGGGGGACGCAGTCTTTGAATATAGGGTCCTGTGCTCCTCTCATGCACGTCTCGGGCCGCCTAATTCAGACAGGGAAGCCATGCATGTGCTGCATGTTCCCGCTGTCGCACTGGTCTATGAACGGGTTTCTGGAGCATTTAATGCTCTGGATCCCGAGCTGCGCCGCTGCCGTCGCCGCCTCCATTCCATCATTCCCGTTCCGACCGACTATAAAACAGCATACCGAGAACAGCCACCCCATCGCTTTCCGAGCCATGTCTCCTTCTCGGTGTCTTGAGAATGCAGTGTACTATCCTTCGTGGCGGGTCTACAGAAACATCCCGCCGTCGGCGTTGCCCGTCCACAGCATCTCGACCGTTTTCTACGCTTTTGCCATGTAACTCGATTCCACGATCCACTGCTGTCATCTCCCCCCCTCTCTCCACTGCTGTCGTCTCTCCTTCTCTCCACTGCTGCTTCTCTAATCACAGCGACAAGACCAGATACTTGCGGCAATCTGCAGGTATGTAGGCCCCGACTCCAGAGCCAGAGTGGCTAGAACGTTGGCTAGTCCCTGGACGAGTATGCCGACTCGCGCATTCCTGTCGACGGCGTGCAAGGCTGTCTCGCTGCCCTGCTGCGTCTCAAGCACGCCCACCCGCACCTGAAAACGGTCCTGTCCATCGGCGGCGGCGGCAACAGTGCGGCCTTTGCCACGCTGGCTGCCACGGCTGCGGGCCGCCAGGCCTTTGCCCGCTGCGCCAAGGAATGGGTGGACCGCTACTCTTTCGACGGCGTTGATCGTGCGTATGATAGCCCCCCTTTTTCCTTTCCGCCCATGGCTGATCTGGCCAGTCGACTGGGAGCATCCCACTACGCCTGCCGAGGGGCATCTCTACCTCGGCCTGCTGCTGGCCTGCCGCGCCCTGCTGCCTCCGCCCCGGTACCTGCTTTCTGTAGCGTTGCCGGTTGACCCCGGCGTGCTCAGGGTCCTTGATCTCCGCTCCGTCGCCGCCTGTGCCGACTACATCAACCTCATGGGCTATGACTTCTTCGGTCCGTGGGGTCGCGTTGCTGGACACCACGCTCGGCTTCTCCATGCACCCCCCCGGGACCTGGGGGCCTCTGGTATGGGTCAGATCCCAGGAGCAAGCGGCGACGCGATTTCCTGCCAGGCAGGCATCCAGCACCTCCGGGCCCAAGGCGTGCCGCCACATCAGATACTGCTGGGGATTCCCGCGTACGCGAGGTATTTTCCCGGTGCCCGGGGCCCTGGCGATTTCTTCTTTGTCCGGGGAGACGGAGAGCACGACCGCCAGGGTGCCGGCGAACTGGACTTGCGCGACGTGCCGGCCGCGTGGAAGGCCCGCGCTCGCGTAGACCGAGAGCTTGGCATGGCCTGGTACGTCGATGACGGCGACGAGAGCGGCCGCGGAGGCAAGGGGTTTGTCACGCTGGACGTTGCCGAAACGGTCCGCATCAAGGCCGCCTACGCCCGCTCGGCCGGTCTTGGGGGTCTCTTCTACTGGACCGGAGCCGGCGACGAACAAGGGCCCGGCAGTCTTGTCGTTGCGGGCTTTGCAGGGCTGCATCCGAGCAGCCATTGAAGCGGCGGCCTACTCTGTTCTTTTTCTCTCTCCGCAGACACGACTTCTCTCTCCGCAGACACAAAAGCCCAAGCTTACAGCGTCTTCAATTTCTGCGCCTTGTACAGAGACCAGGGCAGTTTCCAGCTGCTCTTTACCCGGAACGGGTCAAAGTCCGCCGCCTCGAGGCGATGCAAAAAGTCCTGCGCCGGGACGGCCTCGAGCAGCACGCCAAAGCCCCGCCGCAGCGCCTGGATCTCCTCGCGCACGCTGCCTTGTCCGTCTTCGGAAGAGGCCTCCTGCGCGTAGACGTGCCCGCTGTCGCCGGCATGTTCGTACGCGTGGCCGGGATCCCGGCCGGCTCGGATGTTCTTCAGCATCTCGCGCGCCGTGATCAGATGGTCGTTGGCGCGCGTGGCCACTCGAAAGACGGCGTCCTGCAGCCCCGGCGCGTCGGGGCCCCGGCGGTACACGTCCTCTTCCCGCAGGCCCACCTCGGCCATGACGTCCAGCGGGAGCAGGAGCACGGGGGCGGCGCTCTGCGGGCCGCCCTGGCCGCCCGGCGCCGGCGCCGGCGCCGGCGTCGGCCGCACGAGGACGGGAATGCCCCGGAGGACGGCGGCGATGCCACAGGCCTTGCCGACGTGGCTTGCCAGGTGGTCGACGTGCAGCGACCGCAGCGGCAGCATGGCCAGGGTGATGTACATGAGCGTGGCATAGGTGCTCTCGGCGTAGTCTTCCAGCGCGGTCAGGGTCGTAAAGGGGCGGTTGTCCATGTACTGCTGCCGCGTGTCGACAAAGCGCTGCAGCCAGAACCGGAGCGCGCTCCACGAGCTGCTCGCGCGGCTGCTGCTGCTTCTGCTGCTGCTGCTGCTGCTGCTGCTGCTGCTGCCGGCCTGGTCCCGGAGGCGCGCTTCGCGGGCCGCGAGACCCGCCAGAGAGGCGTAGAGCAGCAGGGAAACGGGCTCGCGGGGCGGCTGGCCGTCAAAGGTGTTGTCGATGGCGTCGCGCCAGAACTGCATGCGCATCTGCCCAATCGCCGGGCTGGACACGGTCTCTGGGAGACGCACCAGCTCGAGGTTCAGGGTGCGCAGGGCCAGGTAGGCATCCTGGACGGCGCTCGGGAGGACATGTCGGACAAGGTGAGCATCGTGGTCGCCAGCCCTGGGCAGCAGCAGCAACAACAAACACAGATCAGCCAGGCCCCCCCACACCCACAACGGAGAGACGAGGCCGACACGGCACGAGAAAAAGCGTACTTGATCTGGCTCAGACAGTAGGCCCGGGCCTTGGCGACGTCGGCGTCCGAGACGAATCCCCGGCGGAGGGGGGGAGAAAACGACGGCGACCGGCGCAAGGCATGGCGGAGGCCGCGGACGCCCAGCATTGGATGGCTAGCTGGATTGGTTTGCAAGAGTTCAGTAGGTTGAGAAAGCGCGGCACATTGTCGTCCCGATGCGAGGACAATGCTGCGAAGCAAAAGGGCAGAAAAAGATGGCAATCAACGGTTATCTTTTCTTAGCCGGAAAGGACCCCCCCATTAAAGGTGGGTCGCCTGCTAAATGGAAGGAAGACGCGTCGTTAGCTCCGTTTTTCCCGGATCGCGTTTCTGTTCTTTTTTGACAATCCGCCACAGGACACACTTTACCTCGCAGCACCACGAAGCATCAGGTGCTCAACATGGACTCGGGCGCCACAGACATCCAGGAGCCACTCTCCAAGAAGAGAAGATACTTTGCCGAGGCAGACCCGGCGCCCGGCGTCGCCGAGAAAGAGGAGCCCGGGATTCTGTCGCCACAGCCAAAACGGCGCTTTTTCGACGACGACGACGGCCACCACCACCACCACGGCCCAGCTGTTTCCAGACTGCCCGGCTCCTCCCCTGCAGGGCTTGCGCAACACTTGAAGAGCGCTCCTGCGGCGGCTCCTTCGGTTCCCGTGCGCCATCGCGCATCGCCCGCCCGGCCCGGCGTCGTCGAGCCGTCCTCGGCCGCCGCTTTTGACAATGTCTTTGAAGCGATCATCGGCCACAAGGTCGAGCCAAGCGTCATGCAGACGCTCAAGGAACGCTCCAGAAACAATGTAGAGCGCGCCGTCAACATGTACTTTGACGGGACCTGGAAGAAGGCGCCGTCCCGGGCGTCCTCCACGGCACCCGTCTGCAAGACGGAGCTAAACTCGGCGCCAACGGTCGAGACGGCGACGACGGCGACGACGACGGCGACGACGGTGACGACGACAACACCGACGACGACGACGGCGGCGACGATGACAACACCGACGACGACGGCGGCAACACCCCCAGAGAAACCCCAGGTCCACAGGCCACCCATCCCCGCCCGGCGCTATGTCGGAGCGTTTGGAGTGGAGGGCTGGACAACCCGCAGCGGCTCGAACCTGCTCAAGCACGGCGACGTGGTCAAGATTGAGCGGCAGCGGATCGAGGGGCCGCGGACGTCGGGGACGGCCAAGAAGGCGATGAAACTGGGGGCGGCCGTGGTGGTGCGGCCCAACTCGGCGGCGGCCAAGCGGGTGGACGTGATTGTGCGCTTTACGAGCACCGGCGGCCTGGAGATTGGGCGGCTGCCCAAGGAGACGGCCAGCTGGGTGTCGACGCTGATGGACCAGAAGATCTGCCAGTTTGAAGGCGTGTGCGTGTACGCCCCGGAGCGGCTGCGGACCAACGACACGGTCTTTCTGCAGCTGCGCTGCTGGCTGCTGGGCGCGGCCTTCCAGGCCGAGGCCCTCCGGCCGGCCGACAACCGCACCACCGGCCTCTTTGAGGAGAAGGAAACGGCCGAGGAGCGCGACCTGCGCCTGCGCCAGGTCGCCCTCGTGCGCCTGCTGCAGGAAGTCAACCTGGTGCCGACCCGGGTCAACGCCGCCGCCGCCCAGCGCGGCCGCCAAGACCTGCTGCAGGCCGCCGAGATGGCCGAGAAGAAGGAGAAGGAGGCTAAGCCGGCCGCTGCTGGAGGGTGAGTGCTCTGCGGTCTTTTTGTCTCTCTTTTTACATTGTCTTTTTGCCACTGCGCTTCGTTTTGCCGCGGCTCTTCTAACACGTGCCCGGCAGAGATGCGTCCCCGTCGCAGCCGTCAGACGAGCCAGAGGATGGCCAGGAGCTGGAACAGGACCAGCTGGACGCCCTCTACCGAAAAGCGCAGTCGTTTGATTTCTCGACGCCCGAGGCCGAGCCCCCCGACACCTTTGCCCTCTCGCTGCGCCCGTACCAGAAGCAGGCGCTGCACTGGATGCTGGCGCGGGAGAAGGACGACTCGGACAGCAGCCGAGAGACGTCCATGCACCCGCTGTGGGAGGAGTACGCCTGGCCGGCCCAGGATGTGGACGGCAACGATCTGCCGCCGATGCCCGGCCAGACCTGCTTCTACGTGAATCCCTACTCGGGCGACCTGTCGCTCGACTTTCCTGCGCAGGAGCAGAACTGCCTGGGCGGCATCCTGGCCGACGAGATGGGCCTGGGCAAGACCATTCAGATGCTCAGCCTGATCCACGCCCACAAGTCGCCCGTGGCCGTGGCGGGAAAGCAGCAACAGCAGCAGCAGCAAGACGCCAAGGCTGCGCCGAGCCTCCGACGAGTGCGCAGCTCCAAGCCGTGCAGCATGGCAGATGCACCGTGCACAACGCTGGTGGTGGCGCCCATGTCGCTGCTGGCGCAGTGGCAGAGCGAGGCGGAGAACGCGTCGGTGGACGGGACGCTGCGGTCGATTGTGTACTATGGCAGCGACAAGGCAGTCAGCCTGCAGCACCTCTGCGCGGTGGACCAGGGCGGCGGCGGCGGGGCGGCGCCTGACGTTGTGATTACCAGCTACGGCACCGTGCTGTCCGAGTTCACGCAGATGTGGTCCAGGAGCGGCAGCGAGGGCCAGCCGGGCCAGCCGGGCCAGGGGCTCTTCTCGCTCAACTTTTTTCGCGTCATCCTCGACGAGGCGCACACGATCAAGAACCGCCAGTCCAAGACGGCCAAGGCCTGCTACGCCCTGGCGGCCGAGCACCGCTGGGTGCTGACGGGCACGCCGATTGTGAACCGGCTGGAGGACCTGTTCAGCCTGATCCGCTTCCTGCGAGTCGAGCCGTGGAACAACTTTTCCTTTTGGCGCACCTTTATCACGGTGCCGTTTGAGTCCCGCGACTTTATGCGCGCCCTCGACGTGGTCCAGACCGTGCTCGAGCCGCTGGTGATGCGGAGGACCAAGGACATGAAGACGCCCGACGGGCAGCCGTGAGTGATTCGGGGTGATTCGGGGCGATCCGGGGCGATCCGGGGCGCTCCGGGGCGATTCGGAGCGTTTGCGTTTGCTCCTGTCATGCTAACATGGTGCCAGTCTGGTGCAACTCCCGGCCAAGCAGGTCGAGATTGTGGATATCGAGCTCTCCAAGACGGAGCGCGCCATCTACGACCACATCTTTATGCGGGCCAAGCGGACGTTCAACGCCAACGTCGAGGCGGGCACGGTGATGAAGTCGTACACGAGCATCTTTGCGCAGGTGCTGCGGCTGCGGCAGTGCTGCTGCCACCCGGTGCTGGTGCGCAACACGGACGTGGTGGCCGACGAGATGGAGGCGGGGGCGGCGGCGGACGCGGCGGCGGGCCTGGCCGACGACATGGACCTGCAGTCGCTGGTGGAGCGGTTCACGGCGACGACGGACGACGCCACGGACGCCAACGTGTTTGGGGCGCACGTGCTGGGCCAGATCCGCGACGAGGCCGTCAGCGAGTGCCCCATCTGCGCGGAAGAGCCGATGGTGCAGCAGACGGTGACGGGCTGCTGGCACTCGGCCTGCCGCGACTGCCTGCTGCGCTACGTGGACCACGAGACCAGCCAGCACCGGCTGCCGCGGTGCTTCCACTGCCGCGCGGCCATTAACCGGCGCGACCTGTTTGAGGTGGTGCGCCACGACGACGACCCGGACACGCAGGGCCAGCCGCCGCGCATCTCGCTGCAGCGCGTCGACGTCAAGGACTCGTCGGCCAAGGTGGTGGCGCTGGTGCAGAGCCTGCGGCAGCTGCGGCGGGAGCGGCCGACGATCAAGACGGTCGTCTTCAGCCAGTTCACCTCGTTCCTGTCGCTGATCGAGCCGGCGCTGGCCCGCGCCAACATGCGGTTCCTGCGCCTGGACGGCACCATGGCGCAAAAGGCGCGCGCCGCCGTGCTGGACGAGTTCCGCGCGTCCGCCCGCTTCACCGTGCTGCTGCTCAGCCTGCGCGCCGGCGGCGTCGGCCTCAACCTGACCAGCGCCAAGCGCGTCTACATGATGGATCCCTGGTGGAGCTTCTCCGTCGAGGCCCAGGCCATTGACCGGGTCCACCGCATGGGGCAGGACGAGGAGGTCAAGGTGTACCGCTTCGTCGTCAAGGGCAGCGTCGAGGAAAAGATGCTCAAGATCCAGGACCGCAAGAAGTTTATGTGAGTGGCTGTCGGCGTCCGAAACCGGAGCTCCATTGCTGCCCTCCTGGATCTCGCCGAGACACTGACATCTTTAGCGCCACCTCTCTCGGCATGATGTCGGACGAGGAAAAGAAGCTGCAGCGCATCGAAGACATCAAGGAGCTCCTCAGCTAGCTGCGTAGCCACGGGCTGATGCGTCTCGCTGGACCAATTCTGCGATGCCGAGGCTTGTTATGGATCTAGTCAGAATCACCGGACCAACGCTGGCATTACGCAGAATCACCGGACCAACGAAAGCTGGCATTACGCAGAATAACCGGACCAACGAAAGCCAAATTCTCTCAGCAGAGCCACAAACTGATCTGCACAGCACGACAGCAGGCGGCCGTGATGCCGTTCCCGGACAGCAGCATCAGGACGCGCGTGGCGGCCGCGGCAAGACGCAATTGTTCTCTCGCGGCTTCAGGTTCAGCAAATGAGAAAGACAAGGTTCTAGGACGTGCTGTGTGGTACTTGCGGAAAGGCACGCGTCGATACGGCCAGGAAGCGCCTGGGGAGAATGTGCCGGCACTGCTGGAGCATCTTCCGTCTGGAGTCCAGTTCTTTCCTTTCCTCGTTGCATCGATCACGGCAAGCTTGCTCCTATGCTGCGTTGGAACAGAAGAAACTCATAGAGGTTAATTCCCAGCCAGTGACCGAGCCACAACCTTTACAACAAGCCGGAAAGGCATCTAGCCGCGGCACTTTTCTTCGACAGGTGGACAGAATAACACGCCGTGGCGTTCAGCACCCCGGTCGCTTCGTTGGTCGCCATGTTGAATATAAATAGGCAGATCCACAAATTTGCCTTTTGGACCAAGCGGGCCTGCCCTGTGCTCGCAGCATCCTAGTCAAATCCTCCCCCCCCCCCCCCCCAGCAGGGCACAGCTCGGATAAAGGCCTGCTAGCGCGGGATAAGTGGCATGGGAAACATGGCCGAGTTTGGCTGCTCGTACCTGCAGCTGCGGCGGTGGCGAATGCTTGATTCGACGTCTCACATGCCGACCCGCAAAGGCAGTAGCGTGTGCAGTCTTTTCGCTGAAACAAGGTGCGCGCATCTTCTTGCGGCCGCCGTCAAGCGTAGCCAGGCGGCGCTTGACCTTTGACGCCCCCGAACGAGGACGCATGTGCCGTCTCCCGGAAGCGCCTCGGCAGCCACACATTCTCCATACGCAAGATGCCTCACGTTTACGTGCGTGTGAAACCCTGCCGGTGCATGCGATGCGCGCACGTCTCCTTGCTTTCAACTTCCTTCTCTTCAACGAGCCAGACAGAGTCATGGCAAAGTGAGCGCTTGCGGCAAGTCATATTGCCGTCAGCATGACGCCAGGATCATGTGTAGCGGGTACGACGGCTTAGCCTCTCGAACAAAAAATATATTTCTCCATTCTATTTTTCAAATAAAGGGGCGGGTCGGACATTTACCAGAAAAATGTCCGACAAGCACACCAAGGCCGCTAGAGCCTAGCGGCAGGAAAGAGTGGAGACGCACCCGGAGCCTTGCACACAGTGTGCCTTTTGTGGGGGCGAGATCGACAAGGTCTGCCCCCCCCAACGCTGCTGGGCACGTTCTGCGCGCCATGCTGCGCCATCATGGCGAGGCACAGGCCCGCGCAGGGTTAGCGCGAGACAATGCTGGCGGCAATGTGCTACGGTGGGATCAGCCGAGCCCGTGGCCGGTGAGTTCTCGGGACCCCCACGTCTGGGTATTTTTGTTTTTTCTGTTTTTCTTTTCTTTTTTCTTTCCTATCTCTTTCTGTCCCCATCTCTTTCTGTTGCTGATCCGTTAAGCTCAGAGTTACTAGGACGTTGGGCGGGTGAAGAAGTGTGGATCGCGACTCATCGTGTCCTTTTGCGTGTCTATAATTAACGGCCTTTGATAAAGCATCCATGATCGCGCCGATGCGTGCACTATCCTGCTGGAGTGCACTATCCTGCTGGAGTTCCACTACAACTCAATCCTTGCTGTTACTGCTTGACGGAGGACTCACCGTAGACTGCCTTGCTGACAGATAACCGCATATGTTGCAGCAAAGCGTAGTCTTCTGTGATTTTCTGGGTTTGCGGTGCTGTCTTGATGGCCAAACGTGCCGTGTCCCGCAGATTAGACACGCGGCAGCCTCAACCGTGTCTGGCTCAGAGTTAGGGACACGGCCAAGTCACCAGTGTATTTCCCTTCATATCAGGACGCATGGCCATGCTTCACCTTTGTGTCTTGACTTGCCAGGACTGCTTTAATCTCGTTGACATCGACGTGGTCCCCATGGGTAGCGAGGTGCTCTCTGGAGGAAGTGGTGACACCGCCCTTTTCGAAAAACGTTATAGTCAGCCCCGGCGGCGGTGAAATGAACGCTGTCGGATAGCAGCACTGATCGTACAGGACGGATGTCCAAAGATCCAGTCTCCAGACACTCAACCTCGACTGCGCCCCGTCGTCTGATCCGAGGTCCACACCGTTGCGAATCTTGAGGTTCAATTATAGACGGTAGCGAATCCATCCATGTGACGCTGGTGACGTGGCAGTGTGAACGCGCTAGCGGCACACTGCGCAGTTACGACGGCCCAGACGGGCGGCCATGCGAGATAGGCACTGAAAGACGATTGGGCAGTTGTTGTGGTGGGAATCGTCTCACGTTGGCAGTGAGATGGGCCAAGGCAGTGAGAATAAAGGTGAGATGGGCCAAGGCAGTGAGAATAAAGGTGAGATGGGCCAAGGCAGTGAGATGGGCTATAAAGAGATGGGCTATAAGAGCGTGCTCAAAGTCTATCACTCTTGGCATCGAGTCGTCTGTCGTCATCGTCTGTCGTCGTCGTCGTCGTCGTCGTCATCGTCATCCATCGCCATTGCCATTGCCATCGCCTAAACACCACGGAATGGCCAGCATCACGCCCGAGGTCGTGGCCGAGCGCATTGCGCGATTCGGCAAGTGCTACACGATTGACGAGCTGGTGCGGCTGCGCGGCCGCGACGAGGAGCAGGTGCCGATCCTGGGGGTGCCGCGGGACGGCGCGGCCGACTACGAGTACTTTACCGGCCGGGACCTGGACCGCATGGTGGACGCGGCCTGCTACGCGCTGGTGGACAAGGGGTTCAAGGTGGTGCGTCTGTGTTTCTGTGTTTCCATGTTTTGATCTGTCTGTGATCTGTCTGTTCTTCTGTCTGATCTGTCTGTCTGTCTGTCTGTCTGTCTGTCCGACTTCAGAACGCCGATGCCACCGTTTCCATCTACGCCCTGACGGACCTCTCCTTTGTGGTCGTCTTCTTCGCCCTCATCCGCCTGGGCTACCGCGTGCTGACCATCTCGGCGCGTCTCGGCGCGCCGGCCTGCCTCTCGCTGCTGGACCGGGCCGGCTGCGACACCATTGTCCACGGCAGCAGCGCGCGCATCGACAGCACGCTGGCGGCCGTGGCGGCCCAGCGGCCCGGCGTGCGGCTGCAGCCGCTGCTTGCCCGGGAGGACTTTGACCGGCCGCCCGGCGGCGAGGACGGAGCGGCGCCGGCGTTTGTGCGGCCGCCGGCCGCCGACCGCGAGGCCGAGCACGCGGCGCCGGCGTACATGGCGCACTCGTCCGGGTCGACCGGGCTGCCGAAGCCGCTGATGCTGTCGCACCGCAGCATCCAGAGCTCGCTGGTCACGGGCACCGGCCTGCGCGCGCTCAACGTGCTGCCGTGGTACCACGTGCACGGCCTGATCACGGCGCTGCAGGCCATGTGGATGCGGCGGCCGGCGCACCTGCTGAACCCGCACCTGCCGCTGACGGCGCGCAACCTGGTCGCGGCCCTGCGCGCCGTGCGTCCCGAGATCTGCCACACCGTGCCCTATGCGCTGGGCCTGCTGGCCGAGTCCGACGAGGGCGTCGAGCTGCTGCGCCGCTGCCGGGCCGTCACCTCTGCCGGCGCCCGCACCCCGGACGAGCTCGGCAACCGCCTCGTCCGCGCCGGCGTCAACCTGGGCGTTCTCTTTGGCCTGTGCGTTGTCTCTTCTTCTTCTCTTCTTCCTTCTTCTCCTCTCCCCTTTCCTTCCTCTCTTCCTCCCCCCTTTCCTTCCTCTCTTCCTCCCCCCTTTCCTTCCTCTCTTCCTCCCCCCTTTCCTTCCTCTCTTCCTCCCCCCTTTCCTTCCTCTCTTCCTCCCCCCCTTTCCTTTCCCTAACAAACAGAACCGAGGTCGGCCATGTCGGCGACTCGCTCGGCCGCCTCCCCGGCGACGACGCCTGGGACTATGTGCGCCCCTACGCGGCCCTGGCCGAGCACATGCTCTTCCGGCCCGTCGGCGAGGCCGGCGTCTACGAGTCCGTCTACCTGCGCTCGCACCCTGCGCTGCTCATGTCCAACTCGGACGACCCGCCCGGCTCCTACCACTCGCGCGACCTCTTCACGCCGCACCCGACCCTGCCCAACGCCTGGAAGTACATTGCCCGCCAGGACGACCGCATCACCCTCAACACCGGCGAGAAGATCCTGCCCCTGCTCGTCGAGGGCACCCTGCGCGAGCACCCCCTGGTCCGCGACGCCCTCATGGTCGGCAACGACCGCGCCCTGCCCGCCCTGCTCGTCTTCCGCGCCCAGGCCGCCGCCGGCCTGTCCGAGAGCGACTTTATGCGCGCCATCTGGCCCTCGGTCGAGCAGGCCAATGCCGTTGTCGACGAGTTTGCCCGCATCACCCCCGAGACCGCCGTGTCTGTCGCCTACGGCGTCGAGTACCCCGTCACCGACAAGAGCAACATTATCCGCGCCAGTGCCTGCGAGCAGTTTGCGTCCATGATTGATGGCATCTATGAGCGCCTGGAGGGCGGTAAGGCTCCCAACGGCACAAACGGAGCAAACGGCAACGGCACAAACGCCACAAACGGCAACGGCACAAACGCCACAAACGGCAACACCACAAACGGCAACGCCACAAACGGCAACGTTCTGGCCACCGTCCTCGACGCCTTCAAGACGCACGTCGGCGTCGCCCTCGACGCCGAGACCGACTTTTACGCCGCCGGCATCGACAGCCTGCGCGCCATCCAGACCCGCCGCGTCCTGCAGCAGCTCTTTGATTTCGGCGCCTACCGCCTGCCCACCAACGTCGTCTACGACGCCGGCAACGCCGCCAACCTGGCCGCTGTCATTGCCCGGCTCCTTGCCTCCGGCTCCGGCCCGGGCCCCGAGACTCTGAAATCCGGCCCGGATTCCGGTTCCGACCCCAGCTCCGGCCCCGGCACCGAGACCCCCCCGAGCAGCGAGACGCCCGAGCCCCCCCCGACCGACGTCTCGGCCGACGCCCTGCACAGCCTCATCGCCCGCTTCTCCGCCCTGAGCCCGCCCCCCCGGCCCGGGCCCCCCCGGCGCGACTCCGTCGTGCTCACCGGCGCCACCGGCGCCCTCGGCGCCCACATCCTGCACCAGCTGCTCGCCAGCCCCGCCGTCGACCGCGTCACCTGCCTCGCCCGCGGACCCCACGCCCGCCAGCGCGTGCACGCCTCGCTCGAGGCGCGCCGCCTGCCCCTGGCCGCGCTGCCCGCGCACGCCGCGCGCAAGCTGGCCGTGCTCGAGACCGCCAGCCTCGGCGACGCCCTGCTGGGCCTGCACCCGGCCGACTATGCCGCCCTGGCCGCCCACACCACCCTCGTCGTCCACGCCGCCTGGCCCGTCCACTTCCACCTCGCGCTCGCCAGCTTCGAGCCGCACCTCGCCGGCCTGCAGAACCTGCTGCAGCTGTCCCTGCTGCCGCCCGCCGGCCCCGCCCGCCTCCTCTTTGCCAGCAGCATCTCGGCCGCCTTTGGCCTGCTTCCCAAGGATGACGGCCTTCCCAAGGATGACGGCGCTGCCTCTGCCTCTGCCTCTGCCTCCGCCTCCGCCTCCGCCTCCGCTCCCCCCACCTCCGTCCCCGAGGCCCCCATGCCGTCCCTCGACGCCGCCGCCGCCATGGGCTACGCCCAGTCCAAGCTCGTCGCCGAGCGCGTCTGCTCCGCCGCCGCCGCCCGCCACGGCGCCCGCGTCGCCGTCCTGCGCATCGGCCAGATCACCGGCGACACCGCCCACGGCCTCTGGACCGACCGCGAGGCCGTGCCCCTGCTCGTCCGCAGCGCCCTCGAGCTGCGCGCCCTGCCGCTCCTCGCCGGCGACAAGGACCGCTGCGAGTGGACCCCCGTCGACGTCGTCGCCGCCGCTTTCCTCGACATTGCCGCCGTCCTGGCCGAGACCGCCCGCTCCGCGTCCGCTTCCGCGTCCGCGTCCGCGTCCGCTTCCGCTTCCGCCCCCCACTACAACATCACCAACCCCCGCGCCGTCTCCTGGAACGACCACGTCCTGCCCGCCTTCCGCGCCGCCGGCCTCGACTTTGAGCCTGTCCCCCTGTCCGAGTGGCTGCGCCGCCTGCGCGCCCGCGGCCTCGAGCTCGGCCCCGCCGAGGCGGCCGCCCGCCTGCCCGCCTTCAAGCTGGCCGACTACTACGAGCAGCACCTCGCCGACGACGGCCACGCCCTGCGCTTCGCCACCGACAGAGCCTGCCGCGACAGCCCGGCCCTTGCCGCCTGCCCCGACGTCGCCGAGGCCCAGCTCGCCCGCAAGTACCTGCAGTCTTGGCTCCAGCAGTGGAAGTAGTCTGCGTAGTCGTGTCATTTCTAGAATAGACAATGACGAATACAGCCGCTGCCAGTTTGATTTCTCTTGCCTCTGCCCCCGTCGTTTTGTGCTCGCCTCTTCCCCCGTCGTTTTGTGCTCGCCTCTGCCCCCGTCGTTTTGTGCTCATGCATCTGCTCTCCGCCGTCTCTCTCCTGCCTGCCTACCGCCGTTTCCTGTGCTTCCGCAGCGTGCCAATGTGCCGCCTCTGCTGCGACAGCTTGACGTACTCAAAGATCCTCTCGCGCATCATGATGACAATCGTAAAGAAAATCACCGGCCCGGCAATCTTCCAGCTGTCCATGTTAGCAGGAGTTCTTTCTCACTACCAAGATCTCTACCATGATCTTCTCTCACTGGCAACAATAACACCGGCAACAATGCCGGAACACTCACAAGTACGGGATGCCGCGCTCCAGATCGCCAAATCCGTCAAAGTTCTGCCCAAAGTACCCCGTCAGAAACGTCAGCGGCAAAAAAATAATCGTCACAATCGTCAGCTGCTTCATCGACTCGTTTTGGTACGCCGAGATTGTGTTGAAGATCAGCGAGATCATGTTCTCCGCCTGGCTCTTGACCAGATCCAGCGCCTCCGTGATCAGCACGCAGTGGTCCAGCACGTCTGCCAGGTAAATGTACGCCATCCTGCAAGCAGTCAGCCACGCGCGTCTCCTGTCTGTCTGTCCGTCCATCTGTCCTTCCATCCGCAGCAGCACTTACGGCGAAATCGTCACGCCCTTGTCCTTGTCGGCGGCATCCACAGGCGCCTTGTCCGCCTTGTGGTCGCGCAGCGCGTTGATCAGGGTCATGATGGGATTGATAAAGCTCATCACCTTGTTCACCTCTGTAATCGTAATGTAAAGACACTTGGTGTGCTTCACATTCGGCCGCGTCAGCACGTCCAGCTCCAGGTCCGCAATCACGTCGCCGTAGCACATTGTCACCGGAATCGCCAGGTCGATGATCCCGTCCAGAATCGCCTGCACAATCATCGACGCGTCACACGACCGCCGCAGGATCGTGTCCGTCACCTCGAGCCGCTTCAGGATCGGATCCTCAATGTCTGCCGCCGAGAGCTCGAAAAACGAAATCACCGTGTTGTCGTCCGTCAAGAAGATCGACACCTGCTCCGCCGCCACCACCAGGCCCCGCGAGCTGAGCCCCGAGTGCCGCTCCATAAACTCTGTGCGTGCGTCGTTGGGCGACGCATGGTACCGCTGCAGCGTGCGGAACTCGTTAATGTGCGCTCTGTCCGAGAACATGGGAGACGCCGCCGCCGACGTCGCCGCCGCCGCCGCCACCGCCGCCTGTCCGCTCGCCTGTCCGCTCTCCATGGCCTTGGAAGCGTCCGCCTTGCCGGGATCCGCGCGCCGGAAGAGCCCGGCTGTGCGGCCAGACAGACGTCCCCAGCAAGAGGGCCTGCTAGCTGCGCTGTCGCCGCCTTGGCTGCCCCCGTCGCTGTCGCTGTCGCTGTCGCTGCCGTAGTCGGAATCCGCCTCTGCAGGCGCGCCAGACTTGCCCACAGCCACCAGCTTCTGCAGGGTGAGGACCATAAACGTATGCGTCGGGTACCTAACGACCCGGTGGTCAGCACAGAGAGAACATAGGACGCCCAGCACAGAGAGAACAAAGGACGTCCAGCACAGAGGGAAAAAAATAAGCTGGTCAGCGCCACCTACCAGTCCGTCTTGGTGCGGTTGCGCGTGTTCATCAGATCCTCAATCGACAGGCGGTGCAGCTTCTTGTGGTTTCCCAGCAGCTGGATCACGTCCCAGCTGAGCCCGTTGACGTTGATCCAGCGGCACCGCATCTGCGGCGGCGGCGGCACGGCCAGAAAGCCGCCCAGCGACGCGTTGTCGAGGCGGTGCACGCACAGGTCCGACGGCGAGTAGTCCACCACGGTGACGTCGCTCGGCGCGTTCATGCACGCCAGCGTCGCCCGCCCGCCGTCGGGCTTGCTCGTGTCGATGCCCGGCTCCGCCCCCGGCTGCCAGCCCGGCCGCACCTCAAACGTCTCAAAGTCCTTGATGTTGCGAAAGGTGCCCGCCCGTGTAGGCCGCCGCCGCATCCGCTGTGGCGACATGGGCGACGCAGGCACGCCAGACGACAGATCCGGCCGCGCGCTGGCCGGCCGCCACGACGCCGCCGACGCCGCCGCCGCCGTCGCCGCTACCGCCACCGGAGTCGCACCCGGCTCAGAAGAGGCATCGCTCGTGGTGCCGCGCGACGTGTCGATCTTGAGGCTGGAGCGGCCGCGGGCAGAGCCTGAGCCTTCAGCAGGAGGAGCCGCCCCGGGATGGACCCCGGCCGCCGTGGCGTCAGACATGCCTGGCTCCGCTGTAGAGAGTGGAGGCTTTCACCACACCCAAAGAGTCGCGGCCCTGATTTCACACCTAAAGGTCGCGGCCTTGATCGAGCAGAGGACACAGAGGACCGCTGCGGGCCCAAACGAGTGGCCGGGCTGTTACCTCAAGCGTCAGTCAAGTGAACGCGTGGACGCGTCGTCCCGATTGTTGATTGTTGCTGGGGAGCCGAAAGACGTTGAGTTGGGGGAACGCGCAAAAACCACAGGCGGGACAAGGGCCAGCACTGTAGCGAATGCGCATCAACGCAGTCGCAGATGCAAAGAGATCCTGCCGGTGCAAACAGTCGACAGGGGTAGTTGGAAATTATTACTGGATCAGGGGCGGATGAAGCTCATGATGTCACAGAATACGGATTGGCAATACGAAAAGTAGCGTAGCAGATATCACGTGCTGCTGGTTGAAGAGGAAGGAGCATCCGTCATCGTGGAATTCATGGATTGGGCAAGTGGCTTGGAATACGAGCAGCTGTATTCTTTGTTCTTTATCATACACATCTCAACGCCATCATCGTGGTACTCTAGACCATGCAGAGCGAGAGCGCCTGGAAACGGAGCACAAAAGCGAAACAAACGGGGTACACTATCAATACATGAAGCGAAGCGAAGAGCGCGTGCTGCGGACGAGGGCAGCATTTGGGGCGTTTTACGCAAAGATGAGCCCTTTAGGCAAAGATGGAGTACAGCGAGCCCCCGTCGGCCGGGCATGAACCCGACACCAGGCGGCCGTCGCCGGGCAGGATACACACGCTTCCGTTCTGGCCCGCCGGCGCAAGCGAAAAGCTCAGGGCGCCCGTAAAGGGGACGAGCTGGTCCGCGTTGGTCTCGCCGGCTGGAGAGGGTTAGCGACAGATACCAAAGAATGGGGGGCAGAGGAGGGCAGAGGAGAGCAGAGGAGGGCAGAGGAGGGCAGAGGAGGGCAGAGGAGGGCAGAGGAGAGCAGAGGAGGGCAGAGAGGGGGGAGGGGGGGGGGCCGTCACATACAGCCATCGGCGCGGCCGCCACAGGAAAACACAGTCACGGAGTCGTTGGCGGCGCGGCGGCCGTCGAAACTGATGCAGCCACTGGTCAGGCTGCTGACGATGAGAGCGGAGCCCGGCGCCTTGTTGTGCGCGCCGGCGGTGACAATGTCCCACTGCTCGTTGGGCGTGCCGGCGCAGTCGACCAGGGACACCGGGATGAGGTTCGCGCGGAAGTCGCCGGCCGTCGGGTCCACGAAGAGGCACTGTCCGTTGGGCGCACGCACCTCGACGCCGGCAAAGGCCCGCGTGGCCGTGTCGTCGCGCTGGTTGGCCGAGGCCGCCGCCGTGGGCTGGAAGAGGCCGCCGCGCGACACGGGCACGGCCGTGGTGGGCACGGCAACCGCCGTGGCGGCAGCGCCGAGCACTGCCGCCGTCGTGGGCAGCGACGGAGACGGTGACGGCGAGGACGGAGATGGCGACAGCGAGGACGGCGACGGTGACGGCGACGACGGCGACGCCGAGATAGCAGCCGTGCCCAGAGAGGACACAAGAGGGGCACTCGACGTGGTCGTGGTCACAGCCGGGACGGCCGAGGCCGAGGCGGCAGCGCCAAAGGCAAAGGACTGGCTGGCATCGGCGGCATCGCAGCTGGCCACGTCCACGACGCTGCCCTTGGCGGCCAGGCACGAGCCCGCCGCATTCTCGGGCGCCAGCGCGAGCGGCCCGGCGGTGCCGTTAAAGGGAAACAGCTGTGAGTCGGTCACGCCGCCGCCGCCGTCGGCGCGGCCGCCGCAGGAAAAGAGCAGCACCTGGTTCCCGGCGGCGCGGCGCGGGTCAAAGTTGACGCAGGCGTTGGTCAGCGTGCTGACAATCAGCATGGAGCCGGCCACGTTGTTGTGCTTGCCGGCCGTGACGACGTCCCAGCCCTGGCCGGCGGTGGAGCCGCAGGCGGCAATCTGCACCGGCGTCAGGTTCTCGCGGAAGTCGCCCGAGAGCCGGTCCACAAACAGACACCGCCCATCCGACGTCTTGATCTGCACGTTGGAAAAGGCACGCGTGGCCGTGTCGTCCCGCGCCTGCGCCTCTGCCGTGGCAGCCTGGTCGAGCGACCCGACGGTCCGGGGCCGGACCGGGCCGGCGCACGCCAGGGCCGCACAGCCGAGCAACACGGCGACAAGAGAGCCAGGCATCTTGGAGATCCTATCCCGTCTTTTGACCGACCAAGGCGAAACGAAGAAGAAAAGGCTCCCGCTCAGCAGGAACAAGACAAGAGAGTGACAAAAAAAAAAGCGACCGTCAACGGCCGGCGAAAAGAAGCGAACAGAACTGAAAGATTGAACTACAACAAGCAAGGCCCAGACAGCCGCTGCCAAACTATATATATATACGATTCTCGACGTCCCCTGGACCGCACATTGAGCACAACTCGTGAGCCGCCGGCATCATGACCGTCTTGGGACAAGCGCTTTGAGGGGTGCCGTCGCGCCTGTTCTCCGCTTTCTCTTTCCAGGCCGTTGAAGCCGCTACCGCGCTGGAGCCCTTTTTGTGGCCTGTGTGCAACCAGACAAGCAGGCAGGGCGCATATCTCAGGGCGCATATCTGTGCTGAAGCTGGAACAGCTAGCCGCCCTCAGGCTCTTCCCCACTCTGCGCATCTCGTCGATTGTTCCGGGTTTGCCAGTCGCCTCGTCAGTCTTGAGCTCGAAATGCAAGACGTGTATTGCGCCTACAAGTCTACCGCCGACCTACAGTCTACCGCCGGAGCTGGCAAGGGTGCTCACACAGACGTCTCAGCCAGTTCAAACTATGAAAGAGTGCCGTTTAGAGGCCTGCTGCCTTTGAATGCGCCGCTCAGCCCGGGGTAAGCCAACAGGTGCATGGAGTGTGACCATGTGCGGCTGAAAAGGGGGCGCCAGTCAGTATGTGAGCAGGAGCGGCTGAAAAGGGACCGCAGGCTGCGAGGAGTGCGGCCTGAAACGGCTTCTGTCGCATGCCCGGAAGCAAGATTCTAGGCGGCACAGCCCTGCTTTAGCGCAATCAAGGCGCCTGTAGCCGTCGTCGTCATGAAACAAGAGCCCACAAAATAAGATCATGGTTCTGCGAATCATTCAGATCACTGATCCAGAGAAGCCAGAAAAGTGGCTACAACTTTTCGCCTGGCATTGCTCTGCTTGCATGTCCTTGCTGGTTCCGCGGCCCAGAAAGTCTCTGCAACGACATGACTAGTTTGCGTGCAGTATTCGTCCGATGGCGGAAGAGGTCGGCGATCTTGCGGCGACATCAAAACTGCCAATGACTTGAAATGAAGAGACACGGAGCCGCAACCTGCAGATTGTGAATGAACAGTTGCGCCGTGAAAGACAATGATGCTGCAATGCAAGCCGCCGCCCTACTTTCGCACTCTACTTTCGCACTCTTCTGGGCGAGCCTGCCAGCATGGCAGTATGACTGGCAGAATGACTTGGCGTTGTTGCGTCGTTGTGATGAAAAGAGTCCCGGTTTTTGGAGCCAATCGTTGGAGAGCTATTGGCGCGCAATCGCCACTTGCACGTGACCTTTTCTGCAGACTTGAGATTTGTTCCTCTTTTTGCCTCGCTTAGGAACCAGACCATGAACACGACAAACGAGGGCAGCAGGGCTCTCTGATACCCCAAACATACAAAATGCTGCACATCTGACTGCGTCTGCATTGCCACACTGCCAGGGCCTGTCGCCCACGCCAAGCCTCCCCACGATTTGCCTCCTCCGGACTCTACCTGCCGGCCCGGCTGTCGATATCTGCCTGCCCGCCGCGACGCTCTTCCGGGCGAGAATGGCCTCCTTGGCCAAGTGTGTGCACTCCACGGCGCTGGCAGCTGCGGCGGCCGAGGCCGTGGCGGCCAGCCCGAGGGGGTGGGTGACTGCCCGCCACCACTGCTCGACAGCGACCGTCGCCATCCCCGAGTTCCTCCTCCCGTATCGGCTGCGGGCCTCGAGCGCCCTGATGGCCGCATCTCACGGCGCCGGCCGCACCGGCAGTGCATACGCTGTGCCCGGCGCGGCACGGCCACTGCCACTGCCACCGGCGCAAAGACCGCACCGGGCCCCGACCGCCCGCGGCTCAAGGCCGTACGCCGCGACGCTGAGTCCGGCCGGCCTTGTGCCGGCCGCGCAGATGTCTGCGCATGGCGGCGGCTGCTCGCCAGCGGCGGCCGGCCGGGCCCGGCTGTTTACGACGACGGCGCCGACGGCGCAGACACGCACGCTGCTCAACCCGCAGATGGGCGAGAACGGAGACGAGCTGAAGCTGGAGATCACGCCTCGGGCGGCCAAGGTGAGTCAGTCGGACCGCCTCGTTGGGGCTTGCTTTGCAAAAGTCTGACTTTTTTTGGCAGCGCCTGTCCCAGGTCATGGACAAGGAGGGCAACCCGCGCCTGGCGCTGCGCATCCAGGTGGAGAGCGGCGGCTGCCACGGCTTCCAGTACGTCATGAGCCTGGTCTCGCTGCCCGACACTCTCGGCAAAGAGTCTTTTTCTGCCGGCGAGTCCGCGTCTGCCGTCGGCGACGACGACACCATCTTTGTCTTTGCGCCGGGCTCCGGCGACGGCGACGGCGACGCCTCCGGCGACGGCCCCGGCCCGGCAGCAGCCGCGGCCGACCCTCTGTCGGCGCCCAAGATCATCCTGGACACGCCCTCGCTCGAGCTGCTCAACGGCAGCAAAGTCGACTTCACCATGGAGCTCATCGGGTCGCAGTTCAAGATTGTGGACAACCCGCTGGCGTCGAGCAGCTGTGGCTGCGGCACGAGCTTTGACATTAAAGTATAAAAGACAAACAAGGCGTGGGCAGTGCCATGTACGACACGGCGGCACATTGAAAAATGTATATACAATCATGTATCGAGCGGGCGGTAGTCCAACACGACTCTACTTTTACACGCACGGCTCTGTTTACAGCTTCAACACGCACGGCTCTGCCACAGCGCAAGACACGCACGGCTTCACGCGCAAGACAATGTAAATGGTAGGCAAGTTTGGGAAGCGTAGCAGCATGTTACTTGTCAATTAGCCCCAGCTGATCCAGCCATTTGTGCGTAAGCTTTTCCGCCCTAAAACGCCGTACCATCCATCTTGCCGCCCACAAAGAGCGAAATCATTCATAAAAATAGAAAGTCGGCCACCGAGAGACAGCCCTGGGCTCATCGGCCGTGTACCATTTTCTTGTCTTGTATTCTAGGTTGCGTGCCTTTTTTTTCACTTGTGTTTTTTTCTTCTCCTCCCCGGCCCCCCTTAGTTCATCTGCCGGATGAGGGCGTTGATGTGGTCCTCGCGGTTGCCCAGGTCACCGCCCTCGATAAAGTGCTTGAACTTGCGGGTGTGGAAGCCACCGGTGGGGTTGCTCAGCTTGAATGGCCACAGGAAGTTGGAGGCCTGCTTGAAGTTGGGGCCCACGGTGAAGATCTCGTGCACCAGATCCTCAATGCAGACGATGCCGTACTTGCCGAGCGCCTCCTCAATGATGGCGTTGTCGGTCAGGGCAATGCGCTGCTTGTCCACCTTGCCGTAGCCGCGCTTGTAGATGAGCTCCTTGACGCTCTTCAGGTTGGGGTAGCCGTAGGCGACCCACGGCTCGATGATCTTGATCATCTCCGTGGTGGCCTTGGTGATCTTGACAAAGACACCGTTGTTGATCTGCAGCAGACGCAGCAGCTGGAGGATCTTGCGGGGCTTGGGGGCGATCTTGTTGATACTGTTGTTGACGGGTTAGAGGCCTGCTCGTGTGTGTGGACGGGGCGTGGCAATTGTGACAATGGTACGTACCCCTTGATGCGGATGAGGAAGATCAGGTTGGCCTCGGCAGGGATGTGGAACGAGTTGTTCTGCTTGGCCAGGCGGGCCAGGCGGATCTTCTCGCGCTCAGCCTCGCGGTACTCCTGCACGTACTTCTCGGCACGCTTGAAGATGACGGCACGCTTCTCCTTGTTGGCCTGGAACACGGCAGTTAGCAACTGTGTCCCCCCATGTCCCGATGACAGAAAATGGTGGAATAGGAAAACGAGAGGGAACTCGGAAACAAGAAAGAGTGCTTCCGAGAACCAAAATCAGACCCGAAAGATGGTTAATTTTGCAACAGCATCGACATGTGTCTAGTTGGCAAAGTGTATAATTGTGCATCATAATGACTCCCGTTGTGCGTTCTTTTTCTCACCGCTTGCTGTTGGTGCTCGAGGATGATACATGGTGGGGATTACAAGATAAGGAAAAAAGCAAGCAGTTGGACAGGGCAGAGGAGCGGCATCACCAACCTTCTTCTTCTTCTCGATCTCGGCGAAGCGCTCGGCGCGAGCCTTCTCTTGGCTCTTGCGCTTCTTCAGGAGCGTCTCCGGGACCAGGATGTGGTCGTGCGTGGGCACGGTACTGTTCGTCCCCGATCAGATTAGTACGTAGTCCAGCATACAATGGTATGGAGTAGAGCGCCGGCGGAGAACTGCTGCTCAAGTGCGACATTCTCGCAGTGGCTGACTCAAAAGTAGTTTTGATCGGTGAGATTGCAGCCGAGCGAAAGGGACACAAAAAGAAAAGCAACCCTCTCCAGATGAGGGGGAAGCTCAACTCGGATCCATGCTCGATGTGCGACACTCATCCGACAACAGCCCAGCGAACAGAATCGCCAGGAAGGGATGCTCGCTAATGTATACTCTAGCATCGGCGTGCAACGCCGTGCTATTTCAACCGAAGCGGCACTGGATTTAGGGGAGAAGGGCCGCCTTTACGGCGGCATTCTTCAAGCCCCAACGCCTGGCACAACATCTCTCTGCTGGCAGAGGGAGAAGCGCCAGAAGCGACTGGATCAAGCAAGCACGAACTGTGCCCTCGATCCAGCGAGAGGACCACGACAATCTGCAGACGAAGCTGAGAGCTCCGAAAAAACTCGGGAGGCAAGCCCCGTTCTCCGCCCGACAAAAACAGGCAAACTCAAATCATGAGGGAAATGGATATCCATACGTGGAAGTAGCGGCCATTGTGAATGTTGGTGCCGGGTGTCGAGGTGGTGCCGGTTGTCGAGAGGTTGGGTGGGATGGAAGAAGGGAAAAAAAAAGTGCAGCGAAACGACGGGCAGAACAATTTTTAGGCCCTTGCGGAAAAATTATCACAAACACCCCCCCTAGCGAAGAGGGCAGGCCCCACTCTCTTTGCACGAAAAACCCAGTAGGGCACACCAGCCCTTTGCAATTTTGGCAGCTTTGCCGACCCGCCAAATTATTCTGCCACGTGATACCGCCCAGCCTTTCGCTGCCCATTGCAGGAAGGGGAGGGAAAAAAAAAGGCCAAAACTTCCCCCTCGACATTCAACCTCCACACAACATTCTCAACAAGAGCCTCCCCCGGACCAATACCCCGAGCCGACACCTCTCACATCCACCATGCCTCCGAAGCGAGTTCAGAAGCCCACCCAGGAGAACATCTCCCTGGGCCCCCAGGTCCGCGAGGGTATGTGCTGCCGCGCGGGTGTATAATTTTTTCTGGACGAAGCAAAACTGACAAAATCCGTGCAGGCGAGCTCGTCTTTGGCGTTGCCCGCATCTTTGCTTCCTTCAACGACACCTTTGTGCACGTCACCGATCTGAGGTAAACACCACGTTGAAGGGGCGACCAGTTGAAGGGGCGAAGAGCAAAATTACCGTGCGACGCAGTGGGCAGAAGAAGGAAAAAAAAGAGGCTAACATTCTGGGTGATTCCAGTGGCCGCGAAACCATCTGCCGTGTCACTGGTGGCATGAAGGTCAAGGCCGACCGTGACGAGTCCTCTCCGTACGCGGCCATGCTGGCGGCGCAGGACGTCGCGGCCCGCTGCCGCGAGCTGGGCATCACGGCTCTGCACATCAAGATCCGTGCCACTGGCGGTACGTTTATTTCCTCCATTCTTCCTCTCGACCGTACAGCAGGCTGACTGGCAACAACAGGTAACGGCACCAAGACCCCCGGCCCCGGTGCCCAGTCTGCCCTGCGCGCGCTGGCCCGTTCCGGCATGAAGATTGGCCGCATCGAGGACGTGACGCCGACGCCGTCCGACTCGAC
This sequence comes from Graphilbum cf. rectangulosporium, assembly GCA_019925645.1. Lineage (NCBI taxonomy): Eukaryota > Fungi > Ascomycota > Sordariomycetes > Ophiostomatales > Ophiostomataceae > Graphilbum > Graphilbum cf. rectangulosporium. The sequence goes on from JADHKI010000008.1 coordinate 348,114, forward strand.
TCGCCGCAAGGGTGGTCGCCGTGGTCGTCGTCTGTAAAAAAAGGCGCGCCGTCTGGCTTTTTGGGGGGTGGGAATTGTGTGTGTGGGTGTGTGGGTGTGTGGGTGGGCAGGCAGAGAGCGGCCGCTTCGGCCGTCTTGCGTTGGCTTTCAGGGCATCCGACGGGGTTAAGTCTCTGCTGCGCCAGCAAAACTGGCGCACAAAAGAGTCCAGGGGGTTCCCCATCTCCGGTATAAACCCCCTCCTGTGGTGTTGACACTTCCGAGGAGAACGGCTGGTGATTGCCTGGTCTCCACTGTGAAACTTGTTTCTCATAAAACACGTCGCATGTCGCTTCTGGCGCAACCACAGCAGGAGAGTCGCGCTGGGAAGACTGGAGGGGCCGGCCGAGCCAGCCTCGTGGTCCGGCAGCTGGACACAGCCGCCGGGACGATACAGACACATTACTGCCGCCAATAAAAGAATAAAGTTATGTAAAGCATCATGTAAAGCATCATGTACCCTGTCGTATTCACACACTACCGGTAGCGAGGCCGGAGCGACCAGATGGCCCGCATGCTGGAGCCAGTCTTTTCCATGCGGGCGACGGTGTCCAGGGCGGCCTTGAAGGCGTCGGCCTGCGGCTTGCCGGCGCAGTACTGGTTGAAGTGGTCGACGAGCAGTTTCGAGGGCACTTGGCCGCCGTGGCGGCGGATAAAGTTGGGGATCATGCGTTCGAAATCCCGGGCCGTCATGCCGGCGTGGTCGGGGGTGGCCGAGCGCGTGCGTGCGGCGGCCGGGCTGGGGCTGGGGCTGGGGCTGGCTGTGCGCAGGCCCTGGCGGTCGGCGAGTCCGGCCAGGATGGCGGCCGAGGCGGGCCCGCCGGCCCGGCCCCGGCGCACGTTGCGGGTTGGGCGGCCGGCCTCGCCGACCTCGCCGGTCCAGGTGACGGTGCCGATGGGCACCTGGCGTGCTTCTTCGCCGGCCTGGCGCAGGTGGGCGGCGGCCTCGGAGGCGACGCGGCGGGCCTCTTCGGCCAGGATGCGCCGGTCGGCCTGGACGCCGCGGGTCCGGCTGCCGCTGCCGCTGCCGCTGCCCATAATTTCGTCGTGCTCGAGCGCGCTGTGGACGGCGGACTGGGCAAAGATGCCCCTCATCAGCCGCTCTTCCTCGCTCGGGGGTCCCGTCGCCGCCGTCCCCGCCTGGCCGTCGTTTTGTGCAAACTCTTCCACGCCGGCCACGCCGGCGATGCGGCGCAGCTCGCCGGGGTCGTCGTTGGCAAGTGGAGCAGGAGCTGTCGCTGTCGCTGTCACTGTCGCCGCTGCCGCTGCCGCTGCCGCTGCCGCCGCCGGCGCCGCCCCCGGCGTGACAATGGGCACGGCGTCGGGTCCCGGGGTGATGAGCTGGCGGCGGCCTTGCGGGGGCAGCGGGACCTGGCTGGCGCGGAACAGCTCGCTGGTCTCGGTGACGCCGTCCTCGTAGGAGCCGAGGGTGAAGAGGTCGTGCAGGTCGTGCAGGCCAAAGGAGGTGCGCTGTTTGGGGTCTTTGAGGACCTTGTTGGTGAGGAACTGCTTGAAGATCTGGCGGTGATAAATCTTCTCCTCAATGGTGCCGGCGGTCATGAGGCGGTAGATGGTGACCTCCTTCTTCTGGCCCAGGCGCCAGGCGCGCTCGCGGGCCTGCACGTCGGTGGAGGGGTTCCAGTCCGGGTCGAAGATGATGACGCGGTTGGCGCCGGTCAGGTTCACGCCCAGGCCGCCGACCTTTGTGGTCAGCAAGAAGAGGTGCAGGTCCGGGTCGCGGTTGAAGCGGTCGACGAGGGTCTGGCGGTCGCGGATGGGCGTCTTGCCGTCCATGCGCAGGTAGCGGATGCCGCCGCCGCTGCTGCCGCCGCCGCCGCTGCCGCCGCCGGCGTCCTGGCGCTGGACAAAGGCCTCGAGAATGTCGAGCATCTGCGTGCCCTGGCAGAAGAGCAGGGTCTTGTGGCCGAAGCGGCGCCACATGTGCAGCAGGGCCTTGACGACCTGCATCTTGCCGGAGCGGGCCGGGTGGCCCCAGTGGTAGCCGGCGCGGGTGCGCAGCGCGGGCTCGAGCAGGTCCGGGTGGTTGCAGATCTTGCGCAAAATGTCGATGCCGTAGAGCGAGTGGCGCGCGCGGCGCAGGATGGCGTTCATGTCGTCGGAGCGCAGGAAGAGCTCGTAGGCCTGGCGCTGCGGCTCGGTCAGGCGGCAGAAGAGCACCTGCTCGCGCTTCTTGGGCAGGTCGGTGGCGACGTCGACCTTGAGGCGCTGCAGCAGGTAGGGGCTGATGGCGTCCTTGAGCGTCTCGGCGCACTTTTGCGCCGTCATGATCTGCAGGTTGGTGGCGTTGGCGTAGCCGCCGAGGCGGATGGGGATCTCAAACTGGTTGCGGAAGCTGACGAGCGTGCCGAGGCGCATGGGGTAGATGAAGTCGAACAGCGACCACAGCTCCGTCAGGTTGTTCTGCATCGGCGTGCCCGACAGGATGACGCGGTTCGGCGTGCGCAGCTCCTTGCAGTAGACGGTGATGGCCGTGTTGGGGTTGCGGATCTTGTGGCCCTCGTCCAGCACGGCGTAGCCCCAGCGGACGGGGATCAGGATGTCGCCGTACGTCTGCAGGCCGGCGTACGTCGTCACCAGCACGTGGCCGTGCCGCACGACGCGGTCGACAATCTGCCTGGCCGCCGCGCTCGACACGTGTTTCTGCGCGGACCGCTGCCTCGGGTCCGGGTCCGGGTCCGGGTCCGGGTCCCGGCCCCGGCCCCGGCCCCGGTCTCGGTACCGGCCCTCCCCCCCCCCCCTCCCCCAGGCCTCGGCCTCGGCCTCGGCGTCTTCGTCCTCGCGGCGGACGTTGAGCATGCCGCTGCCCGACGAGTGCAGGATGGACACGCGCAGGGGCGGCCACCAGCGGTGGAACTCGTTGACCCACTGCCGCAGGACGGTGGCCGGGGCCACGACAATGACCGGCTTGTCGAGGCGCCTGTTGTAGTGCAGGGCGGCGACAAAGGAGATGAGTTGGACTGCAAGTATCATGTCAGTGTCATGTCAGTGTCCGTGTCAGTGCAGTGTCAGAGCAGCCGCCATACCCGTCTTCCCCAGGCCCATCTCGTCGCCGATGATGCCGCCGACGTTCATGTCGTAGAGCTCGGCCAGCCAGCGCACGGCTGTCTTTTGGTAGCCAAAGAGCGAGGGGTAGATGTCGCCCGGCAGCCGGAGGCCGTTTTCAAACACGTGGTCCGGCTCGTCGGGCGAGGGCTTGAACCACTCGGGCGTGTCGTCGTCGGAGTCGGAGTCGTCGGCCGGCAGACCGTCCGTCTCTCGGCAGGGGCGGCGGCGGCGGCGGTGGTGGCGGCGCGCGCTGCTTCGGCGGGCGACCCAGTCCTGCAGGCGGTGCCGGTACACGGCCTCGTCTCCGTCGTCGACGCCGTTGAAGCTGACCACGGCGTCGTCGTCGTCGTCGTCGTCGCCGTCGCCGTCGCCAACCTCTGGCACGGCCGCCGCCTTTCTGGCCCGTTTCCGGGTGGTCGGTTTGGCCTTGGGCCGCGTGCGGCGCGTGAACCCGCCGTCCTCGTCGAACAGGGCATCTTCTTCCGCGGAGCTTGATGAGGCTGTGGCGACGGCGGCAGCCGCCGCCCCCCGAGGCCGCCACTCCTCGTCCGACGCGCTGTCGCCGCCGTCGTCGTCGTCGTCGTCGTCGTCGTCGTTGTCGTCAGCGGCGGCAGCCGTCTTTTGCTTCTTTCTCGGGCGAAGGGAGAACTCGTCCGCCGCCGCCGCCGACGCCGACGCCGACGCCGACGCCGGAGCCGGAGCCGGAGCCGGCACCGCGGGGCCAGAGAAGCCCGGCAGGCGCAAGTTCTGGTGCGAGCGCGGCTCGTCGCGAGCCTCGCCGGCCAGCTCCTCGGCCACGGCTTCGTCCTCGGCCTCGAGCATGACGTCGGCCAGGTTGCCCTGCACGCCCTCGGGCCGCGGCCCGCCGATCTTGGCAAAGGGCGTGATCTTGCCCGTGCGGATGAGGAACTCGCGCTGCGACTCGTTGGGCAGCCGCTGGTTGCCCGTGGTGGTGGTGGTGGTGGTGGTGGTGGCGCCGCCGTCGGTGCCTGCACCGGTTGACGCACTGCCTACGCCGTCGCCGTCGCCGCCGCCGCCGGCTCCGGCTCCGGCTCCGGCTCCGGTTCGGTGCCGCTGCTCTATGCGCGCACGGAAATCGGCCAGATCCTGAGCCGCCACCATCGCCTCGTGGTTGATGCGCTCCAGGTCCTTTTCGAGCCGCAGCCGTGCCGCCGTGCTGCCTCCTCCGGGGCCGAGGCGGCGCAGGCGCTGCTCGCATGCCTGGCGCTGCTCCTCGAGCTTCGCCTTGGTGACCAGCAGCCGCTCAATGCGCTTCTCGTCCTGCTTGTCCTCGGCCTCAATCAGCGCCAGCTCCGCCTGGTGCGTAATGTCGCGCTCGACGTCGTCCTGGTCCCGGACGTTTTCGGTCAAGGCTTGGATGGCCGCCGCCTCGTCCGCCTCGTCGTCGATACCCAGACTGTTTTCCTCGAAGCCGCTTGCCGGCGCAACCTCGGCGCCGGCGGCGCCGGCGGCGGCGACATCTTCGCCGGTGTTGCCGTGTCTTCCGGGCGAGGCCATTCGGGATGTCGAGACCGGCTCTGTCTCGTGGAACTGAACCGGCAGCGTAAAGGGTTGTGTGAGAGCAGGCAGCGTCATCGCATTGCGGAAAGAGTGACGCAACTTTTGAGTCGCGACGGCACGTGATCAGGCGTGGCAAGTGGCACCTTCTTAAAGTGGAGATCTACTGTGTTCTTTTCATATGCACTGTGTGATTTTGTGTTTTTTTTTACCTCCTGCACTGTGTTCTTCTCATCCTCTGCAGCTTCACACTGTGCATTGTGTTGCGATGCAGCAAGCATGTTTACGGGCCCGTGGGCCTCGGGCGGGGCCGAGGAACGCAAGCCGTTGCTTCTCTGCCGTGGCAAGCCCGTTTGAGCTGCCGGACGGTCCCGAGTGGCTGCAGACGCTCCTCCGGGACCGATCGGCCGGGCCTCGGATCTACAGATGGACGGTGGCCGACGTGGGCCGAGGCGCGGCGGCAGGTCCTCAGAGTCCGGCGGCAGGTCCTCGGAGTCCGGCAGAGGAAGCGCGGCGCATCCACATTCTCGGGCTGGGCAACATTGGGCGTCTGTTTGCGGCGTCGCTGGCCCGGCTGCCGAGCCGGCCGCCGATCACGCTGGTGGTGCACCGCAAGAGCTTGCTGGAGCACTGGGCCGCGCATCCCGGCCTGACCGTGCACCCGGCTGCGTATCTGCAGAGCGGCGGCGGCGGCTTGGCGGGCCGGGCGCTGGTGGACTTTGACGTGGAGCTCTGGACGGAGGAGGCGCCGCCGCCGGGAAAAGCCCGGGACACGGCCGAGATTGGGTCGGCCAGCAGCGGCACGATTGCCCATCTCATTGTGGCGACCAAGGCGCAGGACGCGCTGCCGCAGGTGGACCGGCTGCGGCGCTATCTCGGCGCCGGCTCGACGGTGCTCTTTGCCCAGAACGGGCTGAACCGGCTGTGGCCGCCGCACGGGGCTCTCTACAACGCGGCGCGGTACGGCGGGCCGGCGGCCGGCGGCGGCACCGGCCTCGCACGCCCGGGGCGGAGGCCGCCGCCGCGCTGGCTGGCGTGCGTGGTGAGCCACGGGGTGTTTTCCCGGGGGCCCTTTGAGAGCGTGCACGCCTCGCCGGCGCAGCTGGTTCTCGGCGCCGTGGCCGGCGGCGGCGGCGGCGGCGGCGGCGGCGAGTCGTATCTGGCCCGGCAGGTGCTCGCGTCGGCCGAGCTGAATGCGCGCGCGGTCTCGGCCAAGGAGCTGTGGATCGCCCAGCTCGAGAAGCTCGTGGTCAACGCCGTCATCAACCCGCTGACGGCCGTTTTGCGCTGCCAGAACAGCGGCCTCTTTGCGTCGGCGGCTCAGAGCGGCAGCTCCGCCGACGACGACGACGACGACGTGCTGCCGCAGATCATCGACCAGCTGCTGGCCGAGGCCAGCCAGGTGCTGCAGGGCCTCGTGCGCTGTGACCCGGCCGTGCGTGCATTTCTGGGGCAGAGTGCGGAAAACACCCGCGGCAGCGACGACAGCGGCGACAGCGGCGACAGCGACATTCCTGCGCTGCTGGAGCGCTTCTCCCTGCCGCAGCTGCGGGCGATGCTCGACCGCGTCGGCCGTCTGGTGGGCGACAACACCAGCTCGATGCTGCAGGATGTGCAGGCGGGCAAGACGACGGAAATCAGAGACCTCAACGGCTGGTTTGTGGCCATGGCGGCGCATCTCGGCCGGCTCGGCGGCGGCAGCGGCAGCGGCGGCGTCTCTGTGCCTGCGCACCAAGTCCTGGTCGGCCTAGTGGAGGCAGGCGTGGTCCTGCAGAGGGGCCAGCTGCGCGAGCATTTCCCGGACCGGCTACGGCGGTGCTGATATCATTGCTGACCAAGTCGTTGATATCATTTGTGGGCAGTGTTTGAAATTGGCCACCCTCCTTGACGGGCCTGCCTCCTGGTCCTATATGTGACGCCTGTTATAGCCCTCTGCCGGTGGCCACGTACGCACACGATGCTCTCTTCTGTGTGCTGCCCGCCCGGAGAATCCTTTATCGAACAAGGCGTTTCTGTGCTGCTCGCCCGGAGAATCCTTTATCGAACAAGGCAGCCGGTCTGCAGACGCCTCCCGATGCAACCTTGGCACGAGGGCCAGCCAGTGAAAAGGGCAAACGTGGACGTGCCGGGACTGCTGGTGGCACCCTGATCCTCTTGTTGCTTGGCAAGATGTGGCTGGGAGGTATAATGGCGCAGATATTGGCCGTGCTGTTGGGAAGAGCGGTGTGATTTCCTCAACTGACTGAATTGTGATTGATACGAGTACGCGTATATCATTGATCTGAATTCTGATTTAGTACAGTACGCATATCGTTGATACTGAGTTCTGATTTAGTACAGTACGCATATCATTTGATACGTACGCATCATTTGATACTGATTCTGATTTCATATGGGCCGCGTATGATTTGATAACTACCAAATACAAAAGCGTTCGCATTTGCCCATCGAACAGGGGCCGCCAAAGGCAAGCATTCTCTGTTATGGTTCCCCAACGATCCGGATCGGTTGGTACGCGTAAGATACATCCTGGCAGATGCCGTGCAAGCATCCCCCAGTCCATACAGCCAGGTCACAGCGCGGAACAGGAACGGTGCAGTGTTTCGGGGCGGGCCCCTCCCCTCTTCTCCCCCTCTCTCCTCCCCCCCCCCCCCCCCCCATGCCACGTCAGCCATGCAAAAGGGCAAGGCACAGAGGTGGCAGGCCACGAGAACGTCTGCGCCGTTGCAGCCGCGGAACGCTACGAGGACGAGCAGGGCTGAAAAAGACGTAAAATTAGTGTGTGGGAGAGCTGTCTATGTGCCAGGGTCAAGTGACCCCCCTGAAAATGCGCAAACCCTCCCCTCGCAGGCCATGGCCAGAAATACGCCCCCCCCCTGCTGATGTGGTAGCCCAGGCCGCCGTTTTGTAAGAGTCTTTTTCCTCCTGTCCCTCTCGCCCCATCCAGCGTGGCCGCCACGCCAAACACCCGCCCGAGTCCTGCAAACTGCCCCATCTGCTGCAGTGAAGAAGAGAAGAATAAAAATCCGATCCGGTATATATACAAACACAAATAACACAAACACAAACACAATACAAACACAATACAAACACAAATCAAACACAAATCAAATACAGATGCAGACAAATACAAATACAAGCAAATACAAACCAGAAATATAAAGGATCCAATCTGCCGTATGGCTGTTTCTATATTCGTAACACCAGAGGCCGTGTCAAAGGAAGCGCAAAAATGGAAAGAGGTCGTTAGTCGCGGGAAGAGTGCAGTCAGAAGCACTCAGGGCAGCTGGGGAGCGTAGAGTGTGCCGTGCAGTTGTTGGTGCAGTTGGTGATGATGTTGTGGTTGATGTTGATGCTGTTGATGTTGATGCTGATGTTGATGTTGATGCTGCTGCTGCTGCTGCTGATGTTGATGTTGATGATGCTGCTGCTGCTGCTGCTGCTGCTGCTGCTGCTGCTGCAGCTGGTGAATGTCCTGCCCCTGAAACTCCAGTTGCTGATGCAAGAGGGTGTCCCCAGACTCGGGCGCGGAGGCGCCCGAGGGGGACGCTGATTGCTATAAGGGGCTGGTGCCGGGGGCGGTGCCCGGGCCGGTGCCGAGCAGCTGGGCGGCGCGCTCGCGGCAGGCGGCGGGCGAGAAGCCGATGCCGAGCTTGTTGGCGACGAAGCGCCACTTTTCGCTCTCGTAGTCGTGCAGAAAGGCGCGCAGCTTCTGGTCGGTCTCGTCGGTCCACTGGGTGGTCTTGGCCTTGAGCTTGGTGCAGTAGCGCACCTGCAGCGTGCCGCTGGAGCGGCCCGGGAAAAAGTCGGCAATCTGCTTCCACGTCAGGCTCTTGTTCTCCTTCAGGTCGATCAGCAGCTGGTCGTCCTCGGGCGTGAACTTGAGCTTGGGGCCCCGCGGCCGCGCCGCCGGCGCCGGCATGCCCGCCTGGCCCACCACGTTGGGCGCGCCGCCGTCGCCGTCCCGGCGCATCATCTTGGCCGGCGGCCCGAGCTCCGGCAGCTGGTGGTGGTGGTGTGTGGGGTGGCCGGGGTGTTGTTGATGCTGTTGATGTTGGTGTTGGTGTTGGTGTTGTTGGTGTTGTTGTTGTTGTTGATGCTGCTGCTGCTGCTCCTGCTGCTGCTGCTGCTGCTGCTGGTATCCCATGGAGTGCATGGCGTTCATCTCGGCCGGGTCGAGGTCGGACAGGCCGGAGAGGTCCATGTCGTCGGGGCGGGGACGCTTGACGCCGGCGGTCTGGGCGGGGGACGGGGCCAGGGTCGGGTAGAGCGGCGCGACGACGCCGTGGGAGGCCGGGCCGGGGCCGTAGTGGCTCTGGGCCGGGTGGTTGTGGTTGTGGTTGTGGTTGTGGGCGTGGGCGTGGGCGTGGGCGTGGGCGTGGTTGTGGTGGTGGGGGTGGTTGTGGTGGTGGGGAGGGGGGGGAGGGTGGCCGAGGTGGCGGCCGGCCGCGGCGGCAGCGGCAGCAGCGGCGGCGGCGACGGCGGCCACGGTGTTGTGGTGGACGGCCATGTGGCTGGGGTCCATCAGGACCGGGTGAGGGTGGGCCATGGGGTGCTGGGCCGGCTGGAGCTCATGGAGGGAGGCGGGCGAGGCGGGGAGCAGCGGGTGGTGTTGATGTTGCAGCGGGTTTTGTTGGTTCTGTGGCTGTTGATTCTGTTGCAGCGGATGCTGCGTCTGTGGCTGCTGCTGCTGCTGCTGCGGCTGCTGCTGCTGCGGCTGCTGCTGCTGCGGCGGCGGCGGCGCGTAGGGCTGGTTCTCACCCGGAAGGGGGCCCGGGGGAGAATAATCGACATGGTAGTCCGGCCCTTCTCTGTAGTTGCTCGCCAGCGTGTCGATGCATGGGTTGCGCCAGAGCAAACCGCCCTGGCTGGCCGCCGCACTGAGGATGGAGGTGAAGCCGAGAGGTCTCCGCCCGGGGGAGAATGGCGAGTTTCTGCCGTGATGTGTCTTCCGTGGACGTGTCTTGTCGTGATATGTCGTTGCCGTAATGTTTCGTTGCCGTGATGTGTCCTTGTCCAAACGGCGTGGGCTGCTCGAGCAAAGAGGCAGGCGGCGGAAGGAGAAGAGAGAATGAAGGAGGGAGCAGCGTCCAACGGCTGGTATTTGAAAAAAAAAAAAAAGGCGTCGAAGGCCGCACACAAGACGGCGACAACGAGACGGAAAAAAAAAAAGAAAGAAAGTCTTGCGCTGGAGGCTCGAGCTAGCAGTGCTCTTTCTCTTTATTTTGCAGAGTCATAGCACAGCACACAAAGGACTTGCCGTGTACGAGGCGTGTGGTGCCCTGGTCAGAGAGGGGTGTGTGGGCTGGCAGGGGGTGGGTTTTGTCGAATGGGGAGAGGAGAGGAGCGTGGCATACGGAGTAATTTGGTGATCTTATGCTCAAGCACGCGGTGCCGAATATAGAACGACGGCCCCAGCCCGCGGCGGGTAGGGGTGAAGGGTGGAGAGGGGGGGGGAGGAAGTGGAGAGAGGGGCGGTGGAGGAGGAGGAGGAGGAGGAGGAGGAGGAGGAGGAGGAGGAGGAGGAGACGGAGGAGGAGACGGAGGAGGAGACGTAGGAGGAGGAGACGGAGGAGGAGACGGAGGAGACGGAAGAGACGGAGGAGGGTATGAGAGGAGAAAACGAGAGGAGGCGGGCGAGGAGGGCGAAGACGAGGACGAGGACGAGAGGGGAGGGCGAGAAGGGGCTAGCTGTTGGAGCCGCAGCAGACCCCTGTCAGTGACGGCAGACTATTTGCGTCAGCGAGGAGCAGGGGTAGGTGAGGGCGAGAGCGGCTAGAGAACGGATGAAGCGTAGAAGGAAAGAAGACGTGCAAGAAGACGCCGTGCAAGACGCCGTGCAAGAGACGACGCAGTCAGTGCAATACAAGAGAAGACGCAGCCCGTTCAGACGACAGACGACAGACGACAGACGACAGACAGCGAAAGCTCGGCTCAAAGCTCAGACGGACAGGACACTGGACGACAGACACTGGACGACACTGGACGACACGCTGGACGCACAGATCAAACGGCCGGTACCAGGGCGCTGGAACAGAGCTTCTGGCCTGCCGGGGGCTCCTGCTGGCCTCGGGCGGCCAGGCCGGCGCAGGCAGCAGGCGGCGGCGCTGGGGGCGCGCTCGTACAGAGTGCCGGTGCGGGTGGCCCAGAAAGAATGCAACCCAGGGTGGTACTCTCAGGAGGGCAGAGACAGCCAGCGCCTACCACCTGCCTGACGCGGAGGGAGAGAGACGAGAGAGAGACGCGAGAGAGAGACGAGAGAGAGACAACCCCCCGGCCGCCTTGCGTCATCGACTGCCAGAGCCGCAAAAGAGGGCAGTGGCAGAAAAAAAAAGATACGAGTCGTGCGCGGCAGGGGGGCGCATAAATCAGTCATTTGCGCCCCCCCCCCCCCCCCCCTCCCATCGACCCGAGCCATCAAGGCTGCCTGAAATGAAGGCATCTCCGGCTTTCTAGAACACGCAGCCGTTTCTAGCGCCGGAGATGCGGCGCCTGCCAGCCGGGGTCGCGGCCGGGGCCGGTTCTGCCGTCTTTGGTGGCCGCTGCCGTCCCGTCTCCGTCTAGCCTCCGTCTTCACCCTCCGCCTTCCACCCCCTCTGTACGTCCCGCCTCCGTCTTTCACCCTCTGTACGTCCCGCCTCCGTCTTTCCCCCCCACCATCCCAGTACCCCTTCCGAGACCGGCCCAGCCCCTGCCGGACCCCCTTTTGTTTGAGCCTCGTCTGATGCTCGGCTGCCGAGGTGCGCACAGCTCTGACCCCTGCACGCCCCCTGAGGGCCCCGAGCGCGGGCGGCTCAGCGTGCATGCAGGCCAGAATAGGCTCCGTCCGCATCCTGGAGAGTCTCTGTGCACCTCCTCTCTCGATCGCATAGTCTAATATCCCACTGGACCGGCCTCGCTAGCGCCGCCAGCCCTGCCTGGTCCGGTGCGCTGGGAGCGCTGAGTTGGGGGCGTGCTAGCGCGAGCTGGCGTAGAGCTGCGTGTTGGGGGCGTGCTAGCGCTGGAGCTGGCGCTGGAGCTGGCGCTGGAAATAGCGTCTTAGCGCTGGAGCGCGCCTGTGAGGCCTGTGAGCGCGGGAGCGCCTGGAGCGCTGGAGCGCAGCGTAAAGTTGAGTCGCCCCACCGCATGAATGCATAAACACGCAATTTATCGTGACTTGCGGATCCCGGGCAGGCCGACAGCTTCTCCATCTGGGCATCGTCTCATGGTGCTGCTCGCTGCTGCTCGCTGCTCGTTGCTCTTGTTGCTGCTCGCTTGTTGCTGCTCGCTCGTTGCTGCTCGCTGCTCGCTGCTCGACTCATTGCTCGCTCATTGCTCTACGCTCAATCTCTCAACTCGATTATTCATACATGCAATATATCACCTCCTCGCTTCCTCGCCCCCTTCCTCACCCCCCTACGCAAAGTTGTCGCTCCGGTCTACCCAAATGTCCTCGAGCTCGGCAAAGTTCTGAAAGTGCAGCGGCCGGTGCTGCTCGCTGTAAAAGGGCAGCGGCGTGTCGAGGCGCACGCGCACGCTCTTCTTGGCCAGGCCGGTAAAGTCGGAGCCGAGGAAGGAGTAGTTCCAGCGGCCGTTCTCGGGCACCAAGAAGAAGCCCTTGTAGCGCGGGCTCAGCAACAGCTTGCGCTTGGCGCCCATGCTGGTGCTGAAGCCCTGCGGCTGCTCGCTCTGCGTGTCCTTGTTGTCGGCGCCCCAGCGCAGGCCCTGCGGCGTCAGGCCCCAGGCCGAGAGCGACACGCTGCCGGGCGTGAAAGCCACCGACACGGCCACGGGCACGTCGCGGTGCGCGCTCCACGACTCGTGCGCCTCCTGCAGGCGCGCCATCTCCGTCACGTCCGCCGCCGACATGTACGGCAGCTCGCTGCCCGACACCGTGTGCATCAGCCCCAGCGGCTCCAGCCCGGCCAGCAGCTCGTGCTGCGGCAGCTGCTCCGGCAGCTGCACGCTGCGCAGCCCGCCAATCTGCGGCACCAGCACCACGCACCGCACCTCCTTGACCCGGTCCGTCTCCGGCGGCGACGACCCGTACAGGTAGCCCGCCACCTGCACCCGCAGGTCCGCAATCGTGATGAACTTGCGCACCAGGTTGTTGGGCATCACGTACGTCAGGCTCGCCGGGTCGCTGTCCGCCGGCGACACGTAAATGTTGTTGGCCCGCGTCCGCAGGTTCGCCGTCGCAATCGCCCGCGTCCGCCACTCCGTCTTGGACGCAAACGTCTGCTGCTCAAACTGCGACGTCGTCGTCACAATCATCTCCTCCCCGTGCACGTTGTGCGTCTTGGTCGTCACCGCCGTCAGCTGCCCCTGCTGCTCCTGCTGCTGCTTCTCAATTTCCGCCGCCTGCTGCCGCTGCATCGACGGCGCCGAGATCTCCATGCCCAGGATGATGTCCCGCACCTCGCTGCTCGTCAGGCTCGACACGTTCACATTGTTCTTCTTGCCGTAGTCGTTCAGGATCAGGTCGCGCAGCTGCGTCTCCACCTTGATCCACTCCTCGTCGCTCAGCGTCGGCCAGATGTGGTGGTCCTGCGTGATGACCGTCTTGTCCGGCCGCAGCACCAGCTTCGTCTTGTCCTGGTTCACGTGCAGCGCCCGCAGGATCAAAATCAGCCGCGAAAAGGCCGTGTACGACGAGATGCCGCTCTTGAGCCACTCGTCGTACAGGTTGAACAGCACCATCTGCGGCTCCGTCGCCCGCAAGATCATGTCGCCCAGCTTCTCCACCTTCATCGCCGCCTGGAACGGCAGCTGCAGCTCCGACGCCCGGATCGAGATGTTGGGAAAGTCCAGCAGGTTGACCTCGAGCGGGTCCAGCAGCCCCTTGCGCGTCACAATCAGCTGCTTCGGCTGCTCCTCCACCGGCAGCGACCGGATCAGCGCCGCCACCTCCTCCGCCGTCTTCCACTTGGCCAGCTGGCCCAGCCGCTTCTGGCCCGCCCACACGCTCGTGTGGATGATCTTGAGGAAGAGCTGCCCCGTGCGCGGGTTGAAGATGAAAATCGCCCCGTTGATCGGCTTCGTCGTCAGGTTGCCCTCAAACGTCTTGTGGATCGTCACCCGGTACACGTTGGTGTCGTCGATAAACAGCTGCGTCTGGTCGCTGAAGAGCTCCGAGTAGTTTTGCGAGTTGAGAAACTCCTGGTTGCTCTCCGACGCGTACAGCTGCAGCCCCTTGCGGATGCGCTCCCGCAGCACGTACAGCGCCGGGTTGGCCTTCATGATCTTGCTCATCGCCTGCTGGATCAGGATCTTGAGCCCGGGGAAGTACTGCCCAAAGGCCGAGTACAGGTTGTACGCCAGGTCGATGCCAATCATCAGGCCCGTCGTCGACGGGTACAGGCTCATGCTGTCCGTCGTGTAGTCCAGGTACTTGGCCCGCACGTAGCGCTCAATGTCGTGCGAGTCGTAGTCGCCGTAGCGCAGCTGCACGTCGATCCAGAACTTGTCCGTCGTCGTCGCCTCCAGCGTGTCCTTGCTGTCAAACAGCAGCGACGGCCGCGTCACGTTCCACCGCTGGTTCGGGAACAGCTGGATGTCCGCGCACGAGCTGTTCATCTTGTACGACTTGCGCGGGTGGATCGTCTCCTTCTGCACCGACTCGATCCCCAGCGACTCCAGCTCCTGGTCAAACACCTGGCACAGATCCATCACCACCGACTCGTGGATCTTTTGCCACAGATGCGCCCGGAAGATCTGGATCAGCGAGATCTTGAGCGTCGGGATCTTGCCGTGGAGGAAGATGCCGGTAAGGTCACTGCCATGTTAGCCGGAAAATCAAACAGTGAAAGAAACGAAAGAAACGATGTAACAGCGAAAAACACTTCAAAAAAAACCTACAGTTGCACGCGGAAACCCGTGTAGACGTTGGCGCGGTTAATGGTCCTGTCGTCGTTAGCAGCGTCCAACCGGCCCGGAACGGCAGACTTACGGGCTCCACCACAGCGTAAAGCGTCGGTTGGCAATCTGCGAGAGACCCGAGCGTTGTGCGTTTGTGAGCTTCTTGAACTTCATGCTCTCCTCGAAGCCGCTTGCCTGGTTTGGTTAGCATCAACGTTCTTCTCGTCTTCTCCTCTTCTTCTCTTCTTCTTCTCTCCCCTTCTTCTCCTCTTCTTCTCCTCTTTCCCTCTTCTCTTCTCCTCTTCTCCCCTCTTCTCCCCTCCACTCACCCTTGCCCAGAACAGGCCTTCCCAGCTCTCGTGGGAGGTGGCCTTGAAAAGGGTGTGCTCAAGAATGGTCTCGACACCGCCCAGCGCCTGGATCACGTCGGTGCGGTACAGCTGCAGGGCCCAGAGGCGGCCGTCGTGGCGCTGGCTGGTCCACCAGAACGGGTTGCTGCGCATCAGCTGGTAGATCTTGAACTCGGCGCGGGCGCGGAAGCCCTTGTCGAAGCTGAGCGTGCTGCGGTCCTTTTGGAAGAGCGTGTTGATGCGCGGCAGGCCGCGGTCCCAGCTGTCCTCGAGGTCCTCGAGCGTGAGCCGGCGGTTCTGCTGGTTGGCCTCGAGGCGCTTCTGCGAGTACTCGGTCCACACGCGCTGCGAGTCGATAAACTCGGCCTCCCACGGGATGATGTAGCGGAAAATGTTGGGGATCAGCGTCTCCTCGTCGTGCGTCATGCCCGCGCGGTAGTGCGTCACACCGGCGTCCGTCTGCTTGGACATGCGCTTGTCGCTGGCCGGGATCAGGATGTGCGAGCCCGAGAGCATGCCCAGGCCGCCCAGCTCCTTGGGCGTGTAGAAGACGGCCGGCGGGAAGCGCGAGGGCATCTTGGAGTTGAGCCCGATCTTGACGCGCGTCTGGATCTTGGTCTCGCACTTGACAATCGTGTCCAGCAGGCTGACCGTCGACACCGCCGCCTCGCGGTAGTAGGCAAACAGCGCAATCAGCGCCGTGTTCCACTTGTTGGCAATCTTGGTAAACGTCGTCGAGCCCGAGGACATGAGGATCTGCCGGATGCGGTTGTTGAACTTTTGAATGTCCTCCTCCGTCACCTGCAGGAACGCGTGCGCCGTCCGCTCCTTGGTCGTGTTGTCCACCAGCGACCAGACGCTGTCCTTGATGGAGAACTCGTCGTTCTCGTTGCGCGCCTTGGGCAGGATGCGCACCTCAAAGCCGCACATGGAGTACAGCAGGTTCGGGTTGTCGCGGCTGTACACGCTGGCAAACGTGTCCTCCCACTCAATCGTCGTCACCGAGCGCGGCAGCCGGTTCTTGAGGTCCCAGAACACGGCCCGGCCCAGGTTGACGTCGTGCCGCATCAGTCGCATGCGCGAGTCGCGCGGCCAGCACTTTTTCGTCTTGTAGCCGATCACGTTTTCAAAGTTGGGGTCCGGCTGCTCCGTCAGGAACCGCTGGATCAGGTCGCGCGACTCGTCCGCCGTGAAGCGCAGAAACACCCAGATCTTGTCAATGTAGCGCATGTACAGCCGGATCGGGTGCTTGGTCTCCGTCTCGCGGTCCTGGAACTGCAAGAAGTCGTTGGGGCTCTGCGGCGGCCCCGCGATCTCGCTGGCCCGCTGCGGCCCCAGCAGCAGCAGGTCCAGGATCAGGCCGTAGTACTGGAACACAAAGGCCGAGAACTGCAGGCCGCGGATCATGCCGTAGCTGTTGACGTGGCTCATGTCCTTGTACGCCAGCGTCACGTTGTTCTTGGCCGTGATGTAGTCGGCCAGGTTGTGGTCCATGATCAGCCGCAGCAGCGAGTTGAGCAGCGTCAGCTCAATCTTCTCGTACACCTTGGACAGCTGCGTCTCGATCAGCACGTCGCACTCGCCGCTCGCCGTGTCCCACACGCCCTGCAGGTTGTTGATGCCCTGCGTCCACTTGTACACCAGCAGCGGCGGCACCTCCGCGTCCGACGGCTTGATCCACGCCGGGAACAGGTGCCGCTGGTCCGCCTGGTACCACAGGTACTGGTCCAAGTACGCGTCGCTAATCTTCTCAATCGGCTCAATGTCGTACACCGGGTTGATCGTGCTGTAGTTGTCGTTCATGTCGATGCCCACCTCCTTGAAGGCCCGCTGCGTCAGCAGGAACCGCTTGATGCGCTCCAGCGTCGTGCCCGGGTTGTCGTACGCCTGCTCGATCAGCGCCAGCTCCTCGCGCTGGCTCTGGTTCAGCCGCCCCTTGGTCGAGTACGACTCGCGCAGCCGCTCCAGCGCCAGGATCAGGATCTTGGTGTCGTGCTTGTACGACACGCTCGGGAACGGGATCGGCGAGAACTTGCGCGACTCCAGCCAGTGCACCGTCGTCGTGTAAATGGCCACGGCCTCCTCCGAGGACACGTACGGGCCGTCCTTCATGTGGTTGTGCTGCCGCTCCTGCTCGGCCTTGAGCCACAGCCGCGTCAGCCGCCCGACGTTCTTCTTGGCCACCGTCTTGTCCACCGTGGCGCCGCGCCGGATGCGCTCGCGGTTGTAGTGCGCCACCGAGATCCACCAGTCCGCCTTGGCCTTGACGTAGCGCAGGATCACGTTCTCGATCGGCGCCGGCAGCCCCGGCACCTTCCACGGGATGTTGCTCTTCCAGCAGCGCCAGGCCTCGGACAGGTGCTGCAGCACCGTGTTGACCTTGCTCTGCCGGATGCCCTCGGGCATCATGTCCATCAGGTCGGCCATGACCGAGGCCCGCAGCTCCAGGTCAAAGTGCGACTCGACCCGCTGCTTGGTCACCGTCTTGGCCACGCCCTTGCTGTGCCGGCCCTCGAACTGCCGCGCCAGCAGGTTGCCCAGCCAGCGCTCGAGCAGCGGGATGATGCCGCGCATGAAAAAGAGCCACACCCGCCAGGCCGGCGCCCAGATGCCGCAGCCGGGCCCCTTGCCGACGTAGCCGACGTTGAAGCCAAAGTAGATGAGGTGCTTCAGGTCCTTGCAGGACCGGATCTGGTGCATCAGCTTGTACTTGTAGCGGTACATGCCCGTCAGCTGGCCCACGTGGTTGAGCGCGTACTGGATGCCGTCGGCCAGCTGGAAGGCGTCAATGTTGCCCAGCCGGTACTGCACCTGCGCGTCGACAATCAGCTTGGTCAGGCGCAGGATCTCGCGCATCAGGTGGAAGGCGTTGCCGAAGCGCGACTTCTTGCGCTCCTTGGTCGTCAGCGTCTTGACCGGCTTCAGGTTGAAGTTGTAGTCCAGGTGCAGGTAGGTCAGGTTCTTGCGGTGGATCAGCAGGTTCAGCATGTTGAAGCCCTGCCGGCAGACCTGCAGGCCGGCCTCGACCCAGTCAATGGTGGTCTGCTGGAAGAACTTGGTCTGCCGCAGCGTCTTGAGCAGGTCCTGCCGCTGCAGCGTCTTGGGCTTCTTCGTGTGCAGCTCGTTGAGCACATAGGTCTTGAGCAGCTTCTGGTACGACACGTTGATCTTGACCGGGATCTTCTGCGGCGGGTGTTCCAGGTACTTGCTCTTGATCAGCGCCACGTCCTGCGCCCGGACCATGCGCCCGGAGCGCCGGTTGAAGGGGTACGGCGCCCACCACAGCTCAATGGCCGCGTCCGTGAGCTCCTCCACGTAGAGGTCCTGGTCCGCCATGAAGGGCTCCAGGCCGGCGGGCAGCTCAAACGCGCCGCCGCCGCCGCCGCCGTCCAGCTCCTCGATGCCGTCGGGCCCAAAGAGCGCGTCCTCGTGGCTGGTGTCGAACTTGTGCGCGGCCGCGCGGGACGAGACGGGGTTGATGTAGGACTCGATGTGGAAGGGCGGCAGGCCGTCATTGTCCGACTCGCGGTACACGCTCTGGGGGTACGAGTACCACGAGTTGCGCACGCCGCGCGGCAGCGAGTTGTACAGGTGCGGGTAGGCCACGCGCGACTCGGTGCGGATGGGGCTGCGGAAGATCATGCGCTCAATGGCGTTGAACTCGCCAAAGTCCTCGTCGTTGGGGTCAATGTCCTTGTACAGCGGCTCGAACCGGGGCGCGCCGGGCAGGGCCACGTTGAGGGCCTTTGACGTGAAGAAGCTCTCGCGGTCAAAGAGGTAAAAGTAGTTGCGGTCGTGCAGCTCGGGCCGCAGCGCGCGGCTCAGCCGGTAGAGCGTGGCCATCTGCTTCAGGTCGAGGTTCCAGCGCTTGTAGCTGGGGCCGTTGACACACGACGTGTCGACCAGCGGCCGGTTTTCGTAGAACCACTCGTAGACGGCGTCGTCCTCGTCCTCGTCGAGGGCCATCTGGATCGGCTCCAGCGGCTCGACGTCCTCAATGTTTTCCGACCAGGACAGCGGCGGCTCCTCGTCGTCAAAGGGCGGGAAGCGCATGCGCTTGAACAGGCGCCGGTCGCCCTTTTCCTTGCGCATCGTCGTCCACATTGTCGACCACTGCGCGTAAAAGACGGGCTCGATGACGCGCGGGATCTCGTTGACCAGCGTCAGGCAGCCGTTGACGTGGTAGAGCACCTTGACCTCGCGCGCCGACTCCCACGGCATGGGCATGTTCTCGAGCAGCTTGAAGACGGCGTGTGGCATGAACTTGAGCGCGCCGAGGTAGCTCCTCTTGTCGCTCGTGTACTTTTTCTGCGACACATCGCCAATGTCCCGGACGATCTTGCGCAAGTGCTCCGGCGGCATGTCCGCCTTTTGCGTCTCCACAAAGCCGCCGCGCCGCTTCTCGCCAAAGCGCCCACGCTGTGTGCGCAGCCACTCCGTCTTCTTCTTCTCCAGCTTGGCCAGGTCGAAGCTCGAGAGCGCCTTGTAGCCCGGAGAAGGCGGAGGCGGGATGGCCGGGGGGGGGGGGAGCATCGAGTCATCCGGCGGCGGCGGCGGCGGCGGCGGCGGTGGTGGTGGTGGTGGTGGAGCCGCCCATCCTGGCGGAGGGGGTGGGAGCGACGACATCTTCTCTGAGCGCCGATGTGTTGATGCCGCTGTTCGTCGGGGTCGGGTGTGCAGATAAAAAACAACGGCGCTGAGAAGGAGAGCGGTCTTCCCAACCGGCGTCGCGTCACCACGTTTTGCCTGTGTTCGTTACTCGCGATCAAGTAAAGCGATCACACGTGGGCGACGCTGATGGATAGCGGCGTCACAAGCTTCACGAAACCAGCAGTGGTGGATGATGATGAACGGTTCGATCTGCCCACCTCTTCTCGTCTTTTTGCAGAAGAAGCTCGCCCTGGAAAACGCGCCAGGCCAGCGATTGGTGGCAACGGAAAATTTCAGGATCCCAGAGAGAAAGCACGGTGGAGCTTTTAGTCACGTGACTGGAAGCTGCCGGGTATGCTGAGTCAGCACACGGGGCCGGCAGCACTCCAGCCCCGGCACAACTCCCAGCCCACTAAACCTAAAAAAATTGTGGGCATTTTGACTGATTTCTTTCAACTTTTTTTTGCCATTCTGTGCCGCCTCCCTCTCTCGGACCCCCCCCCCCCCCCCCCCTCTCTCCCCACCACCAAACGCGGCTGCGAAGGAAAATTCCGCAGTTCCCAATCTCACCCACCAAAAGCAGCGTGTGCACACCCGACAACAAGCCTGCAAAGATGTCTTACCGTTACCTGCCGACGGCAGACGACAGCTCGAGCGAGAGCAGCTCCGACGAGGAGGAGCTTTACTCGGAAGAGGAGGAAGGCGAGGAGCAGGATGACGACGACGATGACGACGACGACGACGACGAGGCAGACGATGATGACTCGTCTTCCGACAGCGACGAGGAGGGCGGGAAGCCGCGGGGTGCGGCGGCTTTCCTGCTTGACGCGGCGTCGGAGAGCGAGGAGAGCGAGGATGAGGATGGCACGACCAAAGTCAAGAGTGCCAAGGACAAGCGCTATGACGAGCTGGACGCCCTGATCAACTCGGTCGAGAACGGCCAGAAGATCAACGACTGGGGCTCAGTGTCGATAGGTGGGATTTGTTGATTTTTTTCGATTTTTTTCTCGATTTTTTTCTCGATATTTTTCTCGATTTTTTTTCGATTTACTTTACGCAATGCTGACGATGATCAGAGTTTGACAAGCTCAACCGGCAGGCGGAAAAGCTGCGTGACGGGCTCAAGGCGCCAAAGAACTACATCAAGGCGGTGGCGGACCTGGAGACGTCGATGAACGAGACGATTGCGCGGCAAAAGGTGAACCCGAAGAAGATGAACGCGATCAGCGCGCGCGGGCTCAACGCGGTGAAGCAGCGGATCCGCAAGATCACCAAGGAGTACCAGGCGCAGATCGACGCGTACCGGGCGGACAAGGATGCGTTTATGGAGTCGGAGGCGGAGGAGGTGCCGGCGGTGGTGGTGAAGAAGAAGACGGTCAAGATTGTGGAGGACGGGTCGGAGGCGGGCGAGGAGGACGACGACGAGGGCTTTGCGACGGTGGGCAAGGGCGGGCGGGCGCTGGTGTTCACGCCGGAGAGCATCTTCAAGCACCTGCGCAGCATCATGGAGTCGCGGGGCAAGAAGAACACGGACCGGGGGGAGCAGATCAAGACGATGGAGAAGCTCAACGAGATTGCGGTGACGCCGTACCAGCAGATCCGGGTGCTGCTGACGCTGATCTCGGCGCGGTTCGATCTGGGGTCGGGGGCGGCCAACTCGATGCCGCTGGAGCACTGGAAGGCGGCGGAGAAGGAGCTGGCGCTGCTGCTCAAGATCCTGCACGGCAACCGCGAGTACGTGGTGATTGAGAACGCGGAGGAGTGGGACGACGACGACAAGCCGCCGGTGCTGGAAAAGGACCAGAAGTACATCCGCATCCCGGGCAGCGTGGTGTCGTACGTGGAGCGGCTGGACGACGAGCTGGCGCGGTCGCTGCAGAACATTGACCCGCACACGTCCGAGTACATTGAGCGGCTGACGGACGAGGGCGCGCTGTACAACATTATCTTCCAGGGCCAGCTGTACTACGAGACGCTGCGGCAGGACGCGTCGCTGGAGATTCCGCAGGACAGCCTCAACCGCATCGTGATGCGCCGGCTGGAGCACGTGTATTTCAAGGTGAGTTGGCGTGCCGGGCGTGGTGGCGTGGTGTGAGCGATGGGAGTGGTATCTGGGCGTGGCGGGCGTGATGTGAGCTAACTGTCTAGCCGTCGCAAGTGGTCAAGATCCTGGAGGAGAACTGCTGGAAGTCGATCGAGGCGGCGGTGGACTCGGGGATCACGCCGCGGAGCGAGTCGAGCGAGCCGGCGCACCTGCTCAACATCCTGTGCAGCTACCTGTTTGTCAACAGCGAGGGCATCATCCGGGCGCGGGCGATGCTGTGCGAGATCTACTTTTTGGCGCTGCACGACGAGTACTACCGGGCGCGCGACATGATGCTGATGTCGCACCTGCAGGAGACGATTGGCAGCTTCGACATCCAGTCGCAGATCCTGTACAACCGCACGCTGGTGCAGGTGGGCCTGTGCGCGTTCCGCAAGGGGCTGGTGTACGACGCGCAGCACACGCTGCAGGAGATCTGCGGCAGCGGGCGGCAGAAGGAGCTGCTGGCGCAGGGGGTGATGATGCAGCGGTACAGCCAGGTGTCGCCGGAGCAGGAGCGGATCGAGAAGCAGCGGCAGCTGCCGTTCCACATGCACATCAACCTGGAGCTGCTCGAGTGCGTGTACCTGACGTGCAGCATGCTGCTGGAGATACCGCTGCTGGCGCAGACGGGGTCGTCGCCGGACGTGAAGAAGCGGGTGATTAGCAAGACGTACCGGCGCATGCTGGAGTACCACGAGCGGCAGATCTTCACGGGCCCGCCGGAGAACACGCGGGACCATGTGATGCAGGCGTCCAAGGCGCTGGCGGCGGGCGAGTGGAAGAAGGCGACGCAGTTTATCCACAGCATCAAGATCTGGGAGCTGATGCCGCAGGCGGAGGAGATCAAGGCGATGCTGGCGAAGCAGATCCAGGAGGAGGGCGTGCGCACCTTTCTCTTCACCTACGCGCCCTTTTACGACACGCTGGCGGTGGAGACGCTGAGCACCATGTTTGAGCTGGACGCCGGCAAGGTCTCGGCCGTGGTGAGCAAGATGATCAGCCACGAGGAGCTGGCCGCCGCGCTGGACCAGGTCAACCTGACCGTCATCTTCCGCAAGGGCGTCGAGCTGAGCCGCCTGCAGAGCCTGGCGCTGACGCTGTCGGACAAGGCCAGCGCGCTGATCGAGACGAACGAGCGCACGCTCGAGCAGCGCACCCAGGGCTCGGCCAACGCCTTTGACCGCCAGGGCGGCCGCGGCGGGCGCGGCGGTCGCGGCGGTGGCGGTCGGGGCGGCGGCCGGGGCGGGGCCCGGACCGGCGGCGGCGGCGGCGGCGGCGGCGGCGGCGGCAACCCGCAGCGCCAGGCCGGCGGCACGCAGTTTACGGGAGGCGCGCTGGGGGCGGCTGTGCGCGCGTAGACGGGGTGATGGGATGCGAGCAATGCAAAAATGCGCGGGTAGTCTAGGTTTGTATCGAGAATCGATGTTAGGTTTGTATCGAGAATCGATGTTAGGTTTGAGTAGAGATGAGTCTGGCTGAGTCTGGAGATGAGTCTGGCTGAGTCTGGCTGAGTTTGGAGATGAGTCTGGCTGAGTCTGGCTGAGTCTGGAGACTAAGTCTGGACAGAGACTGAAGGAGTGAAAGACACCTCCGGTTGCGCCATCATGCCTCGAGCACACCATCTGCGCCAGGCCGACGCCATCAAAGACGCCACACGGCCGCGGTTTGGACAAGACAGAGCATGTAACCTTGCCGTTTTTGGCGGTTTGGCGGACCGAGATATAAAGACTCTTGGGTGTACAGTCTGCACTCGATGATTCGAGCACTAGGTAGAGGTCTCGAGATGAACTCGGCACGATAGATCTCAAATACTGGCACGATTCTCAAACACGCACGATAGATTCAATCCTATAAGAACTCTGAGCAGACTCTTACGCACTTGCTCATGGCCTTGTCTGCGCGCCGGGTGGCCGTCGTCGGCTCGGGCGTCTCGGGCGTGGCGGCGGCCGGCCATCTGCTCCGGGAGGGCCTGGACGTGACCGTGTTTGAGCGCGCGCCCGTGGCCGGCGGTGTGTGGTGCGTGCGTGTGCCGTCTTGCGTGTGTCGTGTGTGCGTAGACTGACGGGCGAGGGTGCTGAGCCCGGAGCGGCCCCTGGAGCCGGCCTATCCGTCGGCGCCGCCGTCCGTGGCCGAGTCGACCTTTTACGACGTTCCCGCGGACAGCGACCGGCACACGCTGTTTAGCAGTCCGGGGTAGGTCTCATCTTTCTTTGTTTGTCTCTCCCTTCTTTTCGCTCTCCTCTCTTCTCGCTCTCCTCTCTTCTCTCTCTCCTCTCTTCTCTCTCTCCCCTCTTCTCTCTCTCCTCCCTTCTTTTTCTCTTTCTTCACTTCTTTTTCTCTCTCTCCTCTTCTTTCTTCTCTTCTCTCCTCTTTCCGTCCCCCTGACCTCCAGCCCCTGCTATGAAGGCCTGAAAAACAACGTGCCGACGGAGCTCATGCAGCTCAGCCTCAACGCGTGGAAACCCGGCACGCCGCCCTTTGCCCTGCACTCCGTCCTGGCCGAGTACATCCAGGACACGGCGGCCAAGACGGGCGTGCGGGCGCGCACCGTCTTCAACACAAAGGTCGTCCGGCTGGCCAAGGAGGGCGCCGCCTGGAGGGTCGACACGGAAACGTGGGACGATGCCTCGCAGCGCACGACGCCGAAAACCTGGGTGTGTGCTGTTGTTCTCCGTTTCTGCCGTGTTTCTGTTGTTCTCCGTTTCTGCCGTGCTTCTGTTGTTCTCCGTGTTTCTGTTGCTCTCCGTGCTTCTGCTGTTTCTGCTGTTTCTGTTTCTGATGCTCGGCCCTGCTTCTCTGCCGCCTCACTCGACAGACCTTTGACGCCGTCGTCGTCGCGTCCGGCCACTACCACGCCCCCAAGGTGCCCGACACGCCCGGACTTGCCGAGTGGAAGCGGCGCTGGCCGTCGCGGGTGCAGCACTCGAAGCGGTACCGCAACCGGCACGGCTTCGAGGGCAAGGTAGGCCCGCAAGCAAGCGAGGGTTTCGTGGCGGCGCAGGACTGACGCTCAGACGGTGCTCCTCGTCGGCGGCAGCGCGTCGTCGACCGACATTGCCGTCGAGATCGGGCCCGTGGCCAAGAAGATCTGGCAGTCGACGCGGTCCGGCGCCTATGACGCGCCGGCGCACCTGCTGCCGGCAAACGCGACCCGGGTGGCCGAGGTGGCCCGCTACGACGCCCCGGACGGCGGCCCGGACGGCGGCCGAGACGACACCCCCGGCAGCGTCACGCTGGTCGACGGACGCGTGCTGCACGGCATCGACCACGTCATCGTGGCCACGGGCTACCAGTTCTCGCTGCCGTTTCTGGCGGCGCTGCATGCGGACGAGACGGCGCCGGCCGCCGCCGACGCCGACGGCCGCGTGCTGGTCACAGACGGCACGCAGCTGCACAACCTGCACAAGGACATCTTTTACATGCCGGACCCCTCGCTGGCCTTTGTCGGCGTGCCCTTTTACACGGCCACCTTTTCGCTCTTTGAGTTCCAGGCCGCCGCCGTCGCCGCCGTCCTGGCCGGCCGCGCCGTGCTTCCGCCGCTGGCCGAGCAGCGCGCCGAGTACGCCCGCCGCGTCGCCGAGCGCGGCCGCGGCCGCGCCTTTCACAGCCTCCTCGGCCGCGACGTCGAGTACGCCGCCGAGCTCATGGCCTGGGTCAATGCCGCCCGCCCGCCCGCCGACCGCCTGCCCGACGGCTACTCGGACGCCTGGAAGGCCCGCCGCGAGCAGCTGCGCCGCCTCCTCGACCCCAAGAACAGTCTGTACCGGAGGGAGGGGGGCAAGGAGGCCGCCGCCGCCGCCGCCGCCGCCGCCCCGCCCGGGCCGAAAGCCGGCGCGCCCGCCGTCACCGTCACTTAGGATAACTGTGCAACAAATCTGTGCAACAAATCTATTGTTCCATACAATCTACCAGCACGTGCCGTACTCGGCCTGGCAGCCCTCGCCGCAGTGCGCGTCCGAGGAGCCACTGTCGGTTAGTAAGAGGGAGCGAAAGGGCGAGCGAGGCGAAGCAAAAAGCGAGAGGGACAAAAAAACCCACCAGTAGCCGTACTCGGAACAGCACGCGCCAAACTCGGAGCCCAGGCAGCCGCGGTTCCACTGCGGGCCGCACTCGCCGGTGCGCGTCGGCGGCATGCCGGCGTCCGCGTCCGCGTCCGCATCCGAGGGCGCCGGCGCGGACGGCGGCGCGGTCGTTGGCGCGGTCGTCGGCGCGGTCGTCGGCGCGGCGTCTGCGGCCTCGACGCGGCGGTACCAGTTCTCGGGCGGGTCGCCCAGACACTCGCCGACGGTGACGGCGCAGTAGCCGAGGCTGGCGAGCGTCGAGGCCATGAAGCCGGCGAGGGTGGCGGCGGTCTGGTAGTGCGAGTCGTGGGCCAGCACAATGTGGCCGGCGCGCGAGTCGGCCGCGTTGTAGCCCGAGGAGGCGAGGGCGTCGGCAAAGAGCGCCTCGGACCAGCGGATGGCGGCCGGGTCGTCGTGGCTGTAGTCCTTGGTGTCGACGTCGTAGTTGACCACGTGGTAGCCGCGCGCGGCCAGGTCCGCCTGGCAGCCCGACTCGGCCGTGCACGAGCCGTACGGCGGCCGCATGTACGCCGGGAAGAAGCCGAGCACCCGGCCCAGCGCCGCCTCCGTGTCCGCCATCTGCTGCTCGCGCGTCGCCGCCGACGCGTACGTCAGGTCCACGTGGCCCCATGTGTGGCTCGCCACCTGGTGCCCGGCCGCGTGCATCCGCCGCAGCAGCGCCGGCCACGGCGTCTCCGCGCTGTCAATCGGCCCCAGCCCATTGTTCAGCCCGTTGACGAAAAACGTCGCCCGCATCCCGTGCGCCGCCAGCACCTCCAGCACCATGTCCGTGTACTCGCTCGGGCCGTCGTCAAACGTCAGCGCCACCGTCCGCGGCACACTGCACCGCGTGATGATGTCTCCTGGGAGGGGGTTAGTCGGCGGACAAGGACTCGACACCGGACAAGGACTCGACGCCGGACAAGGACTCGACGCCGGACAAGGACCGGACAAACTCGACTCACCATACGGAACGCTGCCGACATGCGGCCGCGGCACGTCCTGCACAGACACCGCCCGCACCGGGCTCAGCACGCAGCCGGCAAGACACGCAAAAATGGACCTGCGCATGCTGGCTTCTGCGTCGATTGACTGGATCTGGAGGCAGCTGCAAAGACTGGCAAGGCATGGGAATCAAGTAGGCGAAAAGCCTCGTCAGACACATGCGTTCATGTCGTCATGGTGCGTGGATCAAGGGCGGCGCTGCGAGCAGAGGTTGGTTCTAAAATGCTTGCTAACGCTATTACTGTGCACATGTGTGGAAGACTGTTAGTCCATGTGAAGCTTGAAGAGAAAACAACATTCGTATATCCAAAGGCATAGTAAACAAAACATTCAGCTCACATATGAATGATAATAACGAGACATCACGGTAGTGGCTCGAAGAGGTGGACAGAGGTGCCGGAGGTAACGGAGGTGCCGGAGGTGTCGGAGGTGACGGAGGTGCGGGGACGGAAGTCCAGAGTACGGAGGCCGAGAAAACTGGACCCCCCCCGACCTAGCCCCACTACGTATGCAACAGCCACCGCCACACCACACGCCACAGGGCTGGCAGCCCTAATTTCAGCGCAGTGGGTCGCGACAAACTTTTTGCTGTATTTTTTTTACCCCCCCGGGCCATATCCACGGCCCCAATATCATCGACGACACATTCTCACGACATTGCTCCCCATTCCGCCAACAACCGCCTTTTCCTCCGAAACTCCCCTACCCCCAATCCGAACCTCTTCTCCCCAAACACATTCAAGATGGGTGGCACTACCGTTCGGGACGTCGATGTAGGTGCCTCCTGAAGATGCGAGACAGACAGAAAGAAGAAAGAATGCATGAAGAAGAAAAAAAACAATGCGAACCTCCCTCTCGCCTTGCCGCGCGGACGGGGGGACATTCTGCGCGCTCCGGCTCGCAATCCTTTCCCAGTTTTCGGCTTGAGGGCCGGCCGTGCCGCGTCGCGGGCCACAGCAAACAACGAGAGCAGGCGTGAGGGAGTCGCAAGACTTCCTGTGACGGAATCGTGCTAATATACGGGTTTGTTTGCGGGGATTCTAGGCCCAAAAGTTCATCGTCGCCTATGCTGCTTTCCTGAAGCGCCAGGGCAAACTGCCCATTCCGGGTGTGTACTCCCTTATTGTTGTTGCTGCCTTTTTTTTTTTTTTCTTCTTTTCCTCTTCTGACCTCCAGGCTGGGTCGACACCGTCAAGACCGGCGCCGCCAAGGAGCTGCCGCCGCAGGACATTGACTGGTTCTACGTCCGCGCCGCCTCCGTGGCCCGCCACGTCTACCTGCGCAAGACCGTCGGCGTCGGCCGCCTGCGCAAGGTCCACGGCACCGCCAAGAACCGCGGCACCCGCCCGTCCAAGCACGTCGACGCCAGCGGCAGCGTCGACCGCAAGGTCCTTCAGGCCCTCGAGAAGATTGGCATCGTCGAGCAGGACGAGGAAAAGGGCGGCCGCCGCATCACCCAGGCCGGCCAGCGTGATTTGGACCGTATCGCCCAGACCACGGCCGAGGAGGACGAGGAGGACGAGGAGGACGACGAGTAAGCTCGGCTTTCTCTCGCGCTCTTCCATCTTTCTCTTTGTCGCGAGACAAAGTCGGCTGTCCCGGGCTCCCTACGCCTCTCTCCGAGCGTGCGGCGTGTCGTGCTGGCGGGGACGCCCAGGTGACAACGAAACTCGAGGCCCCGGCAAAGAATCCGGGGCCCGAGGCAGGGACAATACAAAAAAAAGAAAAACATCAACATACAGCATGGGACGGGCTGGTATTTTGGGATCCGGCGGTGGCTATGCTGTGGCATGTCCGGCGCCACGGGGTGTTTTTGTTTTCCATAATGCAACATGAGCCGTCTAGGCAATAAAAAAGAAGAAAAAAGTCTCAATGCACCCGCGTTTCATTGCATCACACACCTGTTTGACGCGTCACACCTCGCTCAGCACGGCCTCATCCGCTTCTCAGATTTATCTGGCATTTGTGCTCTTCTCATGGTGCTCAACTTTCCTCTCACCTCGCCTTTGCTTTGTCCTTCTTTCTCCTACTCTCCCACCTATTCTCCTACTCTCACCTATACTGCTGCCTCTCCTTTAACTTTGCCCCTCCATCCTTTGGCAGCATGAGTTACACGCCGGACAACGGCCCTGGCGGCGTTTCCTTCAAGTGGGAAGACAGCGGGCGCAAGCTCGTCGTCCTGCGGCAGATCGCGGTGGAAGCCACCGGGCGGCCGCCCAAGTCGCACAACCAGACCACGCCGGCCTGCCTCTTTGCCGCTGGGCACACCGCACCGCTGAAGCTCTGCACGAGCGGCTGGAGGGGGCAGGGCGAAGGCGCAGCCATTCTCAACAGAGAGCGGTGGACGGTTGGGCCTCTTTTTTTTCTCTTTTTTTTCTTTCTTTTTCTTTTCTTTTTCCTTTTTTTTTTGCCGTTGTCCAGCAAGGACCCGAAGCACTGACAGGACAGGGCCTCGTGCTGCAGTTCTGCGCGGCCGTCGGTTTTGTCCTGCCAAAGTCGGCTCGCGACACGCCGCGCTTCGCCCGACGGCCGGAGAACGACGGGCGCTTCGCGGCGTGCCACGCGGAGAAAATGGTAGGCTTGGAAGAGCTTGGAAGAGCTTGGGAGAGGCTTGGAAGAAAAGGCACTTGTCAGGGCATCTCGCTAATCCGCGGCTTCTCAGCTCGGCCTGTTCTTCCTCGCCCGGCAGATGGAGCATGCCGGGGTGAGCCTCCGGGACGCGCTGGACGGCCGTCTGCGGCAGGCCGGCCTGCCCCGGCACCGGCGGCGAGCGACAGTCGTGCTGGGGCACAAGCCGTGCAAGAGCTGCCGTGCGTGCGTCCTTCCAATCGCGATGGTGAGACGGTCTCTGGCTAAGATTTTGCTTCAGGTGACTTTCTGGCGCTCATTGCCAGACGCACCGGCATCGCCGTCAAGGCCGTGTCGCGCCCGATTCTCACCGAGGCGATCCGGGTGCAGTCCAACTTTAATCTGCCGAGCGGGCAGGCCGCGTCCCGCGGACGCTCAATGAACCAGGGCGGCGGCGACGACAACGACAATGACGCCGACGGTGACGGCGACGATGACGGCGACGACAACGACAATGACGCCGACGACGCCGACGCCGACGCCGACGACGCCAGCACAAGATCTGCCGCCTCTCTCCTGCCCTCCCCCGGGTCTCCCGCTCCCGACGACGACATGCCTGCTCTGCCGGCCCAGCAGCGCCTTTCCGTCCTGAGCACCCCGTCGCCAGACATTTCGTCGCTCCCGGGCTCCTCGCCCCTGCCCCGGCGCCTGCGCTTCCCCGTCTACGAGTCGCCGCCGCGCTCCGGCGGCACCGGCCCGCCTCCCCCGGGCTGGCGCAGCGGGGACCGGCCCCAGACCACGCCGTGCCTGGTGGCGCCGCCGGCCTATGCCGCGCGGGCCTCGTCGACGCCGACGTCTGTGTCGTCGCGCCAGGCCAGCCAGCCGCCCGACCAGACGTCCTACTTTTTCGGTCCCGCCAGCCAGAGCAGCCGCGCCAGCGACGCCGGCGACGCCGGTCTGATGTTGCCTCCGCCTCCGCCGCCGCCGCCGCACGTCCGGCTCCGCTCCATGCTGCACCCCGTGCGACCAGAGGCCGCGCGGCCGGCCGCCTCGCCCTCGCCGTGTGCTCCGACGCCCACGCCGGCCGCCCGCTCCAACCTCGTTGATCTGACGGTGGACGCCCGCCATGACCCTCACTCCCGGTCCACGGAAGCCGCCACTGCCACGTCCCCTCGGGCGGACTCCACCCCCGCCGACGACGACGACGACGACCTGCTGATTGTGGGCGCGAAGCGCCTCGCCGGGCCCGCCACCAGCCGTAGCCACCAGACCCGGCCTAGCCGCCGCCGCCGGGAGGGCATCGTAGCACGGCCCGCTCCTCCTCCGGCTGGCCGCCGGTCTGTGCTGCAGCGGCGCGACGACCGGGCCGGAGACGGCGGTCTCGGCCGAGCCACGCCTCTCGGGTTTACGCGGCGATCCAGCGCGCGCGCCACGAGACCCTCGGCGCAGCCTGTGAGGCCTTTTCCGAACCTGACGGCGTTTCGATACGACGTGTCGGGCGCGGTATAAGTAGATCCAAAGAGCACGGGTATTTTTCCAACACTTTTTAGCTCTGATTGTTTGTTTGCTCAGACAGAGACTGCTGCATGGCTCATGTTGTCAGTATGATTTCAGTGTCCCATGTACCTCTTTTGCCTGCAAGTTGCCAGATGGAAGCATGCACATTGCATGACGAAAGCCTGTCCAATACAAGATTGCAATGGTGAGATTCCAAAGTGCGTCTATTCTCTCCTTCTCTCCTGCTGTGTTCACGCCCACCTGGCGATGACAGCCATGGTGCCAGAACCAACGGCCAGAGCGGCAAAGGCCGCCATCTGGACGCCGAGCCGGGCGTCCCGCAGCTCCGGGCCGGCAAAGAACTCGTACGCCATGAGTTCCACCAGCGCCGTGTACAGCAGAATGCCGGCGCTGATGGCGTCAAACAGGCCGTTGACCAGCTGGCTGACGGCCGGGTCGGCCCTGAGCCGCGCGTTGACGGCGAGCCCGACGGCGATGCCCAGCGGCGTGGTCGTGGCGTAGCCGAGCGCCATGAAGACGCCCGTGGCCAGGGGCCAGCCGGCCGGCCAGCGCGCCAAGGCCAGGCGTGACCCCAGGCCGACGCCCTCGAAAAACTGGTGCAGGGTGAAGGCGGCCAGGAGCACGACCAGGTGGGCCGACCCGGCCAGGCTGAGGCCGATGAAGAGCGAGTGGAACACGACGCCGAACTCGACAATGAGCAGGGACAGGATCTGGTGCCGGGCGTCGGCAGAGAGGCCGGCCGGCGGCGTCGCGGGCGCGGGCGTGGGCGCGGGCGCGGTGCTTCCCAGGACGAGGCGGTACCGGGCGGCCATCAGCTCGAGAAAGAACATGGCCAGGATGGCCAAGAGACAGACGAGGTGGCCCCAGTCAAGGTCGGCGGCGGGCAGGTGGCGGCGGAGGCAGGCGTCCGAGAGAGCCGCTACGGCGGGCGATAGCAGATGCATCAGGCCCGTGGCCAGGATGACGCCGGTGCCAAAGTGCTTGCAGACAAACACGGCCGCGCCGGCGGCCGCCCATCTCGGAGCCGTGCGCGCCAGGGCCATGGGCAGAAAGACGCCGAGCAGCGAGCCGCCCAGGATGATGAAGATGGACGCTATGCGCAGAGCCATGTTGTCGCCGGCGGAGCCCCAGCCGGAGCACGGCGGCACAGCGTCGCTGTCCATGGCGAGATGGTGATGGGGGGTGAGTTGAATCGGCGAGATAAAATGGGCGAGATCGAATCGGCGAGATCGAGCCGGCGAGGAGACGACGGAGAGGAGGTTGAATCGGCGAGATCAATCGGCGAGTCGAATCGAAGGAGAGATGTGTGAATAGAAATCACAAAGACCAGGAACAGATCGAAACCGGTTGGCTGCTCAAAAAGGCAGGCGAGCTCCCAGACACGCAGGCTCATGGCGACGAGGACCCAGGCCGGGGCGGAAGCAGAGCAAACAAAGAGGGCATGTCGATAATTTGGTATATATTTCTTGTCTGGTTTTGAGCCTTTTTTTTTTGATCTGCATAGACGCCGCGGCCTGCAGCAGGAAGCAAGCTCGGGCACCCTGATGGCCGCCGCCGGTGGCACCTTCCCGGCCACGATGCAGTCCTCTGGCGGAGCCCTGGACGGCAGTCGCAGTGGTCTGGTCGGCGTGTGCGTAGGGGCCTCGCCCCAGGTGTCCAGCACGGCGTCTGCAGCGGAGAGTGGTCTGCGGCGGTGTGGTGCGCAATCCGCGTAAATCACCCGCGCGCAAACCACGGATCGTTGAGCTACTCCCCCCTTATGACGAGAACTGAATCTCCAGGCCTAGGGTCTCCCCCCCCCTATGACGAGAACTGAATCTCCAGGCCTAGGGTGCGAAAGGGCTGGTCGGGCCGGTTGAGATCGACGGCCGACCCGAGGCTGAAGAGGAGGGATTTGATGCGGCCCTCCCACAGCAGGCCGACCTTGAGGTTCTGGTCGAGCCGCGCCTTGAGGACGCCCTGGTACTGATCATCGCCCGTCTTGGCGTCGTCGGCAGGTGTTTGTGTGTCCGAGAGAGGGAGGGCCTCGGCCGCGGGAGTGTCCCTGACCGTCGCAGCCGGCGCCGGCACCGACCCTATCTCCGACACCGGCTCCGACCCCGGGACCGACCCCGGCACTGCAGACACACCGCTGCTCTCCTCGCCGTCCAGCCTCCATTCCAGCTTCGCTTGGAAACTCCGGGCCAAGTACGCGGGCGGCACGGCAACAGCTGGCGGTGCAGGAGCTGTAGCAGCAGCGGCGGTGGCGGCGGTGGCGGTGGTAGCGGCGGTAGCGGCGGTAGCGGCGGCGGCACAAGTGTCGGAAGTGGTGGCGGAATGGGCGACGGCAACGGCGTCGGCGGCGGCGGCAACAGCGGCGTCCTCCTCCAGGCCGTCCGCCGCCACCAGGCCGGCGAGACGGCGCTTGCTCCAGAGCTCCATGCCGACGGCCCATTCGCTCTCGTAGCTGTACACGTTGAACTCAAATTTGGTGGCCAGCGAGCAGTAGTCGCGCGCCACGACGGCGTAGGACGCGCTGATGCTGCCCATGAGCGGGTTGAGCGTCATGGTCGCCGTCAGCGGCGTGCCGCCCTGGCCCGGCAGCGTGGCGAAGCGCGCGCCGAGCGAGACGCCGCCCGACTTGTTCAGCGTGCCGTAGTAGAGCTCGCCGCCGGCGCTGAACCGCCCGTGCAGGCGCTGCGGCTCGCCGGGGCCGGAGCCGGAGCCGCCGTTTCCGTTGGTGCCACGCCCTTCCTCACTCTGTGGGGATGCCGTTGCCGCCACCGTCGCCGTTGCCGCCACCGCCGCCGCCGCCGCCGCCGCCGGGTCGTCGTGGCCAAAGTTGTAGAGGCCCCGGATGCCCAGCAGGCCGCCGTCCGACGAGGCCAGGCCCTCGATGCCGTACTTGCCGCGGTCGTACTGCAGGATGCCGAGCACGGTGCCGCCCTGGGGCAGTTTGGTGTCGCTGACGCCGCGCAGCTGCAGCTGGACCGACGGGGCGATGCGCTTGACCGTGTAGAGCTCGAGCATGGATCGCGGCAGGTACAGCCGGCCAAAGAGGAGCGCCGGCTTGTCGACCAGCTTGCGCGCCTCCTGCACGAGGTAGCCGATATGGTCGGCCGCCGGGGCCACAAGGGCGTTTGCGAGTAGGGGCGGGGGGGCGGCAGCAGAGGGCGAGGCGGCTGAGGGGACCGAAGCGGCCGGGGGGGGCGAAGCGGCCGGGGGGGGCGAAGTGGCCTCAGACAAGGATGAGGACACCAGAGTCGGCGCGTCCGTCGGGAGAAAAGGCGCGCGGCCGCCGAGCAGCTGGCGGTAGGAGCGCAGCAGGGTCGGGAGCGGGATGGCGGCCGACCGGGCCGTGACGTTGGCAAGCGGCACCGACGAGTAGAGGTAGGAGACGGCGCCGTCGACGACGCCCATGGTGCCGAGGTTGTACGAGGTGGCGAAATGGGGCGTGGCCAGCGAGGAGAGCGTCATGCGCAGGCCGCGCGGGAACTGGAAGTTGAGAAGCTCTGCAGGGTCAGCTCGGCGTCGGGTGTCGAGTTCGGGTTGGAGGCGTCGACTTTAGTTTGGGTTTGAGGCGTCGGCCGCAAAGGCACTCACCGTTGGCCGTCTCGTTGAGGTGGGAGTAGCCATTGTCGCGGTTCCAGCCGGTGGCGTCCCAGAAGGACTCCAGCACGTAGCTCACAAACTCGCGCATGGCCGTTTGTCGTGCGCGCGCGCTCACAAGAAAGCAATCATGGCCGCCCGACGCCGATGCTGCTGCTTCGCCGTGGGCCCAGCGGAAAAACACCGGCCCGGCGACAGAGCCGCAGTTCCGCTGCGGAAATGTGGGTCGTTTGCTCTCCCGCTTATCCCCGCACGACGATGCAGGGACGAGCAAAAACGATGTATCTTACGTCGAGGCCCAAGCGCGGCTGGCGATGTGGCGGCTGGCAGAGGAACTCTTGGCTGCATGTTGCGCAATTTCCCCAGCCGTTCTTTGGGTTTCATTTCTGCTTCATTTCCCCAGAGTCTTTCGGGCTCACTTCTTCCCGCATTCCAGAGACCCCTGACTCGGAAGCCTGTGCTGGGCCGCGAAAAGGATGCAACGACAGACAAATGCCAAGTCCAATGGCTTCGCTCTCGTTGCCGCATTTGGCCTTGGCGTCGCAGCGCCGTTGGCGCCGAGCAGGATGCTGACTTGTCGTCTACACGTAGAGTCGTATTTTGCCTACTAGAGGTGCAATGCCCAGATGTTCAGAGGAAAGGGCCAGGCCGCTGGCAACGAAAGTCAGAGACTGTATATATGGCAGCTTTTTCGTTTCGTCATTCGTTCTGATTTTATTCCTTTTGTTTCTTCCTTCGTTTTGATTTCATTCCTTTTATTTCTTCATTCGTTTTTTTTTTTTGATTTCAGTCCTTTCATTTCCGGGTTGAAGCATCTCCCACGCTCGCTTGGTCAATACCTGTTCGGCCCGCTCTGCCTGATCGACGCCATGCTCTCCGCGGCCGCCGTATTCACGGCCGTGCTCACGACCGTGTTCGCGCTGCTCGTGCGCGCCCAGGACGCCGGGTTTGACTCCGTGTACCGCCCGTACATGAACGAGCAGATCCCGGCGAACCGCACGTACACCATTGCCTGGAAGCTCCTCTCGGCCAGCACGCCAAAGGGGCCCGTCACCCTCAAGCTCATTGGCGGCGCAACCCCCCAGTCCCTCACTCCCATCAGCACCATAGGGCGTAAGCCAACCTGCTTTTTTTTTCTTCTTTTCTTTTTTTTTTCTTCGTGCTTGTTCGCCCTGCAAAAGTGCTGACGCAGCAAGACACCACCAATGCCGCTCTTCACTTTGACTGGAAGGTAGACCCGAGCCTGGGGTCCGCCGCCATCTACGGCATCACAATCACGCTGGATGCCGACCCGGCCAAGTTCCAGTACTCGAATCCGTTCCATATCGTCGGCATCAACGCCAGCGCCAGCGCCAGCGCCACCGGATCGCCGAGCAGCGCAGTCGCCAGCAGTGTGGCCGCCAGCAGCGCCATCGTCAGCAGCGCCGTCGCGAGCAGCGTCGTCTCCAGCAGCACGGCCGCCAGCAGCACGGAAGCCATGCACACAAAGACGCCGACCGCCACCGCCACCGCCACGTCTACGAAGGCCGGCAACGGGACCGCCGCGACGCCCCAGCCGAGCAGTGTGGTTGCGAGCGGGGATGCCGGCCGTGTTCGGCTGTCCGCGGCCGTCTGCGTGATCGCAGGGGCCATCGCGATGAGCATGTTCTGAGTCCTCTTCTGTCTCTGAGTCCTCTTCTGTGTGCATGAGTAGTTCTAGGAGAAAAAAGATGTTGAATTAGGTAAACAAGGCTTCCACATTAGGCAAACCAAGGCTTTATACAAGGCTTCCACATTTCGCGGGTCCTCTGCCACCATGGCAAGTAAAAGCAGCCTCCTACTTGGCGCTGCCACCGCCGCCGCCGCCGCCGCCAAACTGGTCGCGTCCGGCGGCAAAGACCTTGTCAAAGTCGTACTCGAACCAGCGGATCTCCGGGCACAGGCCGGCAAACTTCCACACGCCGTCGACCTTGCGGTACCAGTGCGTGTTGGCCGAGTGGGCGTGGCCCTTGACGGCGACGTCGGTCAGGCTGGCGTCGCGGTAGACCTGGTGCGGCACGCGCAGCTGGTGGTAGCCGACGACCTCGTCGTCGGCCACGCGCTCCCAGCGCGACATGCCGAAAAAGTGCTGCGTGCGCAGCAGCGGGTTGCCGAGCACGTGCGGGTCCGAGATCATGCTGATGAACTCGTCGGCCGGCATGGCCTCCCAGAGCTTGCCGAGGAACGAGCGGTAGTCGACCTGGGCGTCAGCAAAGAAGGAAAAAAAGAAGAAGAAGAAGAAAAAGAAGAAAAAAAAAGAAGAAGAAGAAAAAGAAGAAGAAGAAAAAAAAAGAAGAAAAAAAAACGCACCCGCAGGGTGGGCGCGATGCAGCGCCGGAGACGGCTCCAGTCCTTGGCGTCGTAGCTGTCGGCCCACTCGTAGGCCGCGGTGCACAGGCCCTGGTAGTCTGCGGGCGTCAGCAGGCGTGGGAACGGCGAGGCTGCGGCACGGCGGACGCACCGTCAAAGGATAGCTTCCGGCCCGGGCCCTCCTCGCCGGCCGGCGCCAGCGGACGGAACGAGCTGAGTCCAGTGCCCATTCTGCGAGCGTCCAGCAATCGTGTAGAGCCGTTGTCCGGACTGGGAGGGCAGCCCGCCCAGCTGCTGCCCGGACCTGCATGCTTTTATACCAACTCTCTCTGCCCCGAGCTGCGGGCTTCCGAGATGCGCGGCTGCACCGCTTGCGACATTGTGTCCGGCCCTTGAGCCACACTCGCTTTCGCGGCTTCACGAACAGAGGCTCTCCGGTTGTACGGGATGGGCGCACATGTCTCCCGCGGAGTCCGCAATGGGGGAGTCCTCGATCGGATATCAAAGTATCTTACAGAGTAGTTTTGGTTGGTATACAGGTACACACTATGCCGTACTTGGAGATGAGATGTAAAGTGGGTCCAGGTCAGCCAGCGGTCAGGGGTGGCAAATGAGGGTCTGCTGGCACCCTCGCACGGACCAGCCGAGGGCGTATATAAGGCCTGTTGGGGCGCCGCTCTTTTAGCAATTTTCCTTTCCTTTTTTTCTTCATACTTACCTTGTTCGATGAGTCGGGTGATCAAGAAGACCTGGCCATAGGGTGGGAAGCCTGCATTGCACATCGTGGCGCTACCCGTCTTGATTTGTCCTTCGGGGCCGATCCGGGCGCAATTTTTGATATACAACCTATTTTTCATTGCGAACATGGCCTTGTGCCGTGTCGTGAAGGAGAACGTAAAGGAGAATTATCAGATATGTGTATTACATAGACTGCAATAGTCAGCATGCTATGGCGTCCAATCGCTGTCGCTCTCGCTGTAGCAGGCGCTGTCGTCACTCTTGCTGTCCCAGTCATCGTCGCCTTTAGTCCGGTCTGCTATCGGCCCTTTCCCCAGGCCATTTCTCAAGCCTTTTCTCTGTCTGTAGGCTATCGCCTCTTTGCAGGCCCGTCTTGGGCGTCCGTGGTTGTTTTCCCGTTGCCGCGCCGTTTCAGGTGTCTTGTTGGTTGTCTTGATTGTTTGTACCGGCGAGGCCGCGTCTCCGTGCCAGCGGCCTCCGGCTCCGGCTCCGGCTTCAGCTCCGGCCCCGGCTGCCCACAGACGCGCGGTGGCGTCGACCTGGGGCAGGACGCGCAGACGGGCCTGGTCGCGGGGCAGGCGGTCGCGGCGCAGGAGCTTGTCGTAGTCGGTGTGGACGTGGCGGATGTGGGCGCGCACGGCCAGGGTGACGCGGCGGGCGAGGGCCAGGCCGGCGGTGCGGCCGACGCGGCGGCGGTGCTTGGCGAGCGCGTGGCGGGTGATGGCGGGCACGCGGGCGGCGGGCACGGCGGGAAAGCGGGCGAGCAGGGCGGCGCGGAACTCGGCGGCGGCGGCGGCGTCGCGTTTGCGCACGGCGTCGGCGCGGGCGGCGCGGGAGGCGTGCTCGGCGTCGAGCACGCGCCGGAGCACGGCGCGCGGACAGCGCAGGCCGAGAACGGCCGGCCGCCGCCGGGTCCCGGGGCCGGCGGTGGTGGCGGCGGCGACGACGTACAGCGTCTGGCCGGCGGCGCGGGTGGCTTTGCGGCAGTGGGCGGTGACGTAGACGTTGCCTTTGCGGACGAAGCAGTAGCCGTGCGGCATGGGGTCGCCGGGCCGGACCACGGGTTCGGCCATGTGAGAAGATGAGGGTTGCGAATGAGGATCGAGAATAAGGGTCGAGAATGAGGGTCGAGAATGAGGGTCGAGATCGAGAACTGATGTTCAGCATCGGCAACGCGCCTGCCGAAAACAGCACGCCGGAAACAGCAGTCCCACAAATCACGTGACTTGCCAGGCACCGCAATGACGTACATATGTATACAGTACGGCGTACTTACTCCGTACGCGCAATCCCCGCAAAACAAGTCTGGGGGGGCTGCATTGTTGGGCGACCCGAGTACGAGCGTGGGGACGGCCTAATGGCACAAATTGCGTTGCCCTTCTGGGCAAGTTTTCCATTGTTGTGACTGTGCATTCTGCATAACTCGCATTCCCTGATCGCGATACAGCCGCACCATGACAGAAGACAGCCGCGCAGAGCCGGGGCCCGTGTCGGAGCCGGAGCCGGAGCCGGCCCGGAGGATGGACACCGTGGCAACGGCGGCGACAGCGACGGCGACAGCGACGGCAGGGGCAGGGGCAGCGCCGGGTAGCGACGCGGCGGACGCGGCGGACGACCAGGGCAAGGCCCAAAAGGGGTCGCGTGTGGGAGCGTTTTTCGCTCGCATCGGGCTGGACGTGCCGACGGCGCTGATGATGTTCAAGGGATCGCTGCCGCCGACGATTGCGGTGGCGATGAACGAGTCGGCGGCGGTGGCCGGGCAGTTCTCGACGCTGGGGTACCTGGTGGCGATCATCTCGGTGCTGTCGGTGGCGATCATGCCGCGCGGCAAGTTTGTGCAGACAATGGTGCTGAACGTGGTGACGACGAGCATGGGGGCGGCGCTGGCGCTGCTGGTGCTGTACTCGGGGGTGCAGGCGCGGCAGCACACGAGCGGGCCGCTGACGGCGGCGGAGCAGCAGGCGCTGCAGACGACGGGGCGGCCGCCGTACAATGCGAGCCAGTCGGCGGTCAGCGGGGTGTGGCTGTTTGCGGCCATCTGGGCCATCAACACGCTGCGGGCCAAGCTGCCGGCGTTTGCGCTGCCGTCGATTGGCTTCTCCATCATGGTCAACATTGCCTGCACGTTTGGGCCGCTGATGTACAACATGGCGGCGGCCGAGGCGCTGGTGCGGCAGCTGTTCACAGCCATGCTGGCCGGCTACGGGCTGGCCACGGCCGTGTCGCTGCTGGTGGTGCCCGTGTCGAGCCGGCGCATTGTCATGGCCCAGGCCGCCGCCGCCATCGGCCTGGTGCGCAAGGCCGTCGCGCTGCAGGGCGCCTACCTGCGCGGCCTCGAGCGGGAGGACAGCAACCTGTACGCGCTGGCCACGGTGGAGACGGCCGTGGGCAACCTGGGGCCGGCCGTCGAGCCGGCCAAGACGAGGAAGAAGCCGAAGAAGCCGAAGAAGTCGAAAAAGGCGCGGAAAGCAGACGAGTCGGACGAGCCGGACACGCCGGAGACGCCGGACACGCCGGACACGCCAAGCCCGGTGGACGGGGCCGACGCCGAGACGGCGCAGGCGCTGCGGTCGACGATTGGCGCCATCCGCGACCTCGCGGGCAAGATGCAGGCGGAGATCCAGTTTGCCAAGCGCGACGCGGCGCTGGGCAAGCTGACGGCGCACGACCTGGGCGAGATTGTGCGGCTGCTGCGCAGCATTTTTATTCCAGTGTGAGTGGGGGGGGGGGAGGAGGAGGAGGAGGACGACGACGACGACACTGACCAGCAGGACCGGCCTGAGCACGATCATGGACATTTTCAACCGCACGGCGGAGCACCGCGGCTGGCGCGACGACGCGGACGCGGCGGCCAGCGCGCGCAAGCGCGAGGAGCAGCGCGTGTGGAACGAGATCATGCAGCACCTGCACAAGCCGTTTGCCATTCTGTCCGAGGCCATTGACCAGGGCCTCGAGCACGCCGGCCTGCAGCTGGAGCTGCTGCCGAGGAGCGCGGAGCAAAAGGCGAGGCGCGGCGGCGGCCGAAGACGGGGCGGAAAGGAGAGCGAAAAGGGGGGGAGCGGCGGCGGCGGCGGCGCGGACTCGGTCGACGTCGAGGCGCAGGCCGGGCCGCTGCAGCCGGGCGACGAGGGCTTTGCGGCGGTCATGGACGCCAAGGTGCAGCAGTTTTTCAGCACGCGCAGCGAGATCCTGACCCTGTGGGCGCGCGAGCGGGGGCTGCTGGAGGAGGGCGAGGGAGCGGGGACGGGTGCCGGAGCGGGAGCCGGAGCGGGTGCCGGGTCCGCGCCCGGCCTGGCCGAGCGCGAGCAGCGCCAGTCGCAGCTGTACGTGCTGCTGTACATGGAACAGCTGATGCACGCGGCCGGCGAGGCGGTGCAGAACCTGGTCGAGTTTGCCGACCAGCGCGTCGCCGACGGCACCATGGACCGGCACCGGGTGCTGCTGCCGACGCTGCGGCGGCTGCGCAAGTGGCTGATCAGCACGCTCAGCGACCACGACGACGCGGCCGGCAGCAGCAGCGGCAGCAGCGGCGGCGGCGGCGGCGGCAACATGGACGTCAGCGGCGGCAGCACCGGCAGCACCGGCGGCGGCACCGGCAGCGCCGGCGACGCGGCGGCCGGGCTCGAGCTCGGCTTCAACGTCGTCTACCTCGGCGACAGCTTCGGGCGCAAAAAGGACCCCGAACACCTGCCGCCCACCAACGCGTGGCAGCGCGCCGGCGACCGGCTGCGGCGCGTCTCGGCTTTTTTCGGCTCGCGCGAGTCGCTCTTTGGCCTGCGCGCCGCCTGCGCCACCATGACCGTCGGCATCGTCTGCTTCCTGCACGACACGCAAATCTTTTTCCAGGAGCAGCGCCTCGTGTGGGCGCTCATCATCATTGCGCTGGGCATGACGCAGAGTGAGTGTCGTCGTCTCGTCGTCCTCTCGTCTTCTCGTCTTCTCGTCTTCTCGTCTCTTGTTCATGTTCTCGTCTCTTGTTCATGTTCTCGTCTTGTTATGTTCTCGTCTTGTTCATGTTCTCGTTTTTCTCCTTGCTGATATCGTCAGCCTCCGGACAGTCCATCTTTGGCTTCTTCTGCCGCGTGGGCGGCAGCTTCGCGGCCATGGTCTTCTCGTACATTATCTGGTACGCGGCCGACGAGAAGACGCCGGCGGTGATTGTGCTGCTCTGGCTCGTCGTTTTCCTGCAGTACTACTTCTTCATCAAGTTCCCGCGCTTCGCGCCCGCCAGCATGATCACCATTATCACGCAGGTGCTCATCATCGGCTACGAGCTGCAGGTGCGGCACCTGGGCGTGGCGCGCTCCGAGGCCTCGGGCCAGCGCTACTACGCCACCTACCTGCTGGCGCCGTACCGGCTGGCCACGGTGGCCGGCGGCTGCCTGGTCGCCTTTATCTGGACCGTGTTCCCGCCGCCGGTGACGGAGCGCGCCGGCATGCGCCGCGACCTCAGCGCCGTGCTGTACCTGCTGGCCAACTACTTTAGCGTCATCAACGAGACGCTCAAGATGGCCATGAACGGCTCCGCCGTGCCCGGCAGCGCCGACATGCACACCCCCGGCACCCCGGCCCACCAGCTCGGCAAGATCCGCCAGAAGCTGTTTACCAAGCTGATGCTGCTGCTGCCCTCGCTGCAGGCCCACGCCGACTTCCAGCGCTGGGAGCCCACCATTGGCGGCCGCTTCCCGCGCGCCGCCTACGAGGACATAATCCTGCGCGCCGGCCGCATCCTCAACTATCTGAGTCTGGTCTCGTACACGGTCACCTGGAAGCCGCGGCGGCCCATGGCGGGGGGGGCGGCGGTCGAGAGCACGGACAAGAGCGAGGCCGAGGCCGCGGCCGCCGACGCCTGGCTGCGGGCCCTGTCCGAGCTCGTCCGCGGCCTCGGGCCCACGCACTACACCATCCTGTCGACGCTGACGCTGCTGTCCAACTCGCTGCTGTCGGGCCAGTCGCTGCCGCCCTACATCCCGCTGCCGCGGCCCTATGAGCTGACGCGCCAGCTGCTGGCCAAGCCCCGGGCGAAGCCGCCGGCGCCCGGAGGAGGAGGAGCCGCCCAGGACCCGGCCGGGGCCGGCCCGGCCGGCTCCGGCTCCGGCTCCGGTCCCGGCTCCGGCTTCCGGCGTCGCGTTTTCAGCTTCCACCACGACAAGGACAAGAGTGCCGCGGCCGCCGCGGCCACAGCCACGGTCCGCAGCGACGGCGAATTCGACTGGCGCGACGTGTCCGAGGACGCCGTCAGCACGGCCACGGGCCTGCCGGCGCTGATGCGCATCT
Source organism: Graphilbum cf. rectangulosporium (assembly GCA_019925645.1). Taxonomy (NCBI): domain Eukaryota; kingdom Fungi; phylum Ascomycota; class Sordariomycetes; order Ophiostomatales; family Ophiostomataceae; genus Graphilbum; species Graphilbum cf. rectangulosporium. Next base: position 390,743 of record JADHKI010000008.1, read on the forward strand.
CGACGCGCTCGGGCGCGGCGCTGGGCGGCCTGCTGGACGCGCGCCACATGGAGAAGCACGGCTACACCGAGTTTGCCGTGCTGCAGGTGTGCAGCACGCTGGTGTGCGACGACCTCGAGGGCATGATCCAGGCCGTCGGCGGCCTGGTCGGCGTCGTCGACTTTAGCTTCCGCGTCGACGTCGACGCGGCCGCTGCGGACCGCAAGACCAAGTAGCCGGCGGCCGGAGCAAGTGGCAGCGGCGGGCACCGACCGGAACAAGTGGCAGACACCGGCGGATTAGCAGACAGAGCCGGCACGTGCGCCAGCGCGCGACGCCAGTGGCCCGCGGGTGCGGCAGCGGAAGCGGACAGCCTAGTTCGCGGCGCTATCCACTGACGTCGCGCCCTCGTGCCTCGTGGCGGTTAAAAGTGAGGTCGTCTGTCTTGTCGGAGTCGTCTTTTGTCTTTTGTCTTTGTCTTGTCCGTCTGTCTTGTCGGACTCGTCTTTCGTCGTCTTTCGTCTTGTCTGTCTTGTCTTCTCCTCGTCCGTCTCGTCGTTTGTCTTCTCCTCTTCCGTCTCGTTTGTCTTCTCCTCTTCCGTCTCGTTTGTCTTCTCTTCCGTCTCTCGTACTCTCCTCTTCCGTCCTCCCTCCGCCTCCATGCTCCTGGTTACGCTCCTGGCCACGGCCGTGGCCGCGACTTCGCCGACGGTCTACATGATCCGCCACGGCGAGAAGCCCGACTCCGGCAACGGGCTCAGCACCCAGGGCCTCGAGCGCGCCCAGTGTCTGCGCAGCGTCTTTGGCGCCTCGTCCGCGTACGACATTGGCTATATCATGGCGCAAATGCCACAGTCGGGTACTTTTCTCTCTGTCAAGCTCGCTCCCTCTCTTTCCCTCCTCGCTCCCTCTCTCTTTCCCTCCTCGCTTCTCCTCTCCTCTTTCTCCCTCTTCCTCCTCGCTTCTTCTCTTTCTTTCTCCCTCTCCCCCTCGCTTCGTCTCTGCTCTTTCTCCTCCTCCCCCCCCCCCCCCCCCGTCGCTTCCTCTCTCCTCTTTCTCCCTCTCCCCCCTCGCTTCATCCTCTTCCTCCCCCCCCCTCTCCCCACTCACACCCACAGACGGCAGCCGGCAACGCCCCCTGGACACCGTGCAGCCGCTGGCCACCGATCTCGGCCTCACCGTCGACACCTCGTGCGACCGCGACGACGAGGCCTGCGTCAAGAGCGCCGTCAGGGCCTTTGGCAGTTCCGGCGAGGCCGGCAACATCCTGATCTGGTCAGTCGTCTGTGCTCGTGCCTGTTGCCGCTTCCGTTTGCTGACGTGCTGCCAGCTGGGAACACAAGGAGCTGCAAAAGATTGCCGAGAAGCTCGGCGCCGACAACGCCGACGCCTACCCCTCGGGCCACTTTGACCTGATCTGGACGCTGCCCTACGACTACTCGACCATCTCTTCCATCACCTCGGAGAGCTGCTCGGGCCTGGACTGACGGCGGTTTGCGGCGGTTGGCGGTCTGCGGTGGTTTGCGGGCAGCTTGTGTGGGGGAAGCGGGAAAGGAAGCGGCGGGAAGCGGGAAAACGCAAGAACGCAGGAAGCAGGAAGAACGCAGCAGGAAGCAGGAAGAACGCAGCAGAAAGCAGCGACAGTACAGTGAATTGTCCAAATAGAATAAAATGATTGCCATGTCGTGAATGACCGGGATCGTGGCATCAGTGCTTTGATTGCAAGTGTGTGGAGGCGGAGGCCAGTGCTGTGGTGGATGCAGTGGATGCTGTGTGGATGCAGTGCTGTCAGTAAAGGCAGCGCTGTGAATGCAGTGCTGGCAGTGAATGGCGCTGTGAATGCAGCGTGAGACAGCGAGGCCTGAGGGTGGAGGCCTGCTGTGGAGCGGTGCTGGGCGCTGTTTCACCCACCCGGCGGGGCAGCCGTCTGGCTCAATAGGAGCGCCCAATGGCAGGCAGCATGACGCAGCGGCGCCCGCGGTCGCGCCGCTCTGGGACACTCATTCGCCGTGCCTGCGGCCGCCCCCCCGTTTCCCCTGAGGGCGGGCCGCTTGGCGGAGACGGGGCCTGCAGCACCCAAAATAGGACGTTCTGCCCCTGCCCGGAAACGGCGTTTCGGCGTGTCTGGGGAGCTCTTGGCCGCTGGACTTGGCGTCTTTTCTTTATTGTTTTCGCTCCGTCTTGGCAGCTCTTTTTCCTCTGCAATTTCGCTTCTTTTGCCTTGTTCATTTCGCTTCTTTTTTCTTCGCTTCTTTTTTCTTCGCTTCTTTTTTCTTCGCTTCCTTTGTTCGCTCGCTTTCTTCCTTTGCTTCTCCAACGCCTCTTCCGCCGGTCGTGATTGCGTTTCCTTTTCGAGCCTCGACGGCTTCTCGGCACAGCTTCTTCCTTTTCCTTTTCCGCCAGACGGCATCTCTTAGCGCGCGAATCCGAGCTCCGATCAGCAGCTTCTTGCAGCCAATTCTTACAGCCAATTCTTACAGCAGCTTCTTGCAGCCAATTCTACAGTGCCTGCCCATTCGTCTTATTGCCGAACTACGCAGCTCTCACATCCCGCCCTCCCATGCAGCGATAGCGAGGCCGTCTCTCGCGCTCTTCTCCATCCGCGCCCCAATGGCACTGCGCCGCCTGGCGCTGCTGGCGCTGGCCGTCGCTTCTGCTGTCGCCCACGACGCGCACAATGGCTGCGTCCACATGCAGGTTGTCCACTCCACCAATGCCAACTACTTTTCGAAGCGCGCGGTGGAGCTGAGCCTGGCCAACCGCAGCGACGTCGCCTACTATGCGAAGCGTGAGTCGTCGTTGTCGTCCTCTCCTCTCCTCTCCTCTCCTCTCCTCTCCTCTCCTCTCCTCTCCTCTCCTCTCCTCTCCTCTCCTCTCCTCTCCTCTCCTCTCCTCTCAATCCTCCTCTCTATTCTCCTCCTCTCTTCTCGTCGTCCTCCTCTCCTCTCGTCCTCCCCTCCCCTCCCCTCCCCTCCCCTCCCCTCCTCTCCTTCTCTCCTTGTCGTCATCATCATCCTCCCCCCCCACTAACCCCTACAGTCAGCTTCGGCAACCCCCCCCAGCCACAGTTCGTCCAGCTCGACACCGGCTCCTTTGAACTATGGGTCAACCCGACCTGCACCGGCCTCTCCACCGGCGACGCCAACTTTTGCCGCGCCATTGGCAGCTTCGACCCCTCCGCCTCGTCCACCTTCTCGTCCCTGCGCTCCGCCAAGCAGCTGCGCTACGGCATCGGCGTCGCCAACATCACCTACGCCCGCGACGACATCGCCCTGCCCGGCTCCGCCTCCGTCCTCAGCCAGGTCCAGTTCGGCGTCGCCTCCTCCACCTCGGACGAGTTCTCCGGCATCCTCGGCATCGGCTACGGCCAGGGCCTCACCACCCGCTACCCCAACTTTGTCGACGAGCTGGCCCTGCAGAACATTACCCGCGTCAAGGCCTTTAGCCTCGCCCTCGGCAGCAAGGACGAGCAGGAGGGCGTCATCGTCTTTGGCGGCGTCGACACCAGCAAGTTCGCCGGCCGCCTCGCCCGCCTGCCCATCACCGAGCCCGCCTTCAGCCCGGACGGCGTCCCCCGCTACTGGGTCAACATGACCTCCATGTCCCTGACCGCGCCCGCCGCCTCCTTGGCGTCGTCCTTGTCCTCGTCGTCGTCCTCCTCCTCCTCCACCAAGACCTACGCCAACAGCTCCCTGCAGGTCTTTCTCGACTCCGGCTCCACCCTGACCCTGCTGCCGCTCGCGCTCGCCAACGCCATCGCCGCCGACTTTGGCGCCACCGACGGGCCCAACGCCAACGGCTTCTACCCCGTCGACTGCGCCCTCGCCGACGCCGCCACCGGCTCCCTCAACTTTGCCTTTGGCTCCACCACCATCCGCGTGCCCTTTGCCGAGCTCATCCGCCGCTCCGGCGCCGCCTGCATGCTCGGCATCCAGGCCAACTCCGACTTTGTCCTGCTCGGCGACACCTTTTTGCGCTCCGCCTATGGTGCGTTTTCATCCTGTTCTTCCCCTTTTCTTCTTCCCTTTTTCTTCTTCCCCTTTTCTTCTTCCCCTTTTCTTCCTGTTCTTCTTCCCTGACCCCCAGTCGTCATCGACCAATCCAGCAATGCCGTCTGGATGACCCAGTACGTCAACTGCGGCTCCACCCCGGCCGCCCTGTCCAGCGCCGCCTCGCTCGCCACCCTGACCGGCTCCTGCGCCCCGGCCAGCCTCAACGACGCCGCCTCGTCCGTCCCCGCCCGCGCTTCTTCTTTTTCCACCGTCACCACCGCCACTGCCTCATCCCCCGCCAGCCAAGTCCCCTTGCCAAGCACCTCGTCCGCCTCTTCGCCCGGCAGCGGCAGCGGCAGCGGCAGCGGCACTTCCTTCACCACGCTCTCTTCGACGTCCGCCTCGGGCGCCGCTGCCGTCGCCCCCGCCACCTCCGCCCCGTCTGCATCCGCCGCCGCCGCTCCGCCGCCGCTCGCCGGCGGCCTGTCCGGCGTCACCGCGGCGGCTGCGGCGGCCGTGCTGCTGAGCCTGCTTTTATGAGATCAAGATCCATCTGCCGAGATCATGATCCATCTGCCGAGATCATGATCCATCTGCCGAGGTCATGATCCATCTGCTTCTTCATGGTCCACTGCCTCTTGATCACATCACGCATTTGCCATTTACACTTGTATATAATCTACCCGTCTGGCTTAGTAAGCGTGCGGCTTTACTTGGATGAATGTGAGCTTGGACATTTCGATTTCAGAACGGCTTTGCCGGTCAACTACACCAACTTTGAGACTCCAAGGAAATTTGAGATACCTTTTTGCTTTACGCTGTCCTCCGTCATCACTTGATTTGCATCCAGCCAGCTGTATATTCCCTCGCGTCGTTACCCAAAACATACAACAATATGCAAAGTGCCTCGGTAACAGCGTTTTCCGTCTCATAATTCACCTCTTGCACTTTTGCGTCGTCAATCCGTCCACAAAAGCTTACACGACCTATTAAACGTGCCCTCAGAGAGAATGGCCAACCCAATGTCGTCGTTCAGAAAGATCGTGACTGTAACCCCCTTGAGCATTTTTGTTTATCCAAAAATCCTGTTTCCCATAAACGCCCCAGAGAAACCTCCCAAAATGCTATACCAAAAAAATCGGCGCTCTCGTTTTTCGTAGTCGCTTCGTATGTATACAGTGATCGATTTCCAAAATGTACCGCAAATGGCAGCGTCATATTTCCAAGCCACCCAAGACGGATGCCCCACGACCCGCCTGCCGCGCTCAAGTACAGGCCACAACGGATTTCTCGGCACGGTGCCGCATGTAGCGTGCGTGGCTCTCCAGACACTCGGCCATCAAGTGAGTCACTATTGCTCTGTTAGCAAATTTTTCGCCTTGCATCATCGCAGAAAACTCGACAACGTACCAGGCCACACGGCTGCCTTCCCCAAGATGTAGGCCGTGGCGCTCAGTATCTTGGAAGCATAGCCAATCTGCTCCCCCAGCTGCATGTGGGACAAGCTGCTGCTCAGAAGCGCCGGGGGGACGCTCCCCATGCTTGCGCCCAGATCCAGATTCACCTTCAACTCCGCTGCGTTCAGCACCTCTTGGATCTTGTTGAGAAGCTTCGCGTCTTCTTCCTCGAGGAGCATGATAGCCGGGACTTGGCCAAGATCCACCTCGTCGTGGCCGAGAATGCCAAGGTAACGGCCCACACGGTCCTGTAGCGAAGCTACCCATTCCGCAAGCACTTGCGCACAGTCAAAGACACATAGTGCAGACTGCAGCGGTAGGTTGCGGTTGGAGAAGTCGGCCATGGTGAATCCAAGCTTATCCGTCATCAGGAGGGAGTCGGCTGCATAAAACGCAGCCTTGCGTAGGTGCTTTTCCCGTCTCGAGGTGGCCCGGTTTGACTGCTGTTGCTGGGCGGCCTGCAACGACTGTGGCCCCGAGGCAGGCAGATTCGCCATGCCGAACCCAGGCGACGGCGAAGCCTGCGGAGCGGGTGAGTCAGCGAAAACAGACGAAGCGTTCCCCGTCATCTCAGAAGCCGCGTCCGCCATGCCCGACTCCGCACTAGATGCGGGAGACTGCTCGGCATGCTGGACGATTTCCGTGCCGTGTGACAGCTCCTCGGCGAGACCATCCCAGTTCCGCTGCCAAAACTTCTCCTTGGAGCGTGCCAGATTGACAAACAGCCGTACATAGGCAAGGTCCAAAAGCGGCGCTGCATCGGCACAAAGAGCCCCGACACCCAGCGGGTTAGGGTCCAAGCCGTCTGTGAGGTGCTGGGGGTTGCTGGCCCAGGCGCGTTGCCACGCCTGCAGGGCTGGCTCGATATGGCGGTGCATTTTCTCCGTCTCCTCGTTTGTCCAGATCTTGTTGTGGTGCCGCTGGCGTGTCTCCCAGATGTAGTTGTGCAAAGCGTTAATGAGGACGAAGCAGCCGTATGTGCTCGGCTTCAGGTCGTGGGGTGAACTGTCTGGATCAGCCACATCGGCCGAGTACATGTGCTGTTTCTCGCTTGCGCGCAGCAGCGAGCCCAGGGCCTCGTGGAAAGTCATGCGATTATGGTTGGCGGCAGCAATGCCGCCCTTGGCCATAAAGGCAGCGCAGGTTGGGGCAGAGAAGAAATCTTCATCACACGGCAGATCCAGCAGGATCTCCGAGTTGGTCAGGGCCGGTGTATGGTTGTAGGAAGAGACCAGGAGACTCGACAGCACAAATATGGCATAGAGCGTGCGCTTGCGCTCTTCCATATCCTTCCACTTGAGCCATTGCGCCTGTTCTTGGGCAGCATTTGAAGCGGACGTCGGCACGTCCTCCGTACCCCAAATGCCATTGCCGACTCCCAGAGCGTCCGCCATGCTTGTATCTGAGCTGGTCACCGGCGGGTCGATGCGCACCAGCCGCAGCAGATCCGCGCCGTGTGCCAGGCTCACCAGGGCCGCGCAGTGGGTGGAAGCAATCTCACCAGCCCGTTTGTCGGACCCATTGTGGCCGTAAATGACGTTGAGGAGCATGGCCTGAACCAACCACACGGGTGTTTCCACCGAGCTGTCAACCTGTGACTGCTGCTGCTGCTGCTGCTGCTGCTGTGTATGGTACTGGCGGCTATTTGCGTCGCCACCCTGTGCGCGCCAGAAATCGGCCTTGCGCACGTTGGCCTTGCGGCGCTCATCCAGGTAGATCTGGATCATGCGCTTGGCCATGTTGAAGAGCAAGCGAGACTGATCTTGCTCCAGCTCGTACAGCGCACCAATGGCAGCCATGGAGAGGATCAGGCAGCCGCTGTTGCCTGCGGTCGAGTTGGCACCGTGGGACATGGATGCCGAGCTTGTGGGGGGTATCTCAAAGGACAATGTCGGAACGTGAAGGAAAGGAAAATGGGGTTGGAAGTAACGAAGGTAGGCGATGACATATCGTTGCAGATCGGCGGTGCTGGGAACAGACGGTTCCAGGCCGGGGACGGCCCCGGAAGACGGCGAGCCTGACCCGTTGAAGGAGTACCGGCGCATTCCAAAGGGAGACGATTGAGAGGCGGTAGAGTGCAGCGCAGTGACAATGGCTTGGCGGGTGGCGTCTGTAATGGTGGACACTGGTGAGCTATTGGCGACGGAAGAGCGACGGTGGTCATTGTTGTTGCCGGCACTGCTGTTGCTGCCATTCATCGACGTGGGTGTTTCAGGAGTTGCGCCGGCTCCGAAGCCGAAAGAGGGGCCCAGGTTGACCGGATGCAGATTGGACAAGACCCCCGGGCTCAGCGAGCTCAGGGACGGCGGAGGCGTCGTCAAGTACGTATCCATGTTTCTGGGCTGCATGGAGGCCGTGGTGGCAAGGACGGAGTGGCCGCCATTGCTGGCAGAGGTCTGCGGTGACAGGGGAAGGCCGCCCAGCAGGTCCGAGAAGGACGGCGAGCCAAGGTCGAGAGAGAAGCTGCCGCTGCTCATGTTCTGTGGTGCCATGATGCCGGCTGTCGACCACAGGGCACCCGAGGTCGTCGCGGTCTGTGCGGCTGAGGAGGAAGAGACAGGAGGGGGCATGGAGGAGGCCGGCAGGTGGGCGGACCCGCCATCCAGCATAATGTCGCTAATGGCACTCTGGCTGGCTGTGCTCATGTCCGAGGGCGACGAGCCGTCGACGGCGACGTCGTTGGCGCCATACGACATGGGATTCTCGAAGCCGGCGAGCCATTCGAAACTGTCGCGCGTGGCGGGCATGTCGTGGAATGCGCCGAGGCCGTAAGAAAAGGCAGACGTGGAGTCCAGCGCCAGGGTCTGGGGCGACTCGCTGTAGTGCAGCGCATTTGGGTTAATGGTATTGCCCGAGGCACTGCTGAAGACGGGAGAATCCAGATCAAAGTCCGGGCTGAAGAGCGGCAGTCCTGCGGATGCTGGCAGGCCGCTGCTGGCGAGGTCCATGCCGCCAATGCCGTTGGTGTCGAGCTTTGGCAGGCCATCCTGCAGGCCTCGCTGGCCCATGGCCGCAGACATGCCGAAAAAGCCCGAGTTCAAGCCGAGGCTGTTGTTATGCATGGGCAGGCCGACCAGGCTGGGGTGGCGGCTATGGATGGTGGCGGCGAGACCCGAGAGCATGGGGCGGTTCTGGCCAGCAGACAGGTTGTTGCTGACGCCATCCACATGGCTGATGGTGTTGGCGCGAGGGCGCATGCCGGGGGCACTGCTTCCGAGGCCGAGCGCCGCGGCGGCAGCGGCGGTGGCGGTTCCGTTGGAGCTGACCATGCTGTTCTTGCGCGCTCGGCTCGGGGGAGCGCCGGCAGTGCTCTCGCGACGATTGCGCGGGCGAGCAGCCGGGGTGGTAGACTGGTGTAGTTTCTGCTGGTGGCGCAGGAGAAGATCGCGGCGGGCAAAGCATCGCGTGCACTGCGAGCACGCAAAGGGCTTCTCCTTGGTGTGAGATCGTTCATGACGCTTCAGATGCTCGAGCCGTGCAAAGGAACGTTGGCAGGTAGTGCAGACGTGCGGACGCGGCTTGTCTGTTCGTGGAGGCTGAGCAGACGCCGCTGCAGTCGGCCCTTTTGTATTAACGGTGATCGTAGGAGCTGCTGCTGGGAGTGTCAGCAGGCGCCAATATCAGAGGGGATCAAAGAACGAAACGGGTGGGTATGCGTACCGATATCTTCACCGGGGCCGCCGAGGTCCGGTAACGACAGCGCCGGCGTAGATGTAGCCATGTTGGCGGTAGTCGGCGAAGAAAAGGGATGGTCGAACGTTGCGCTAGCGTCGACGGCCGCGGACATTGCTTCGTTTGTGTGAAAAGAGTGAGAGAAAAAGGACAGCTAGGTGCTAGGTTGCTGGCGGAGCAAGGCAGCCAAGAAACGGTCGACCAGGTTGGGGGAAGGCGAGCAGGCCGCTTTCAAGGGAGGCTTCTCAACGACGTGAGAACGAGTCAGCAGTGCAGGTTGCACAGAGTGCGTGGACCATGCTAGTTGTCTGTCGAGGATGTAGACGGAGAATAAGAGGCTCTGATGAAGTCGTGGCCAACCACAGACCAGAGCGGCAGCTCCAATTGGGCTCGAAGCAGAGTCAAGCGAGCCGCGTTGAAGCAAGCGGCCTGTCACAGCAGCGGCTCGCAACGGCCGCAGACCGGCAGCGAGGCAGGTCGACCCTTTGGTTCGGAGAAGGAGAAAGGCGCAACCAGAGAAGCAGTCAGGAAGAATAGAAAGAGAGAAACCGGCCTGCGAAAATTCTGAGAAGCCCAGTCACAGAGAGAGAGAGAGAGAGAGAGAGAGAGAGAGAGAGAGAGAAAGAAGAAAGGAGGGGGCACCAGGAATACGTCGTGAGAGTAGACAGTGGTGCAAGGGGCGAGAGGGCAAAGGAAAGGGTACAGAGAGAGAATGAGGACGAAAAAGAGTAAAGGGAGCAAAGCAGGATCAAGGAGAAAAGACCAGATGTGTGCCAGGGACAAGAAGGCAACAGCAGGAAGCAAAAGAGGGCTGGCGGCCCTGTTCACTGGGTACATGGATCGCAACTGCGGTTCGTGGAGAGGATAGCGGAGTCGCAACAGCCACAGTACGGAGTAGCTTGGAGCAAGAGGCACAGTCCTCCGCAGTCACGCACCCGCTGCAGAGAGCAAAAGTACGAGTCTGGGGGGGGTGTGGGGACCGACCCAATCAAAGAGCTGGAGAAGGAAGGGGAGAGAGAGAACGGCCGAGGACACAGTGCGTTCCGCCGCCGCGGCACGGCCAAATCGCTAGCACTGTCTGCTGCGAATAAGGGGTGAGAGCGCCAGTACCGGGGGGAGCGTAATACGAAGGGGATGCCTGGTGGGCCATGGGCTCGTAAAACGCATCCATGCAAGTACTCGTACGCTACATACTTATCTCCAAGGTGTGGAAGGCGCTATGGGCGGCTGAAGCGAAAACGGCAGGACACAGAAACGTTTCAAGCGCTAGAAACGGTTGCAGCTGCCGCCCGCTGTTTTGCGAGTGACTCTTTCCCTGTAAGACCATCTCTTGAGGATCACAAAAACAGCGCACCACCATTCCTGACTCAAGTATATCCCCCCCCCCCGTATGCTTTCAGGGCGCTCTACATGCCAACGCCCGGCTGTGTCGGCAGCGAGCCAGCTGCAAGCATGCCAGAGGGTGTCGCGCCAGTGGTAATGGCATCTGGCACATGCGCAGCACGCCGGCGGCAGACTCTTTTTAGTACGGGGTTTAGTACGGAGTAGTTACGGAGTAGCTAGTGGGATTGCGGAAACAAAGCCCCCAGGGCAGGCACTGTGCGCGCGTGTAGTTTCCGGGGGAAGGAAGAAAGTGGGCTGCGCTAAAAGACGGGACTCGGGGCAGCGTGCGACACGAGTGCTTGTTACGGTGGGATATGCTTAATATGGATGTACGAGTACTTGCGCTGGACAGCTGCTCAAAGGCGGGCTGCTCTCAAAGGCGAGCATGGGCCGTCGCGGCCGTATGCTGCCGCTCTTAGCAAAAGCTCTCTGCTGCCGCAGCTTTGTGCGGATATATACTGCATTGGTGCTCTCAAAGTGCCGTGCATCCCGGAATCCTGCCGGGCGATTTTCCAGCTGCATTTTTTTTTTCGAGGGACACATGACCCCTGTGGGCCGCGCGCGCGTTCGCGTCTTTTACTTGTACTTGGTAAAGTACTTGTTAGTTAGGGCCGGCCAGCCAATGGCCGGGGTCCCCATCTCCCCCCCCCCCGGCGCTGTCCAACGTTGCGAGCACGGGGCACAGTGGATGCGCTGCGGCCAGCTGCTGCTTGCGGCGTAGCGGCCGACCAGACTGGCCGCCGTTCTGTACGGAGTACGGAGTGCTCCGTCGCAAAGCGAGCATCCCGTGAAGTGCGCGACACCCCACGCCGAACACTCTTGCCTCGTGACCCATCGGCCTCAACAAAAGATTTTCCAAACATGTAAAAACATAAAAATAGTACCCGCAATGGAGCAGGCTCATGCTCCATCTTGGCAGGAGAAGGTTTTTGCGCACCCCGGCTCAAAAAGGCACGGCAACGACCGAGGCGGCCCAGGAACGGTTGTCGATCTGGTTGTACATGCCCTTTACTTGTTATAAAAGCAGCATCACCTAAACGCCAGCCTTGTGCTTGCCTTGCCGTCATGATGAGGCCAAAGATGATAGCGCCGATCGGAGACAGTTCCACTGCCTCGCCGGATTTGGTGTCAAGGGGGAACGGCTCAGCTTTTGCGGGCGAGATGACACATGTTTGGCCATCTCGGGTCTCGGGTGCCTCATTCCAGACAAAGAATCGGGGCTGCTTCAATGGATCCGAACGTCATGCTTATTTGCCTTTCAGGGTGAGCCGATCGAGCACAAAGATGTACCGACAAGAGTGTCATTGTTCTAAAGTGGCAAACCTGCACTCTATACAAGCCGCATGTCTTGCCTGGAAAGTTAAAAAAAAAACCATGGAAAACATCTGAGAAAGCAGGGGAGTCAGAGAAGCATCCGTGCGGATGGGGGGGGCGGTCCGTCTGCAAGTCAACCGTTTCCCCCCCCCCCCCCGACTCTCAGGCCCATAATTAAGTGCGCCGCACAGACACACATTACCAGCAGCTGGGCCACCGCCATGGTCATAGGTCGTCATTCTTGCTGCCCTTTTGGACGCCTCAAACTTCAGCGCAAGGCAGGCTAGATGCATCGAATTGTTGTATGAGTAGGGCCTAGCATGCGCACCGTGTGACGGGCTTGTTTGAAAAGCAGTGACAAGTGATCCCTAGTGCGGTGGCACTCGCACAACTATCCTACAGCGCGCCTGGCACACTCCACAATGGCACTATCCCCGCCAACGGCAGCCAGGTATCATCCCGGGGGATCTAAGGGGCCCCAACTCTGTGGCCAAGATACATGATACATGTGCGAGTATCCAAACATTGCTTTTCGTACAGCGCTTTGTTTCGGGTTGGCATCTTAAGCGAAGCGGCAGCGTAAGCTATGCACGGATACACGTTTCAGTGTTTGGAGCATTTGCAACTTCTCCAGCTCTCTGTTGGCCCCGGAACGGATTAAACGGCCAAGAGCGTATTTTCATAGTCGGGCGTTGCAGGCCCTCGAATGTGCCCATAGAAGAGGCACCAGATACCTTGCCCAGCAGGCAACCCTCTGTAATTGCAAGCGTATGCTAGAAAGATACTCCTTCCAACAACACTACCCCGCCATCGCTTCAGGAAACCATGGCGGGGCATTCCATATTCACTATCAAGCCTTTCTAGAAGAACTCAAAAGTATTGGTCCTGCACAATGCCTCTGGTGTCTGGGTGTGGCAATGCAATAAAAATGTACCTGTGCCAATTCGATACAATGCACATCCGGGGTTCAGGGTATATTTCGGCGTTTGTGATGCTGCCCTGCGTTCTGGCGGCGCTACGCCTGCGCTACTGCACACAGCCACTAGACTAGACCCCTGTAATATTGGCAAAGCAGCAGTATTACAAGAGCATTACCTGTTTTTCCGCCCTCGGCCGCTGTTGCAAAGCCAACTAACTACCACCAAAACTTGTCAAACTTGGCTTCATCTTCTTCCCTCAACCCCACATCTGCCCGCGATCGGCCGGCGCACGTTGCTGTCGAACATGTCGGAGCTCATGGCGATAGAGAAGAGAGCACCTGGCACACTGCTGGCCTCCCGGCTCGTGCTTTCCAAAGCGAGAAAGCCTAGAGTGCTAGTAACAGGCGGATCAAGCTCACGGTTGGGGGGGTCTCATCTTTCCTGCACAGGCTCACACAACATGGCTCAACGCTGTAGATGCGTTCATTGCTCGTCATGAGTCGTATCCCACCGGACGCCACCCGTAACCATATCGGCCGAGGTGGTCCCCACACACACCTTTTCTACAGCGAGCTGGAACCGCCGGACAGTGCGAGCTTTTTAGCGATCTGACGGGAACTCTTTGCTTCTCTCTTCACAACTCATCTAAGCACACAGGATACGCATGTTACATTAGATCGCAGCAGTCCTCTGTGCCAACCAAAGTGGACAGCGGCGGCACCTAGTCATAGGCCTCCCCTTTACCGCCGTGATCGCCAGGGTTTCCTTTTCTCCCACCGTACCCCAGACGGAAGTGCAAGGCGCTCCACTCCATGCTACTTTGCGTCCGTTTTAACCGCTCTCGTACTCGTACATGTCGGATTCGTTACAAAGTATCATACAAGCCATCAGCCACTGCCTGTACTCCATGGAGGGAGGGGGCCAGAAGCGCCCACAATCGAGGTGCCTCTGATGCTATCTGGCCAGAAGCATCTCGGGCCCTTGTACTATTGAGGGTAAGATACCTCAGGCTGGGAATAACACGAGGAGTCTCACAGCAGATAATCTGGCAAGTTGCTCCATGCTCGGCTTTCCCGGGCTGGCGTCTCTGCTTACTTTCCGGCATGCACGCTCGGACGGGCGGATAGGCCGGTCTCTGGCTCGCCCAGCCAGCCCGTGGTTCGCTGTCGCCCATCGGTGTGCCTCCCGCGTTCGGGCAGAGGCCGTGAGTGGGTGGGTGGCCTCGGCTCTCTATAGTGGATGGCAGCCTGCGGCCGCCGAAAAGGTAGAAGCTGCTACGAATAAGCCAGGCCGGCCGGGCACCTCAAAGGGTGCCTCTGGCGGCTCCCTTTTTTCTTCGACTTCCCCGGTCTCCACGTTGTCCGCGAATGACCATGCCTGTTTCGCAAAAGAAAGGGTCTCTTCGCGTAGAAGCTTTCGTCTCACAAGGCAAGGCAGTGGAGCAGGCTCTGACCGTCGTTTTACCGTTGCAAGTGTATCTTACCTGTAAAGGGGGCTAGTAAGTCCACAAGACAATGCGATATGCAATTCGAGCCAAACAGCGCAGGCAAAACTCCATCTCGCCCCCGGCGGAAACGCGCTCCCGTGCATATGGCCACGCACGTGTACGGACAAGTACTGCTCTAGGCTGCATGGGCGTTGCATGGTCACATCGCCCTTCGGCGCCAGGGCTAATGAAGGGCCCCTAATGTAGCGCAAGTCGCCTGCTTCTCTCTCTCCGTTGTTGCGTCCTGGGTGTTTCCAGGTTGTTTCCCATCCTTCCCCCCCCCCCCCCCCCTCCCCCAATCCTACTTCCCTGTTTCTGGGCCGGACATCTAGCCTCTTGTGGCAAGAGGGTGGCCCCGGCAGTCTTCCTGCGCTGGCACGGCAGGTGGTCATGTCACGCTCGCAAAGAGCAAAAGCTCTCGCTTTTGGTCGGGCACAGCGCCTGGGAGCCGCCAGGGCCGGGAGGCAAACTTGACCCGATCCCGATTCGCTGATTCAATCTGGGGTACTGGGGTAAAAAGGTGCTTTAACGGATGACTAAGGGGTGCCTCGCCATGGTCCCATGGCCATGGAGAAAGGGCAAAAAGGGGGCTAACTGTCCGTGTCGATCAGAACAAGCAGGGGCGCCTCTCAATGTTGCCTGCAATAGCTAAATGCGGCGGCCACCATATGTGGAGACGATGATTCGCCATCCTCGTACGCGGCTAGAAGCAAGGGAGACTCGCTTTCTTTGCCTTTCTACTTTGCAACTGCGTGTTGGTCTATCATATACGGAGTCCGGAGTATGCCCATTCATCATACCGCAGCCTCGAACGGCTTTGTCCTGTCAGGCAGCGGCACCGCCATAAGGTTTGCCGGGCAAGCAACAATTGGCGCTGTGTGATTAGCCCAGGCCAGGATCATCTCCCATCTCCCCACACATTTTTTTTTCTTCTCCATGCTCCATCCCCTAAATATGGGGAACCCCCGGCCGGCTTGCTGAAATTTGCCAATATTCGCCGACATCGTAGCGCCCCGAGAAAACTCTGTCTTTGAACCCACTCAGAGCCGTTTCTGCCCGCGCTGTTGTGGGTCTTCTCTCCACTGCGGATGGAGAACTTGCCAGCGAGCTTTTGGCTGGTCAGGGGACTAGAAATGGGAGTCTGAGAGCCGTGTAAGATACGCGTATGCACGGATGTATACTTTATCCAAGTCGCGCCCAGGAACGCTCTGATACTTGAAAGGGCCCGCACTTGACTACCGTAGAGTTACGACTCGTAAAGCAGGAGCATTTTTTGAGGTTGATAGCCCGCTTCCTACGTCCAAAGGACAGGTCTTTTTGCGCCAGCTACGGAGTAGAGCTGCGGCATTTCTCGCTCGCCCAGTCTTCTCAGGGGTGTGGGCCGACTGTTCATAGGCTCACACGGAAAAGGAAAGATATTATGGGGAACAAGACCTTCGAAATTGGAGAACGGTCCACGGTCCACTACGGGAGAGTACTCGTACATAATGCGTACGTACGCCGTACGCCAATATCTGGTCCAGAAGGAAGCAGTCTGCCGATGCAGTTCCCCAGAATTTGGCCTCAAAAGGCAACATGAAAATGTGGCGTTGGGAATCATTCTACAGCGACAAGTCAACTGATATGGATGAAAAAGGAGAATCTCTAGTAAAGTTTATGACTCAAGCGACGGCTTGGAAGCGCAAATATTTGTTTATCTTATTCCTCCACATGCACCTTGAATGTTTGTCCGTGATCTCTCTCGTCTGGCTGTAAGAGGCCACCGACAGCCACTGACTCGAAGGCTAGTCGAACCCCTGCATAAGAATGGACACATGACCGGCCTGTTCCTGGCACGCTGAGCAGCAGAAGCTTTGGTGCTTGTGACTATGGATCGACGCTGCCACCAATAAGGAAGAACACCTGTGCTTCCATTTGGGGCATCTGCAGTCGCCCATTTCGGGAAGTCGCGACTCGGGCGGTGCTGTTTGGCCTCTACGCGCTCATAGATGACCAGACCGTGATGGCGTTTCGTGAGTATGTTCAACCTCAGTTTCAAACAGCCCAGCTTGTCTTGTGTTGCTGGTGCTTTTTGGGTGTGCCATGTCGCAAGTACACAGATAGGCACAGCTGTGATATGATCAACTGGCAGCCATTCTACAAGAGAAGATGGAAGCGCTTTCCATGGGCAGAATCGTGCCTTCCCGGTATTCACCTAGTCTGCCAATGGGAAAGAACTTTGCGTAGCAGGGGAGTTCCTGCCTCCAATGTACAAAGTAGCGTTACCTTTTAGATATATGCCGACTTCACCATGGCCAATTTCTACCATCACCAGAAATCACTGTTTGGGCCTCGCAAGTTCTTGGCTTCAACTCATTGTGGTGCGAATACCGCTGGTGGAGCCGCGGCCCGCAGTTGGCCAGAATCAATTTCCCAGCCTCGGCCACAAGCGCGCAATTTTCGTCTTCCGCCAACGCCGCGGACCAGAAATGACAACTGTACGATAAATGACCACAGAGCTGCTCACGCAGCACTCCCGACACCAAAAGAATCAACCGTACCGCCCGTCTCTGGGCAGCATGGCCCTGGCGCCGCACCTCTTCTCTCTGTGAACAAATCCGTCGACGTGTGGTTGGTTTGCCATGACCGTGCCGATCCGTGCGGCTCTGGTCCCGGCTCCACCGCCGTTACCACCGCCGCGGCCACGGCCCTTGCCGGAGCAGCAGGACATTGCCAGCCTGCTGACCGTCATCATCACCACCTCCCCGACGCCCTCGGCGCCGTCCACCGACCTGCTGTCGGCCGTGCTGGCCTCTTTCCGCGCCCACTGTCCGTCGCTTCTGGCCTGCCCCGTGACCGTTGTCTTTGACACATACGACCATGTCATGCCCCGGGCCCGTCTCAAGCGTGGCTGCGTCACGGCCGACGAGGCACGGTGCTACGAGGCCTACAAGGAGAACGTGCGCCGGCTGGTGATGCGCCACTGGGGGCTCACGAGCGGCGACGGACCGCCGCCGCCGTCGCCGCCTCCGGCCACCACAACCACACGCGTCGAGACCGGCCTCGCCGAGTATGGCTCGCCGCTCATTTCCGACAACACGGTCCAGTTTACCGTTACGACGGTTACCGCGGCTGCCGCCACTGCCTCCAGCTGGACAGGCTGCCGCTCCGTGTCGTTTATCGAGCCGGCGGCTCGCCTTGGCTTTGGCCTCGCTGTACGCACGGCCGTGCGTGCCGTGGCCACGCCCTACATCTGGGTGCAGCAGCACGACTGGACGCTGTCTGCAGACATACCCCTCGCCGCCCTTCTGGACGTCATGCGCACATCCGAGGCCAAAATGGCGGCCGAAACAGAGGACGGGTCAGCGCAGGCGCCGGCCGCAGCCTCCGCCGCAGCCACAGCTGCAGCCGTGCCGAGCAGCCCTCAACCAAACGACGAACAGTCGTACGGCAGCGGCGTGATCACCGATTCCGGTGGCTCAGCAGACCTCGAGCTTGACGAGACAGACCCAGATCTCGGTACTAGCCAGCAAGACAACGATGCCGATGACGGCAACGGCAACGACGAGCCGGTCGCACCGATCCGCTACATCTGCCTACCCTCGGTGCGCATGCTGCGCTATGCCATTTCGGCCCATGTTGTCAAGTTCCCGTCTCTCCGGTCTCTGACTAGGACCCTCAAGCACGACTTTTCCACACGCTCAACTGCCTCCGTGAAGGCCACCCAGACCCCGGATTTGCCTGTCCTATCGGGTGGCGACAGTGGCGGCGGCGGCGACGAGGGTGCTGTGAGCCCGAATTCGGCGTTGTCAAACAGCCGCGTGCCCCTGACTCCCCTCTTTTTCTGGCATGACAAGACGCACATTGCTTCGTCCTCCCACTACCTCGAGCGCGTCTTTGCTACGCGGCTGGCCATTGGCCGGGGGGATTTTATCGAAGATCACATCGGCCAGCGGGCTCGCTTCCAGATGAAGCACGACCCCAAGCAGTGGTACAGATGGGCCTGCTGGCTCTACTACCCAGCCGACGGCAGCCAGCTCTGTCTCCGCCATCTCCAGGGCCGCACTTGGCGTGGCGAGGACAAGGAGCGGGAGATCCGGCACTTGCACCGCGAACGGAATCAGTCGGCGGCATCTGCAGCAGCAGAAGCTGCCAAACTTGCAGCTTCGGCGGTGGAGTCGGACGCAAGAACAGCCTCCAAGGAAGAAACAGAAGAGTCGCTGACAGCGCCTTGGGATGTGGCACACTTCCAGCCAGATCACCTGGTCGGTGTCTTTGACGATGCTACCGGGCCGTAACTACATCCAACGAGGCGACGATGACAGCAGTGTGCACACGAAAAGATAGAGGGGATTGGGATATTTTATGCCATTTAGTGACGCGGATGCTGAAAAAATGCTTCAATCCCCTTTTTACCTTCTGTTTGCTTTGTTCCACTGCTTTCTTCACTTCTTCTCTGCTTCTGCCTTCTTCCTGGCGGCTGCCATCTTTTCATTTCTCTGCTTTCTCCAGAATGGGCCACGAATGTGAAGAACTTGCGAGTTAGCTTGGCCGATTTCGAGGTGGATGGCTAGATGGGCATCTCCGGGGACTCACCAGCGACAGCTCCGCCGACCAGGAACAGGTCTAGCAGTGCCCAGCCGGTGAAACACCAGCCAACGCCCATTTGCTTGGTGAGTGTCGGCATCAAGACGGCTGCGACGGCTGCGGCGGGATTGCGGAGCATGTTGCCCAGAGCAAAAGCCCCGGCTGCCTGCTGTGGAACACACTCTGTCAAGAAGGCCGTTGTGGCTACAAAGACCCAGCTCATGCCAAAGCCGGCTAGAAAACGTGTCAGGTGTCAAGGATGTCTTGCTTGCTTATGGGGGCGGGAAACACGCACTTAGAAATGTGGCCACAAGCACGGCGGCCGGGTGGATGTGCTTTGCCAGGAACCAGCCGTACATAAGAGAGCCGGCGGCGCAGACCAAGACGCCCCAGATCTGATCGACGAGGCGGTTCTCGGGAGGAATGGCACCAGCACCGTGCTTACCAGGCCCCGCGGGCCCTGCGGCGTCTTCCTCGCCTGCCTGTGACTTGCGGAGAGCCGCCAGCGTGTGCTTGCGGCGCCAATCCGACGCGCGCCCACCAACGGTCGAACCGGCCACCATGGCCAGGCCAATGGCCAGGTAGCTGGCGCCGACGGCGGCGGTGGACCAGTGGTAGGGTGCAGCACCAAGGCGGGAGGGCAGGTCGACGGCGATGGAAAAATAGGTGGCATACAGCACGGCAGTATTGGCCGACACAATGCCAATAGGGGGGTACGAGAAAAGGCGCCAGTAGCCGAGGAGCGTCGGCTTCGGCGGTAGGGGGCCACGATCTCCGGGCGGTGCCAGCGGTGAGGCCAGCCGCGGCGGCCAGCCGAGGACGAACCAGCTCCGCTGAGCGTACATGGCGCCGTTACCTACTCGGCAGCGCAGGGTTTCGGGCAGCGTCAGAGCCACGGCGAGGCCAAGGACGAATGCTCCGATGGCTGGCGCGGTCAGCAGCGTTGGTGAGGAGCGCAGTGGCCCAGAATGAACGAACCTAGAAAGCCAAAGATCCAGCGCCACGACGCGTTTCCAGCCAAAGCGCCGCCGAGCACAGGGCCCACGATAGGGCCGCACTGAGGGCCCAGCAGAAAGACGGACATGGCTGTGGCACGATGTTTTGGCTCGGTGATCTGGGGGTTAGCCAGGGCGGAGAGGGAGAGGAAACGAAAGAGTCGGGAGACGAAGAGGAAAAGAGATGGGAGACGAAGAGGAAAGAAAGAGACGGGAGACGAAGAGAACGAAAGAGACGGGAGACGAAGAGGAAAGAGAAGGGAGACGAAGAAGAGGAACTGAAAAGAGACAAGGGGGACACACATCAGCCACGGTGCCGGCACCAAGCGACACAACTGCTGACGAGCCAAAGGCCTGGACCATACGCAGGACCACCAAGGCGCCAAAATTGGCCGGAAGCGCTGCGAGGAGCACATTGGCGGCGATATAGATGAGCAGCGACGCCATGTACAGCGGGCGCCGGCCTCGCCAGTCGGCCCAGCCGGCCCACGCCAGCGGCCCCACGGCAAAGACGGCCATGAAGACGGTCACGGTGGCATTGACGGCCGTCTTGCTGACGCGGAACTGGGCTGCGAGCACGGGCAGGGCCGGCAGATAGATGCTGCCGGCGAGGGGACCAAAGGCGCCGGCGATGGTGATCAGGCCGAGAATGTAGCGGCGCCTGGCGGGAGAGTAGGCGCAGTATGGAAGCGGCGGAGCCGATGATGGCGGTGCCGGCGATGGCGCGGCAGAGACGGCTGCAATGGCCGTGCTGGCTGTTTTTGTCTCTGTTGGTGGCCTCGGGGGCATCGCATCCGTTGATTCCGGCGAAGAAACCGGGGCCGGGAGCGCCGGGGCGGATGGGGCGGCCACGGGTGCAGCCATGATCCGATATGAATATGATGCAGCAGCGGCGGCGGAAACAGAAGCTTGAAAGCAGAGAGAAGCAGAAACAGACCGCAAACACAGCACAAGCAACAGAACAACCAGACAGCAACAGATTGCAAGCACAGCACACAGCAACAAGACAGCAACAGAAACAACGGCAAGAACGGCCAAGTGGCTGCTGGGACGCCTTTATTGCATCACTAGGCTTGCGACGTCTCTCTACGCCAGACTATTGTCCAATACAATATGCATGCATCCAAGGCAACGGCAGCGCCTTATGCTGCGGTCCATCCTGCTCGAGCCTGCCCACCATGCCGCCTCGCTGCTCCTCACCGGCGATCTGCAGTGCGACGACGCCACGCTGACCTGCTTCGGCCCTCTCACGGCTCCTCCTGGAGCAAAAAAAAAACTGACTCAAAGACGCTCAAGATGGCAGGCGGAAGACTTCCGCCCTCCGCTCGATGCTTTGGTTCCATTGGTCCCATTCTGAGCGGGATTGAGCACGATATTTTTGGCCGCCACGGTCTTGGCGAAGACCACATCCGCAGCCCGGAAAACGGGCGGCTCACAACCACGGCGGTCGACCGACCACCGTTTTCTACAGCAGACCGGTTGGTTGGTTGTTTCAGAGCGCCCGCAGATGCGATGCCGACAGTGGCGTTGCCGGATTGACTCCCGGCCCTCGACTTCCCGCACAGCGCTACATGCTCGCCTTGCGCCTTCCTCACAGGCTCTCTGCCCCCTGCGTCGTGTTGTCCTGTTGTCCTGTTGTGTTGCTGGGCCGGACTGTTTCCCGGGAGATACTTGCCTCTTGTGCTGGCAGGATGTGTGCTTTTCGCGCTTTCGTTCTTTAGGCACTCTTTTCCCGAGCACTTTCTCCAGGCCCTTTCCCCGGAGCACTCCATTTCCCAACATCGCCATCCGTTGTCTTACTGCATGGTATAAATACGACCTCGCCTTTCCGGATATTTGTGGACGACGTTGCCACAAAGTCAACATCCTTTGGGCACATTGCTTTGCTTCTATTTTTAGCTTCAGAATCACCATTGACAGTTACACCAGAACGTCAGCTCAGCAACGCTCAGCCCCTCCTCTCCCCAGACTGTCCAGCTTATACACTGCAGGAATCCCTTTTCCGGCTCCTCCTCTTCGACCTCGCCATGAACCCCAGCTCAGGCTCGTTGAAGAAAGCGGGTGATGTCGCGGCCAAATCCGGCTCGCTGGTGCAGCATAAGCTGCTGCCGCAAGCCAAGAAACGGTATGACCCAGCCGGCAACTTCTTTCAGCCACACATCCTCGACGACCGGTCGACGTCGACGGCCGCGGTGACGGCGGCGATTGCGGCGGCCAAGCCCCTGCGCAGGACGTCGGCGCTCTGGGGCTGGGTCGTGCTGTGCTTCTCGACCGGGCCGACCAGCAGCATGGCCTTCAACTACGTTGGCGCCTGCATCCAGGCCACGGCCAACGCCGTCGGCCGCGTCCCGGGCACGACGGAGCACTGCTCCCGGCGCGGGTCCATTACGTGCGTGGTGCGCTTTGGCGGCCACGAGATTGACTATCTGAGCTACCTGTGCGTATATCTGTGGCCCCGGGTCTGCTGGCGGGGGGTCTGCCTCGGGAGGGAGCTTGAGAGCTGACAGCCAGCCAGGCTCTACCTCCGCGCAATCGGCCGGGCCCTCGAGGGCGTGGTGGCCATTGTGGTGGCGGGCGCGGCCGACTATGCCAACTTCCGCAAGCCGATGATGATGGGCTCGATCTACGTGTTTGGCCTCTTGGCGCTGCCGTTTGCCGCGCTGACGGCGCAGACCTACACGACACTCAACGCGCTCTCGGGCCTCTACTGCGCCCTGACCGTGGTCCAGGGCGTCTACACCGTCATTGAGGCGTCGTACGTGCCCATGTTCATGCGGTCCGTCGGTTGGTTTGGCCAGCAGCCGACTGCCGACGCAGACCCGGACGCGCGGCCCGTCCAGGCCCGGCGCGACCAGGACACGTGGACCAAGGGCAGCCGCGTCAGCGTGCTCGGGCTCGTGGCGTCCAACGTCGGCGGCCTGTTGGCCCTGCTGATTGGCGTCGTCCTGGTGTACTCGCGCGGCAGCTATGTGGCCTCGGGATACTCAAAGTGCGTGCGTGCTTTCCTCGGCGTGAGGGCGTCGCTAATCTGTCGCAGTTACCTCCTTGCTGTCACCATTGCCGGCTGTATCACCAGTGAGTTCCTCTCCCGTCTTCTTCCTCATTCTTCCCCTCTTCTTACCCCCCCCCGCTGACACTCCCAGTTGCCGTCGCCACGGCCGGCTTGTTTCTGCTGCCCGGGGTGCCTGGCAAGGCGAGGCCCGAGGGCCAGTCCCTCCTCTTACTTCCTTTCCGCACTTGTGAGCACTGCTGTGGTTTCTTTGTGCCCTGTTTGGTTTTTTTCTCTCTTCTTCACATGTCTGACGAGCACAGGGCTCTTTTTGTTGCGTTCGGTACCGCGGTACCCCCAGGCGTTCAAGCTCTGCATCGGGTGGATTCTGTGGAACACGGCCTACAGCAACTTTCTGGGCCTGCTCAGCTCCCTCTTTCTCGAGGTGGCGGGCATCACGTCGGGCAGCAGCATCTACACGGTGTACTCGTTTACGGCGGTCATCTTTGCCGTCATGGGGTCGCTTTCATGGATGCTGGTCTTTGGCAAGACGCTCCGGCGGTCTACGGGCGCCGCCCGCCCGGCGGGCGGACGGGGTGCGCCGCTGGTGTCGGAGGCGGCAGAGGCGGAGGCGGCGGACACGCCGTCGGCGACGGGCCGGGTCAAGATGTGGGCGTACGCCTTCCTCAGCGTCAACATTCTGTGCGTGTTCTGGGGCTGCCTGGGCATCAGCAGGCGCACGGCCATTGGGTTCAAGCACGTGGCCGAGTTCTGGGTGGCGCAGTTTCTGTTCATGAGCACCAGCAGCGCGCTGCGGTCGTACAACCGCATGCTCTTTGCGTCCTTTATCCCGGCGGGCAGCGAGGCGCTCTACTTTGGGCTGGAGATCACGCTGGACCTGGCGACGGGCTGGATCAACCCGCTGCTGCAGGGCGTGATCCAGGACCACACGCACAACCTGCGGTACCCGATGCTGCCGAACCTGTTTCTGATGCTGATTGCGCTGGCGCTGTATGTGTGGGTGGATGTGGCCCGGGGCATTGAGAACGCCAAGACGCCGCTGGTGTCGTCTGAGGTGTCGGAGAGCACAGAGACGACGGGGCAGTGATGAAGAAGAGAGAGAGAGGTGGGTATGTGAGCATTCTTGAAAAGTGCTGTCTGCACTATGAAATTCTTATTTCACCTGTTTAGGGTCAATGACACGATGATTCTAGGATGCTGCTACCTCTTTTCGACGACGAGGCGCAAGGCGCGCGGGTACAGCGGCCCAGCCTGGGAGTCAGCACAAGCCTAGCACAGGGGAAAGAAGCAGACGAAACAAAAGGACACACGGGCGTCATGCGCTCTGGCCAGGTGGGATCGAGACGCCAGGCCAGGCGCAGGACCAGGACGGCCAGGGTGACGCGCAGCTCGAGCAGGGCAAACTTCTCGCCGAGGCAGGCGCGCGGGCCGCCGTGGAAGGAGGCGAACTCGGCGCGGGCGCGGTGGCGGCGGTACTTTTGCTGGATGCGGCTACAGGCGAGCGCGGCGTCGTCGGCGGTGAGGGGGCTGGGGCCGGGGCCGGGGCCGGGGCCGGGGCCGGAGCCGGAGCCGGAGCCAGAGCCGGAGCCGGAGCCGGTATCGTCGAACCAGCGCTCGGGCCGGAAGGCGTCAGCATCGGGGCCCCAGACGGCGGGGTCGCGGTTGGTGGCGTAGCAGTGGTAGCCGACATAGGTGCCGCGGGGGATGAGCACAGCGTTGTCGCCGCCGCCGCCGAGGAGCAGGTCGGCGTTGGCGCGCCGGTTGATGAGCTGCGAGATGGGCGGATACAGCCGCAGGCTCTCATAGAGCACAGCCGTCAGCCAGGGCAGAGCGGCCAGGCGCAGGGCGAGGGGGTCGTTGTTGTCTTTTTGGTTTGTTTGATGTTTTTCCTTTTCCTTTTCGTCCTTGTTTTGGTCTTTTTTGTCCTCCTTTTCGGCTGTGTCATTCAGATCTCCCACGGACGCCACCTCTTCATGGAGGCGCTGCTGGGCGGCCGGGTGCTTGGCCAGCAGATACAGCGCCGACAGCAGCAGCAGCTGCGGGTTCTCCTGGCTGGCCACAAAGGTGACGGTCAGGTTGTCGCGGAACTGGCGCGCCGTCAGGGCGCCCGACCGCCACGCCGCCAGCAGGCGCACGCCCAGGGCGTCGGCGTCGGCGTCGGCGGCAGCGGCAGCGTTGGCGTCGCCGCCGTCTTTTTTAACGCCTTGGGCAAGGACCAGCTGTCTCTGGAGCGCGTCGGTGAAGCGGCAGGCCAGGCGGCGGGCGCGGCGGCGGCTGGGGATGGGCAGGGCATCGAGAAAGGGAAAGTTCATGTAGACGGGGCGGAAGATGGCCTGCTTGACGGCCGACTGCAGCCGGTGCAAGGGGGCGTCGGCGCGCTCGAGGGTCTGCCGGTCAGGACGAGAAGGAAGGGGGGAAAAAGAGGGGGGACAAGTGTACCTGGGGGTCGCCCAGGCCGAGCAGCTCGGCCGAGATGGCCATGGTGAAGCGCTGCAGCAGGTCCTGGACGGGAACGGGGTTGCCGGTGGGTATGGCGGGGGCGGATTCGGCGGGGGCGGATTTGGCGGGAGCGGATGGGGCGGCGGACTCGGTGGACTCGGCGGACTCGGACTTTTTTCCGGCAGACCCGGACCCGGCCCCGGACCCGGACCCCGACCCCGACCCGGACCCCGACCCCGACCCCGACCCCGACCCCGACCCGGACCCCGCCTCCGACCCCGCCTCGAGCAGCAACGCGGCCAGCGCCTCGGCATGGACGGCCAGCGGGCGCGCATCGTACGTGCGCTGCAGGCCGGGCTGGACGACGGCGCGGAAGCGGCGCCAGGCGGCACCGCGGGCGGAGATGACGTTCTCGCCCAGAAAGGCGGCCAGCACGCTGTACGGCTGCTTCTCGTGGTTGCCGCTCTTTTCAAACTCGCCGTCGCGGCGCAGCACCTCGGCCAGCCAGCCGGGCCGCGCCACCACCACGTTCCAGCGCGCGCCGAAAAAGAGCTTGACGGCGCCGTGCTGCCGCAGCGGCCGCTCCAGATGCCGCACATACAGCGCCGCCTGGTCGACGTCGCACACCAGCGGCAGCAGCGCCACCCAGAACGGCACCGCCGGGATCCCGCGCGGCTCGGCCGGCGGGCGCAGCAGCAGCGCCGCCACAGCGGCAAAGACGACAGCTTGGCCGAACGCGACAAACAGCCAGGCCATGGAGAAAGAACCGGCAGGAAGATGGAGGACGTAGCTGAAGATCTATGGAGAGGCTATGATTTCTCGGGTAGAACGCCAAGATGAGAACGGAGGTTCGAAAGACTTCTGCAGAGCAAGGTGGAAGAAGCAGAGCACCGTGCAAGAACAGACACCCGGCCAAGAGCTATAAATCCTGGGCCGCCGCAGCACCTCTGGGCGGAAGCGCGCCGCGTGCCAAGCCATGTTGCGGAGTCATCGGCCGCGGGCTTGTCATAGCTCGACGCCTAGGTGCAGAGACGACGTTGCATGCACGCATAGTGCACGCATAGTGAGAGCACATTTGAGAAGGATTGCGCCAGGACATTCCGGGTGTGGTCGGGGAGTGGTCAAGAGGGGGGGGAGAGAAAAGGGGGGGGGGAGAGAAAGGGGGGGGGAAAGGGGGAGGTGGACGAGTCGGGTGACTGCGATGAGGCTCTTTACGACTGCAAAATCAGACACAGCAGCCACGGGCCAGGGGGCTATGCCGAGCTGCTGCAGCTGTGCCGGCGGTGACACAAGAAGGATGCTGATGCTGGCTGACGATGCTGACAATGTGCTGACGATGCGGCAGGACGGCAGGATGGGCAGGATGGCCGCCCTGGAGGCTGGCGAGCGGCTGAAGCTAAGCCAGGATCGGCGCAGCCGTGGGGATGCCGCAGACCGATTCCGACGCTGAAAACGACGTGTAGCTGCGACTGTGGGCACGCCCGCCTCGGCCAGCCCCGTCTCGGGGCACCGCTGAGAGCCGCCACGTCCGCCAGGAATGTCGTCGCCGTCATCCCTTGGCCGCCCAGCCAGCCAAGGTGTCTGTCTCGTTTAGGGGCTGAGCACAGTCTATTCTCGTCTCAGGGACTGAGCACAGTCTATTCTCGTCTCGGTGGTCTGCTCTCGTCTCGGTAGACTGACACGGTCTGATTTTCTCTTTGCGTATAACTCGTCTTCTACTTCTCCCTGACTTTCAGTCTCTGGCTTCTGCTCGTCCGTCCTGTCTTCCTCCATCACCTCTCCTGCCTTTCATCACCTCCTTCACCCCCATCATGAACAACGGTGACTCGCTCTACCACCGCTTCCGCGCTGCCTACAGCCGCACGCCCTCGGTGGCGGCCCCGGCCCTGCTCTTCTGCACGGGGCCGGCCCGCGCGGCCGTCGAGCAGGCCTGGCCGGAGCTGGCGCCCCAGCTGCCGCCGCCCGCCGCGGCTCTGGCGGTGAGGACGGCCTGCGTCCGGCTGCCGCTGCCGCCGCCGGCCGAGGAGGACGGCGGGACCGGCTTCACCGTCTTTGAGATGCAGCGCCCGGGCGAGGACCACGTCGTCGGCCTGCTGGTAGCGGCCCTGCCGGCGCCGGCAGCAGAGGGGCCGCACGCCCTCGACGCCCTCTTTGCCGGCATGGTCCTGCGACAGACCGAGCTGTGTGCCGAACCGGAGCCGCGTCCGGATGCCGCCGCCGATGCCATTGTGCGGCTGTTTGAGGAGCGCCTCCGCTACGACATTGGCGCCGACGACGACCAGTGGACCGCCGGCGGCCGCGCCTACTTTTGCGAGCGCGTCGCCCACTTCACCGCGCGCCGCCGCCGCGTCGACTTTTGCCTGCCCGCCTTCCCCTGCAAGTCGTCCAACCCGGACAAGGTCGCCGGCACCCGCCCGGACCGTGGCGAGGCCCTGGCCCTCGCCCGCCTGCACGCCTTTGTCGCCGCCGTCGAGGCCGTCTACGCGCCGGGCGCCCAGGTGTGCATCGTCAGCGACGGGCACGTCTTTAGTGATTGCAGTGGGTGTTTTCTTTCTTTTCTTTTTCGTTGTCCTTCTTCTCTCTTCTCTCTCTCTCTCTCTCTCTCTCTAATCCCAGTCGGCGTCGACGACGACGCGGTAGACGACTACGGCCGCCGCCTGCGGGCCATGAACGACGCCGTCGCCGACCGGCCGGGCCGGCTCGGCTTCAAGTCGCTCGTCGACCTGTTTGGCCTCGCCGGCCCGGACGCCCCGGACGCCCCGGACGCCCCGGGCCCGGCCGCCGCCCTCCTCGAGGCCGCCGTGCCCCCGCTGGACCACCTCATCGGCACGCGCCAGACGCCGGCCGCCGAGCTGTCGCGCCGCGTGCTCATGGCCGGCTGCCAGGCGCGCCCGGACCGGCTGCGCGCCCGCATCGCCGCCGAGGAGCCCGCCGTGCTGCGCCTGTACCGCGGCTTCTCGCGCTTCATGCTCGAGGACCTCGACCGCAACCCCTACACCTGCGCCCTGTCCCGCAGCCGCCGCCGCAAGCTGGCCGCCCAGGTCGCCCTGCAGATGATCCAGGTGTGTCTCTGTGTCTCTCTGTGTCAATCTGTGTCTCTCTCTCAGATCCTGCCCACCGACCCCGGTCCTGACGCCTTGCCCAGCGCAACCAGGCCTACTCCAACCTCGTCGAGCTCGTCTTTCCCTGCCACGTGCGCCTGTCAATTCACGCGTGAGTCCTGAGTCTCCTTTTCACGGGCTCCTTCGTCTTCTAAACTCTGACCCCCAGCCACCGCAACGACGGCCCCAAGTTTGGTATCCGTCTCTTTGGCCCCGACGTCCGCGCCACCGACACGCTCTCGCCCGACGGGCCCGCCACCGCGTCTGCGGACCTGCTGCACGTGCCCACCGCATGGCACAACTGCGTGGTCGAGGTTGAGGCCGAACCCGAGGCCGAGGCCGGGGCCGAGGCCGGCCCGCGCCGCACACACGTCTACATGACCAAGGCCAAGGTCGTCCGCGAGGCCCTGGCCTCGGGCGCCTTTACCGGTGGCTGGGCAGATGCCGGCGGCGGCGGCGGCGGCGGCGGCGGCGGCGGCGGCGGCCTGTTTCGGCTGCGGCCGGCCAACAATCCGGGCCCGATTCCGGGTCCAACCCCGATCCGGGGCCCGGTCCCGGTCTCGGCCCCGGTCTCGGCCCCGGATCCGACGCCGGCGCCGGCCTGCGCGCAAGACGCCGACACGGCCTTGTCGGCAGCCTGGCGCCGTGCCATGGCGGCCTGGCTGCACGGCTTTGCATCCATCTACAGCCTGCGCATGCTGCGGCACAAGAGCAAAGAGGCTGCGCCGGAACGGCGCTCGCCGCAAGCTGAAACCAGCTAGCACTATCAGACATGAAAGGCGTATTGGATCTTGGCTTGGGTGAAGCGTGCAACGGCGGCTTGTGATTCAGTTCCAAGAGTGCAACGGCGGCTGGTGATTCAGTTCCAAGAGTGCAACGGCGGCTTGTGATTCAGCTCTTTAAAATACAATAAAAGTCCCTCTATGATCGACTCCTGTGTCTAAGCACGCACTTGCCTATTCTCCAGTCTCGCTGTTTACGCGTAAGAGCAAACACATGTAAAAAGTTAAAGAAAACATTATGCGCGGACATCACACCTCCACCGCTTCCGAAAAATCTCACAATGCCAGAAACGCCGATTTTTTGCCTACAGAGTTCCTGTCGAGTGTACATCAAAAACAAACATACGGGGCCGAGATCACCGAGACTTCTGAAATGTCCAAAAGAAGACGGTCTTTGGCTGCGGCGAGGCACTGCTTCAGGCGCTGCCAGCGACGACGGCTGCCGTTCCGAGCCAGGGATGCGCCGCACTAGGGCGCATCTCGGCGCAGAATGCCGGGCATCGAGAGGTGGAAGGGGTGCACGGGACGCTGGATGTCCATGCTGCGGCTCGGGCCGTGGCGCGCGCCGCCCGGTGTGCGCGGGTTGGCCACGTTGACCCGCCCCGTCCGCGAGGTGATGCGCATCGGCAGGTGGTCGCCGTCGCTGTCCGAGTCGTCCTCGTTGCTGCCGCCGTGCGGATCCTCGTAGTCGGCCAGCCGCATAAAGTAGTCGGCCAGCCCGTCCACGCTCGGAGTCCCCACAATCATGTCGTAAGTGGGCGGCGGCGTCATGAGCTCCACCGGCACCGGAGGCGGCGCCTCGTCGGCGTCAAACGCCGGCGGCGCAAAGGACGGCACGCGCAACAAATGGATCGGCCGCGCACTCTCGGCGGTTGCCTGCTCGCTCGAGGCCATGTGTGGGTAATACGCGCTGCTGTTGCTGCTGCTGCTGCTGCTGCTGCTGTTTGGCAGATGAGGCGGCGAGACCGCTCCCATGCCGTCGCTGCTGTCGCCGCCGGCGCTGCCGGTGCTGCCGGTGCTGCCTGATGAGGACATGGACGTGCGGGACTGCATGGCGAGGTGGGCCGCGGGCGGCATGGCCGGCAACCGCGCCGCAGCGGACTGCTGTTGTTGTTGTTGCTGCTGCTGCTGCTGCTGCTGCTGCTGCTGTTGCGTGCTAGTGTTCATATCCGGCAAGATGACAGGACTGCCTGTGGACATGATCGCCGTGGCATCGGGGCACCCGCAGGTGGAGGTGTTGTGGCGGCGGCGGGTAAAGGAGGCGTCGGGCCCCGAGTAACGAGGCAGGGCCGTGTTGGCCTGGGTGGCCAGGCAGTGCAGGACGGTAAAGGGCGAGTCGATGCTGATCTCAAAGTGGCGGCGGCGCTTGCCTTCGGGGTCGTCGGGGTCGATGCGGGAGATGCGCATGACGACCTTGATCCAGTGGTAGACGTTGGCATTGCGCCAGCTGCAGTCGGGGTGCAGGCGCAGGCTGGCGTCCTTGGCCATCTGCTCGCAGGTGGGAATCTGCACGTTCATCTCAATCTCCGTGCTGCCCCAGTAGTACTCGAGGCCCAGGTCCAGGTCGCCGAGCAGGTTGTCGGACGGCTCCGGCAGCGGCTCCGGGTTGACGTGGTTCTGGCGCGCCTCGCGGGCGCGGTGGCGCGACGCGGTGGCGCGGGCCTCGGCGCGCTCCGCTGGCGACAGCTCGCCGCCGCTCAGGATGTTGACCTCGCTGCCGACGTACTTGTCGTCGAGCGGCTTGCCGGCCGACTTCTCGAGCAGCAGGATCTTGCGGCCGGGGTCTTTTCTAGTGACGCGGCGGTTGTTGGTCCAGTACTCGGCCGTCTCGGTGACGTAGACCTTGAGGCGGTGCACCTGCACCTTGGCCAGCGGGGTCAGCTTGAAGGCGATGGGGATCTTGGAGCCGATGGGGAAGGATTTGCCCGAGATGACAATGTCGTAGAACAGCTGGTCCTCCCAGCGGCGGCTGATGGAGATGGGCTCGACCGTCTCGAGCGAGAGCTGGTCGGGCACGCGGATAATGTTGATCTCGCGCGATCCGTGCAGGTTGGGCTTGAAGGCGCCGGCGCGCTCGACCGTGGTCTCCAGGTCCCACTTGACCGAGCCAAAGGGCAGGCGGATGGTCTCGAGCTGGTGGTGGTCGATGGGCATCTCAATGGTGTACTCGTACGTGCCCGGGTAGAAGACCTTGTAGCCCTTGGCCTGCACCGAGTGTGCCATGGGCGAGTCGCCTTTGCCGAAGCTGCGCTGCTGCACCTGCTGCAGCGAGAGCCGCTTGATGTCCTTGGCGGTCATGCCTGCATTGTTGGCGTGGTGACCGCATCCGCTGCTGCCGCTGCTGCCGCCGCTGCCGCCGCCGGCGAGGGGGCTGCTGGCGCCCGGGGCGAGCTTGACCAGCGCGGCCGACAGCGAGTCGTCTGGCGGGTTCCGGAGAGAGTAGGTGCACTGGTTTCCGTAGGGCGTTTCCCAGCTGCTGTGGACGGCGTTGAAAAAGGTGAGGACCTGCGTGCGCAGAGACTCTTCCTCGTAGAGGTCCAGCTTGGTGGGCGGGATGCCCTCGGGCCACTCGGTGCGGGCAAGGCCGTGCAGCTTGACGGTGATGGAGCGGATTTTGATGTTCTTGGTGACGGTGAGCTGCAGCCGTCCGCGCAGGAGCGAGGTGCTGTTGTTGGTGCTGCGCCGGGTCGTGCCGTCGTGGTCGAAGCCGGAGAGGAAGACGGTGGGCTCGGCCAGGGCAATGGTGCAGGCCAAGCCGCCGCCGGAGGCGAGCGGCTTCTCGCTGACGTCGGAGACGGACGACGTCATAATGTTCTTGACGGACCGCACGGACATGAAGCTATTGCGGTGGGGGTGGCTGACGACAATGGCGTCGCCGAGCGGGGGCGCGCCGGGCCGCAGGGGTAAAGCCATGGAGGAGCGGCCGGGGCCTGCAGCAGGAAAAGAGTGTCTCTGGGCAGGTGTCCAGGCCGGGGGAGGAGGAGAGCGACGCTGCGAGGCTGCGCAAGGCGGCGCTGTCGATGCAGCCGGAGGCGGCGGCGGCGGCGGCGGCGATAAGCTCTCTTCCGAGGAGGGATGAGAGCGCGACCGTGAGAGCGAGAGGCGGTGGTGGCGCAGGCTGCGCAGGCCCGAGAGTCGGCTATCAGCCGGGGAGGAAGAAGAGGCAGGAGGAGGGTGCGATGCAGAAGCAACAGCAAGTGGCACGGGAGAAGGGGTCAAAGAGGCACGTGTTTCGGCGGGTGCCGAGGATGTTGGTGCTGTTGCTGTTGCTGTTGTTGGCGCTGGCGCTGGCACTGGCGCTGGCACTGGCGCTGGTGCTGACGCTGGCGCTGGCGCAACGTCCGGGGAGTCGGAAGCCGGCGCAGGTGCAGTTGTGGCGAGGGATGGCCGGGCCGGGGAAGACGGCGGCGACGGCTGCGACGGCTGCGACGACGACGGCGACGACGGAAGCGACGAAGGCAACAGTGACGGCGACGGCGACGGCGACGGCGACGTGATCAGCGCGGCCAGCAGCTTTCCAAAGACGCGGGCACGAGTGGACGGGGAGACGGCGGGGACGGCCGGGCTGAGAGGCAGCGAGGCGGGGTTTTTCTGCGCCGGATTGGGCGGTTTCTTGCCAGATTTGCGGGCTTTGGGCTTGTGCTTGTTCCTGAGCTCAGACGGGATATAGTCGGCAGGAAAAGAGACAATGTGGATGGTGTGGGGGCGGCGTTGACGCGGGCGGATGGGAGGGGTCGGAAAGGCCGGCAAGCCGGAAGGACGTAATCGGCGCTCTGGCTGGTGGCGCGACGTGAAGAGAAAGGTGCCGTTGCCGACTGCAGAGCGGACGCCGAGGGCGCTGGCGAGTTGGGAGCCAGTAAGCGCGGCCTCGCTAGGGAGGATATGGGGCGGGGTCTGAGAGTCTGCAGCAGAGGCGGCCATAACGGGGCTGTGTCAGTGACTTTAGCCCTTTATAACGGCGTTTTCAACGGCATTGTGCTTCGGCCGAGCAGCACATAAATAGCCGCCAAGACCAATAAAGCAGCGAGAACAATACACTGCAACAAAAGAAAGAAGGAGAAAGCAGTGCTTATATGTATCATAAGTATCGATGGGAGGGGGGATCAGAACACACAATCGTCAGGGCCAGAAGCCGAGGAATGACCGCTGACGGGTCGTGGCGACGACATGGTGGCGGAAGCAACGGCCACGCACTGCGCTACCGAGCTCGAGCCAACGACAAGGGGGGCCGCCGTTGCCGGTAAAGAGAGAGACGGCGACGCAGAAATCAGGCCAGACTTGGCGATGCTGTAAGGCGAGAGAGGAGTGTGGGTAGTGACGAGATGAGTAGAGGAGAAGGTGATAAAAAGGAGAAGACGAGAACCCGAGACCCGAGGAGGAGAATATGAGAGCAGTGAGAAAACACTGAAGGAAGAAGAGAGAATTCGGAAGAAGCGAGCATGCAGAGGTGCCAAAAGGTAAAAGACAGAAGGCAAAAGGCAAAAGGCAAAAGGCAAAAGGCAAAAAGGGCAAAAGACAGAACAAGACACAATACGAGACAGACTTAAGACAATCCGACACAAGCAATCACACGAGACACTTACATTGCCAGCACGCCGCGTTGCAGGGTACCACGGTTGAGAACGGCGGTCAGGAAAAGACGATGCGGTGATGAGAATCAAGGCGGCGGCCGGGCGAGAACAGGAATGACGATCCGGTGTCTTTACGGCGGTTCGAGGTACATGCACTGACTACATAACTTTCCTCTGCAAGAGGAAGGATCGGCGCAACCACAGCCATCTTCGATCGATTTGCGCTGCCTGCGCCGGTCGTGCTTGCTTTCCTCAATGCCTACCCAATGTGGCCGGACTAGCGCCGCTTCCTAAACACGGGGCAAGTGCCCAAGCAACTTACCTTACACGTATACGAGAGAGGAACGCAGTTTCCTTGTGACGACAATGCGCAAAAAACGCAGGCCAAACGGCTGGTGGAACCACGGCTCCACCACACCTCAAGATAGTTTGACAGCACGGACGGCCGATCATCACGCACTCTGGACCAGGGCCCGAAAACAGAAATGAGAGTGACAAAGAGAAGAGACGTGCGCCCACACTGAGGGGAGAGGGGGGAGGGGGAAAGAGACAATGTCGCGCATGCCATTTTGAGATGCGAGACATAGCACCAGCGCCAAATGGCAGCCTTTATGGCAGCACGGGAGCCGTGTTTCATAGTTTCACATGGGAAGGCGCGCGCCGCCAGTCCGACCGCGCCTTCCTCGGCTCTGGGTCGCGGAGTACGAGTATTCCAAGCTTTGCTCGTACGTATCTGTGGGCCGACGTCTTTCGGCCGGTCGAGATGCTCGCCAGCTTTGCCGATTTCCGGAATGCTGTCCATGTCCCGGCAATGCGCCGTCACGCGGCCTTTTTTTTCACTGCCGGCGCCGCATCATCCGACGACAGCCTCTGATTCGCAGCAACGCTGTCATGCGCCGGCCTGGGTGGTAATGCCGTTGCGCTAGTGCCCATCTTTGGCACTTTCTCCAGGAAATGCGACTGTTTGATTCGCGGTGCCTGCAAATGACGCAGCTTTGCCTCTGTCAAATAACTGACATATGTACACTTACTCTCCACAGGCTAAACAAGCTCCTGCACAAACTTTACAAATTTTACAGCTCGTACGACGCTTGCGGGACACGCGGGGGCCAAGGCCGTTTCGCGCACGAAATCCAATAATAGAGAAAAAAAGAAAAAAAGAGAAAAAGAGAAGAGAAAAGAGAAAAAGAAGAA
Source organism: Graphilbum cf. rectangulosporium (assembly GCA_019925645.1). NCBI lineage: Eukaryota > Fungi > Ascomycota > Sordariomycetes > Ophiostomatales > Ophiostomataceae > Graphilbum > Graphilbum cf. rectangulosporium. The sequence goes on from JADHKI010000008.1 coordinate 425,604, forward strand.
AAAAATCCAACAGGAGCGTAAAAGCCGCATTCTTTTCTTCCGCACGGGCGTCCCAGCCGCACCGCCGTTCTGCTGTCTCAGACGTCAAGTGGGCACTCTGCGACATTGCCATACAGACCGGGGCTGTCTGTCTCGCAGCCCCCGTGCTCGTTGGCGAGTCCTGTTATTTAACCTGTCTCTCCGCCGCGACCGTTACGGCCTAGTTTCGAGCCGCGTCTGCTCTTCTCCATCCCGTAGCTTCGGGGCACATTTCATCCCTCACGTCATACTTCACGTGCACATCTCCACCCAAAAAACTTGCCGGCGCATCATTGGCCAATGGGTTTGGCCAGAACAAGGGGATAGCTCGGGATTGAGATGCTCAACGACCGCTACGTCGAGATCTCCAAGGCGTAGATCTGTCAGAGCTTTATTCTCCGTACTTGGATGAAGAATTCTGTCAAGACTTGCAGCTTTGGAATCTGAATAATCATAATGTATCCCACTGAATGGAAGCACTGAACACAGTGCAGTATTTCCAACGTAGATTTATGTACTTTTGGCAGGAAAGCCTGCTAAAAACACTAAAGCCATCCCGCTTTGAGACGCACTTCTTTGGATCTTGGGTGGCAGATACGTCATTGGGCCTGTTGATGTCTTCTCTGCCGTGCCGCCAACTTTTGGTGGTCCAAGATGGGCTTTGCTTCCGAAATAAAGAGACAAGGCTGATGAAGCCTAGCCCGTACATCTAAATCCTGAGATGAGCGCCGAGTACCGGTATACGTCAGAGCAGTAAAATCCGGGATCGGCCGCGCCGTAGCCTTGATTGGAGGGCAGTAAAGTTGAAAGCGAGTTTCGTAAAGCTGCACTCGCAGCGAGAGAACTGCTGATACAGTCGGAGAAGCGCAAGTATATAAACACTGCCAACCTAAAATGAAGTCGGACGAAGCTACACGAACATAAAAGGCGAAAAAAAAAAAGCAGCAAAAAAAACGACAGAGGCATGGTTCGAACATGCGCGGCCGAAGCCATGAGATTGCTGTTGCCGGTTAGGCATTCAAGTCTCACCCATTAACCACTCTGGCACTCTGCCAAAGAAAATCTGTAAAATTTAGCGCGTCTTTTAGAGCTATAAAGGCTCGCTAGCTCACAAGCCCTTGGAGCAGTGTACAAACCTCGAGAGCGATTCAGATTGCCTGGATCGAAAATAGAGCATACGAGAGTTGGAGCATACGTTGTGTCGCTTACCCTGGTTCCTGAAGCAGACAGGATGGACAGCGGATTGCAGGAAAATGTTTCAGAAGTAGACAGCGCAGACGCCGCCGTGTCTTTGCTACCTGTGTCAAAGGCCGAGGACTTTCTGAGCGTGCAAAGCCGCAGCTGACTAACTAGCGCAATCGAACCCCACAAAGGGCAACGCGACGCGCCAGAAAGGATGTCGACCCAGACCACCCGCCTTGACCGGCGCCGACGATTGCAAGGCCCCTTCCATGCCGCTCCCTGCTGCTGGTCATCGACACTGCCGCTGCTGCTGCTGCCGTCGCTGCTGCCGCCGCCGCCGCTGCAGTGCCTCACATGGAGTCGGAGTCCGGCGCCAACCTGGCTCGGCCTTTTGAAGGGGTCGTTTTGTGCTGCACGAGCATCCCAGTCGACCACCGAGTGAGTGTGAACGATTCTCTGCCTCTCTTAATGTTCTTGCCTGGTGTCTGGGCTGACGGACAGACGGACATTGCCAACAAGGTGACGGAGCTGGGCGGCGTCTACGCCTACAACCTGACCAACGAGGTGACGCATCTCGTCGTGGGCGACTTTAACACGCCAAAGTACCGCCATGCCGCGGCCGAGCGCCCCGACATCCGGCCCATGTGCGCGGGCTGGGTCGGGGCGGTGCTGGACCCGTGGATCCGCGATGCGCCCATGGACCTCGAGGCGCTCGAGCGGGAGTGGCAGCTGCGGCCGCTCGAGGCCCACGGCGGGCTGCCGGGCGGCCCCCACGGCGAGGCCGTGGAGCGCGGACGGCTGCTGTGCTCTGTGACGGGTTTTGATGAGGGTGAGTTTTGTTTGCGTGGTCGGTGGGCGGGCCGTTAGTTGTCCGGCCTGGGAGAGAGAGAGAAGTGAGCTGACGAGTATCCGCCACAGAGGACCGGCAGGTATTGATCAACATGATTGTGCAAAACGGCGGCGTCTACAGCGGCGACCTGACCCGGGCGGTGACGCACCTGATTGTCAACCGGCCAGAGGGCCAAAAGTACGCGGCCGCGATCCGGTGGGGCGTGCGGGCGGTGACGATTGAGTGGCTGCACGACTCGGTCCGGCGCGGCATGATCCTGGACGAGACCAAGTACGACCCGCAGCTGCCGGCGGAAGAGCGCGGCGTGGGTGCGTGGAAGCGCGATGCGGACTACGACCGGCCGTCGATTCTGGGCAAGCGCGCGCGCGAGGCCGCCGTCCCGGAGGCGGAGAAGCAGGGGCGGCGCAAGCTGCGCAAGACGACGAGCATGAAGCTGGCGGCGCAGCGCGACAACCTGTGGGGAGAAATTCTCGGGAAGCCGGCACCGGCGTTGGCATCGGCGTCGGCGTCGGCGTCGGCGTCGGCAGCAAGGGCTACCCCGGGTGAGCCGCTGTCTGCCCCGGCAGCGGCGGCGGCGGCGGCGGCGGCGGCCCCGGCGACCGCAGCGGTGGCAACACCCCGGGCGGCAGCAACCCACCACCACCCCCGGGGTGTGCTGGCCCGGGCCGTCTTCTGCATCCAGGGCTTCTCGGCGTCGCGGACCGAGGTGCTCGTCAACGCCGTGGCCACAATGGGCGGCACCGTGGAGGCGTCGCTCGAGGAGATGAGGACGACGGCGGCCAGCATGCGGCTCGACCCCGAGCTGGCCACGGCGGCAGGCGACGCGGCCCCCGACACGGCGGCCGCCATCTCGCAGCACGTCATCGTGCCGCAGGACGCACGGCCGGAAGCGCGGCCGGCGGTGCCGGACGGCGTGCACGTGGTGACAGAGTTTTTCATTGAAAAGTGCCTGCACAAGAAGCGCTATGTGCGGCCAGGCAGCGCCGAGGCCGTCATTGGCAGCCCGTTTCCCGTCTTTCCCATTGCCGGCTTCGAGGCGCTGTCGGTGTGCACGTCGGGCTTCACGGGCGTCGACCTCAACCAGGTGGACAAGGCGGTGCGCCAGCTCGGCGCCCGCTACGAGGAGCGCTTCACGGCGCAGTGCTCCGTGCTGGTGGTCACGGCCCTGCCGGCGGTGCGCAAGCAGAAGCTCGAGCTCGCCCTCGCCTGGAAGGTGCCCGTGGTGGGCGTGCGCTGGCTGCTCGCCTGCATCCAGGCCGGCCAGCTGCTTCCCGTCGACGCATATCTGTTTCCGCAGCTGCGCCAGAGCCCCAGCCCGGCTCTGAGCGGCGGCGCCAGGCCGCCCCAGTCGTCCGCCGCGACGGCGCCGACACTTGTCCCGGCCCCCAAGACGGCCGACAAGGCCAAGACGGCCGACACGGCCGACACGGCCGACACGGCCGACGGCAACTACCTGTCTTTCTCTGCCGCCTTTGCAACGGTGCCCACACACGCGCCAACGGCCGAGCCAGCAGCACCAGCAGCACCAGCAGCACCAGCAGCACCAGCAGCCCCAGCAGCACCAGCAGCACCAGCAGCACCAGCAGCACCAGCAGCACCAGCAGCACCAGCAGCACCAGCAGCACCAGCAGCACCAGCAGCACCAGCAGCACCAGCAGCCCCAGCAGCCCCAGCACGGCAGCCGGCAGACCCGGACGCCTCCGACCGGCCGGTCCGTGCAGCGAACGGGTCTGTTTCTCCGCCGAAGCAGCAGCAGCCGCAGCGGGCGCGACAGCTGGGCCGGGTGGCCAGCGAGATTGCCGACTCGGCCGCCGGCGACTCGGACGACAGCCTGGAAGAGGAGGCAGCAAGCAAGCCAGCGACCGCGCCGGCACCGGCACCGGCGCCGCCGCCGCCGCCGCCGCCAAGCACAGACACAAACGGCCGGCGCAACACGGACGCCCCGCCTCTGCGGCGTAGCGCCTCGGCGGCGCAGATCAGCCGGCCGGCCCTCAGCCGCGTCGCCAGCGCGCAGGCCAGCCTCGCCAGCTCGGTGCTGTCTCTGCCGGCGCACGTGCCCGCGGCCATTGGCATTTCCATTGGCGACCTCATGAAGGATGGCGGCGGCGGCGGCGGCGGCGGCGGCCGGCGCAACGTGCTGGGCCGCCGGAACAGCGTGGGCCAAAAAGACGAGAACACGCCGAACGGAGCACCAGCAACGGCGGCAGAGGCAGCGGTGGCGGCGGCGGCGGCGGCGGTGGCGGATCCGGCACTGCTTCCTCTGCCGCCGTCTTCGCCGCTGTCCTCGCCGCCGTCGTCGGTGCAGCCGTCGCAGGTGCAGGTGCAGTACCTGGACCCAGAGGCCGAGCGGTACCGGGCGCAGCTGAACAAGATTATGGGCGTGCCGGAGCCGGACGGCGGCGGCGGCGGCCCGGCGGCTACGGCGCCGCCCTTCCAGCTGGCGGCCCAGCCGGAGCCGGGCGGCCGGGCGGTGCGGCGGCGGAGCAACCGGCGGCACTGAGAGAAGCAATTTTTTGTCAGACACCACAGCATATATATAGCATATCGGCGCGGCAGCCAGACAGGCGGCGTTCTGTCGGAAATGATGATTACGTTTTCAAATGAGAGTCATAAACGTTAAAACCAGCCGGTCCAGATGGGAGCTGTCCATACTCCGGCCTACACTGCCTTGCAGCCGACGAGCTCAACGAAAACGGAGTAATTATTGATATCGTGCACGGCATTCAAACTGGATATCGTCAATCATGTCGCCAAGAGAGGAAAGGAAAAGGAAAAAAGGAATAAAAAAAAAGGACAAAAAAAAACTACAGCCCGTTGGCGGCCTCGGCCAAAAAGGTCACCAGGCTGGCGGTGGCGCCGCCGATGCCGGCCGCGCCCAGCGTGTGCCGCAGCCGCGGCCGGTCGCTGTCGCGGCCGTCCTTGCCGTGCCGGCCGTCACGGCCGTCGCGCCCGTCGCGCCCGTCGCGCCCGTCTCGCGCGTCGCGGTCCCGCTGATCGCGCGCGGCCGCGTTCCAGCTGGACCGGCTCTGGTGCAGGGCCACGCGGCCGTCCCGGTGCTCGCGGCCGTCGTCCCGCTCGCGGTGCTCGCCGTGGTGGCGGCGATGGCCGTCGTTGTCGTGGTCGCGCGCCCGGCTGCGGTCGCCGGCCCGGTCCCGGCTGCGGTGGTGCGATCGGAGGCTGTGGCTATTGCTGTGGCTGTTGCTGTGGCTGTTGCTGTGGCTGTTGCTGTTTCTGTGGCTGTTGCTGTTACTGTTGCTGTTGCTGTGGCTGTTGCTGTTACTGTGGCTGTTGCTGCGGCCGTGGCCGTGGCCGTGGCCGCGGCTGTGGCTGCGGCTGTGGCTGTGCCCTCGCCCATGATGGGAGTGGCTGCCGTGCCTCTCGCGATCGGACCGGCCGCCACCGCCGCCGCCGCCGCCGCCCTCGTCCGTGTCCTCGGCGTCGGAGGGTTCGTTGGGGTCGAACTCGACTGTCTTGCCGTCTTTGAAGCGCACATGGTTGGTATTCTTGTTCTTCAGGATCGGCCGCGGTCGCGGCGTCTTGCGGCCCGGCGTTGCCGCCTCGTCGGCTGCGCTGGCCGGCGGCGAGACAATAAACGGGTAGGCCTGCCGCTGCCGCCGCCGCCGCCGACGTCGTCGTTGTCCGCTGCCGCTGCCGCTACCACTACCGCTACCGCTGTCGCTGTCGCTGTCGCTGCCGCTGCCGCTGTCGCTGCCGCTGCCACTGTCGCTGCCGCTTCCGCTGCCGCTGCCGCTGCCGCCAGAGCTGTCCTCCTCTTCCGCCTTCTCCTCGCTGCTGCTTCCCAGCTGGCTGTTGGACGAGGTCACTGAGGGAAACGTCTTGGCTTTGTTGCCCAGTGCGGGCGAGACGGCGTCGCTGCGGGCGGGCGGCATTGTGTGCCTGCGAGGCGCGGCGGCGGCGGCGGCGGCGGCGGCGGCGGCGGTGACATGGCTGTCCTTGTGCTTGACGTCAGGCGGCGGCCAGGCGCCCCGTTTGCGGCGGGCTTCTGCGCTCTGGTGGGTGTACGCCGTGATCTGGTCGCGCGTCAGGACGCCGAGCACGGCCACAAACTCGGGCCGCGCCTCGTAGCGCACGCCGGCGCACTCCAGGATCTCGGGCGAGACCAGGCGCCGGTCGATCTTGGTCCAGACGGCGTCGAGCGAAATGGGCCGGCCGCGCGAGTCAGGTTCCAGGCCGGCGGCGGTGCTGTAAGAAGCGCCAAGGGGGGACGACGGCGTCGGCGGTGGACGAGCCGAGAGGCTGGAACGCGACGGGATGATGATGCCGAAAGCGGCCGGAGCGGCGTCGGCAGCAGGCGCAGAGCCGCCGGTGCCGGAGCCGAACACGGGCGACGACGACAGCAGCGGCGGCACGTAGCGAGGCGATGTCGAGACCAGCTGGGCGGCCGCGCTTTTTTGGCGCGGGTCTTGCAGCGCGGTGCTCGCTATGCCGTAGGCCGACTGCACGGCCGAGGAGGGCAGCGGAGGCGGGTAGGCGTAGGCGGCGCCAAAAGGAGAAGCCGACGCCGAAGCCGACGCAGCCGCCGCCGCCGCCAGGTCGTGCTCGTGCTCGCGCTGGTCCATGGCCAGGAGGTCGTGGGTCGAGATAAAGGACGTCTCGCGGATGCGGCTGCCGTCAAAGTCGTCGTCCTCCTCGGAAAGGGTGGCCGAGTTTTGCGAGGAGGAGCAGGATCCCGACGGGTAGAGGTGTGGGACCAAAGCAGAGGCGCTCTGAATTTGGTTCTGGCTCTGGCTCTGGCTCTGGCTCTGGCTTTGGCTCTGGCCCGGGTGTGCTGGCACGACCGTGACCGGAGACGCAGCCGTCGAGTGGTCAGGCGGCTGCCACGGCGGCGGTGCGTGGTAGGCCAGAGGCTGGCTGTGGAACGCGGCGGCCAGCCGTCTCTGCTTGACCGAGGACTCGTACTTTTCGCCACCGAGCATCGGCTGTACCACCTCCTTGGAGCTTGCCGGGTCAGACGGGGTGGACGGGGTGGGCGCGGGCCTCTGCGGTGAGGTGCCCGGTGCCTGCAGGAGCCCGTCCAGGTTGATGCTCTGGATGTAGGCCTTGATCGATGCCTGATGGTCAGCGGGGCGAAGGAAAAAAGGAAGAAAAAAAAGAAAAAAAAGAAAAAAAAGAAAAAAAAGAAAAAAAAGAAAAAAAAGAAAAAAAAGAAAAAAAAGAGGAAAACACAAGCACTCTAAACGACAGCACAAGAAACGCACAATGTTGCGGTCCCAGGCGTCGCTGGCAACGCCCTCAAAGAGCAGCTCGCTGTGAAAGACGCGGAAGAGCTCGTCGAGCGACGTGGCGCCGAGGCCGAGCGTGGGTGCGAGATCCTGGCGCGTGGACAGGCGTGCGGCGATGGCGTCGACCTTGCGCCGGATCATGTCCAGCTCCGAAGGCGGCTCGGCCGGCTGTGGCGGCTGCCGGTCCCGCCGGAGCGTGTCGAGGAAAGCGCCGGCCAGGGCAGACTGGCCGGCGATGCGGGCGGCGATGCGGTCTACAGCGTCGGTGTCGGCGTCGGCGTCGGCGTCGGCGTCGCGGCCGGCCGGCACCCCGGAGCTCTCGGCCGCATCGAGGGCCGCCGCGACCACGTCGTCCAGCTGGGCCGTGGCGCCGCGGCAGTCGTCGAGGAGGGCGATCAGCGCGTCAAAGGGCGTGCCGGTGCCGAAGCCGGCGCCGGCCCGGGCGGAGTCGGCATGGATCAGGCTGGCGGGCGTGTAGGCCTCGACGCGGAGCTGCTTGAGATGGGCGTGCAGCGAGCGGAGGGCGGCGGCGGGGCTGTCGTAGGCGGGGCCAGCCTGGCGCGTGCGGCGGTAGAGAGCCCGCACCTGGGCGTCAAAGGCTTCGATGGCGATGGCGCTGCTGCTTCGAGCCTCTGTCATTTCCAGCCAGGCGGCGGGGTAGGTGATGGGAGAAATGGGAGTAGAGAGGAGAGAGAAAAAGAGAGAGGAGAGAAGAGAGGAGAGAGGAGGAAAAGAGAGAGGAGAGAAGAGAGGAGAGGAGAGAAGATGAGGGAAGAAGAGAAGAGAAGAAGAGAGGAAGAGAAGAGGGGAAGAGAAGAAAGAAGAGAGGAAGGGAAGAAAGAAAGATGCGAAAAGACAGCAGCAATAACAGGTCAGAATCCTGGAGTCCACCGAGGGCAAAGCAACCACGAGGCGCCAGGTCGGATCCAAGGCAGAGAGACGGCAGCACTGGTGAGGAGGCAGGAATCAAAGACGTTGACGTGGTGGGGCAGCAGCGGCAGGGCGGCAGATCGGGGCTAGCTCGCGGGCGAACTGGGCAGCGGCGGCACGTGCAGGCTGCAGCCAATCGCGGCTCTCTGGCTGCGCCGCTTCCCCGCTGTCTGCTGAAACGCAGCGCAAGCCACGCTGGACGACTCTTTCAGCCACGGGCTGCGCCACTCCAGTACAGTCACGGGACTAGCAGCGGGCTGTGGAGATTCGAGACCCTCGGAGCCGGCCGGCGCGCAACGCCGTGCACACCGGTTCCACGCCTTTCTTTTCTACCTTGCTACCTGCCCTGCCCGCTACAGCACAATCCGCTCCAGCGTGTACGCGCCGACCTTGCGGCTCGTCAGCATGCCCACCTCGCGCCGGCTGCGCTTGACCACCTCGCCGCCGTACAGCACCTTTGTCGGCGCAACGTCCTCGTGCCGCGGCAGGCCCGTCGGCGCCTTGAGGCCCAGCGGCAGCATGCCGGACGCGGCGGCCGCCCGGCTGCTGCCGCCGCCAAGCACGCGGGTCGGCCGCACCTTGTTGGGCTCCTCGTCGCGGCCCGCCGCCGCCGCCGCCGCCGCCGCCGCCGCTGTCGCCGCCGCCATCTTTTGCACGCCGGCCGCATACCGCACGGCCTCGCCCAGGATGCCCCGCAGGTACAGCGCCTCCTGCACGCCCTCCAGCGCGGCGCTGACCTGCCACTTGAGCGAGGCGAAAAAGTCGCCGCCGCCGCCGCCGTTTTCGGTGGTGGTGGTGGTGGTAGTGCCGGCCGCCGCCGTCGTCGCCGGGTAGTCTCCGGCACCGCCGCCGCCGGTCACGTCATCGACCAGCCACTCGCCTGGGCGCACGGCGTCGATGCAGCGGCACAGCAGGTCGGCAATCAGCCGGATGCTGTAGTTGAGCGGCGTGGCGGCGGCGGCGGCGGCGGTGTCGTCGTCGCCGTCGCCGCGGCCGCCGCCCGCGTCCTCCTTTTCGGCGCCGCCGACGTCGACGTAGCGCGTGGCCCAGCCCTGGTCCACCAGCTGCTTGCGCAGCACCTCAATCAGCGCGCGCACGTCGCTCGTCTGGAACAGCCGCCGCAGGCCCTGCACCGTGGCCCGCGCCGGGCAGCCGCCCAGCCGGGCCACGGCCACGTCGAGCGCCAGGTCGCGCGGGTCCTGGTCCGCCTGCTGCAGGAAATACTCGGCCAGGCGCACCTGCTGGTCCAGCCGGTCGAGCTCGGCCGCGTCGTTGTCGTTGTCGATGTCGTTGGCGTCGGCCGCGTCCGCCGCGTCCGCCGTGTCCGCCGCGACCAGCTCCAGACTCCGCATCAGCAGCAGGATGGCGCTCAGCAGCTCCGCTGCCCCCAGCTGCGTCGCGTGCAGCCAGCGCAACAGCAGGTCCAGGCTCGGGTCCACCTGCGCCAGCATGGCCGGCAGCGCCGCGCCCAGCAGCGCCTCCACGTCCGCGTCCTCCGCCTCGGCCGCCTCCGCCTCGCCCAGCAGCTGCAGCGCCGGCGACGTCGCCCGCAGCGCCGACCGCGTGTTACCCACCGACAGGTGCCCGGCGTCCACCAGGTAGTTGATGATGCGGCTCTGCGCCGGCTGGCACCGCAGCCGCACCTGCACCGCCCCCAGGCCCTGTTTCCGCTGCGTCCGCGTCGCCGACACCAGCCGGCTCAGCGCATACACCACCCAGCGCCGGTCGGCCTCGGGGTACCGCGCCCGCTTGGCGGCCGCCGTCGCCGCCGTCGCCGCTGTCGCCGCCGTCGCCGCCGCTGCCCCGTCATACGGCGCCACGGCACCGTTCGTCTTGCTGTCCATGCCCTCGTCCTCTGCTTCGGCGGCCTCGGCATCCTCCAGCGGCCGCTGCCACCGCCACTGCCGCATCTCCTGGATGCCCAGCTTCTCGGCCAAAAACGCGTCGAAACCGGCCACGTCCGCCTCTGCCAGCAGCCGGTCTGCCGTCTGCACGTCCGCCTGGTACTGCTGCAGATACGCCGCCGACACCGTGCCCGGCACGCAGAGCTCGAGGGGCGTGCTGTTGGCCGCGTCGGCCTCCGTGCCGACCTCCGCCGCCGCCGCCGCTGCTGCTGCTGCCGCGTATGAGATGCCCCGCCCGATCGAGTCGATGAGCAGGCCGTCGGCGCGCCGCTTCTTGCTGCGCACCCGCGGCGCCTCCAGCTGCACGGCCACCAGGTTCGAGTCCATCAGCGCCACTGCGAGCTCGAGCTGCGCAAAGTAGGGCACAAACGTGCACGAGGGCGCGCGACCGCTGCCGCTCGCAGACGGCCCGGCCGCGGCATCGGCGGGGGTGGTGGCAGTGGCGGTGGCGGTGGCGGTAGTGATAGAGGTGGTAGCAGCGGCGGAGGTGGCGGCAACGTCCAGCGGCGTGGACGCCTGCAAAGACTTGAACATGGGGTTGTACACGGCGACCGACGTGGGCGTGCAGGCCAGAATGCTCGACTTGGACAGGCGCAAAAAGGAGGTGATGCCCGGAATGGTCATCTGGCTGGCGATGCGCGGCAGGCTGTGCGCCATGTCGTAGGCCACCACGGTCTCGCCGCACAGCGCAAACAGCGAGCCCGAGGCCATGTCGAGGCGGTAGACGGGCGCGGCCTGGCCGCCGGCCTCGGACGGCGGCACCGGCAGCCGCAGCTGGTGCAGCTGGGCCAGGGGCGCGCGGCCGGCGCGGACGGCCAGCACGTGCAGGCTGCGCGTGGTGCCGGCCGCGCCGGACACGGACGAGAGCACGACGAGCAGGTCGGGGTTGAAGCCGCCGGCGGCCACCCGCTCGGGAAACACGCCGGCCAGGTAGTCGTCGCCGAGCTGCAGCCCCTTGAGCACGTCGGCCGCCGGGCTGAGCTGCACGAGGTCGACGCGGAAGACGCCGCCTTGCGCCGGCACGTCTGGCGACAGCGCCGCCACCGACGCCGAGGCCTTTTCCTCGAGCGACTCGCCGTCAAAAATCGTCGCCTGGCCGTTCTGGTCCACCGCCAGCAGATCGGGCGCGCCCGAGCCGGAGCCGGAGCCGGAGCCGGAGCCGGAGCCGGAGCCGGAGCCGGAGCCGGAGCCAGAGCCGGAAGAAACGGCCGGCACGGCCACGAGGGCGACAATGTTGCTTTTGCGGTCGAGAGTCGTCGCGCGCTTCGTCGTCGCCATGGCGCCGGACGCCTCGACAATGTCCTGGAACAGCGAGAGCTTCCGGGCCGGCTCGCGCGTCGCAATGTACGTGTACCGGGCAAAGACGGCCGCCTCCTTGCCGGGCGCCACGCGCACGCGCACCGAGCACGGCGCACAGGAGAACCGGGCCTGCGGCGAGATGGGATAGGATGTGATCGTTTTGGAAGAGGCGACCTGGCACAGGCATCAGTAAGAAGAGAAAAAGAAAAAAAAGAAAGAAAGAAAAAAGAGAAGAGAAAGAAAGAAAGAAAAAAAGAGAAAAGAAAGAAAGAAAGAAAGAAAAAATCAACCAAACAAGCTCACATCGTAGAGATTGGCCGACTCGCCGTCAATGCCCACCACCACCTCGGGCCGCCGCCGCCGCTTTGCGTCTGGCCGGTAGCCGTAGACTTCGCCGACGACATATCGGCCGTCTTGGGCAAGGGATCGTGGAAGAGAAGCCAGCACGTACGGCCGCTGAATGTGATATTGGGCGGCCATTGTGGGGGAAAGGAGAGGGGGGGGGGGGGGGTGGGAGAAGAGGAGGAAGTCCTTTAAGGTACAATCGGCCTGGCAAGTCGGATCGGCTTGTCTCTGTATCGGGGGTCCCGGTCGTGACGGGAGATTCGAGGCCCGGGAACAGGCGCGAGGTTGGTCGGTGAAAAGCTTCCAGTACAGAACGGCAGAAAAAGTTTCCTGCATATCTCGTCGAAAAAAAAAAAGATGCTAGTGCGGTCGGCGAGATTAGCGTCGGCCGGCCGTGTGCAGGCCGTGTGTGCACTGTGCGTCTGCACGGTGATTTTGCGGGGCGCCCGCCCGCGCCTTCCTTCACGCGCTTTACACGTCCGAACGCGCTAGTACGCGACCGCTGACGTCCCACGGCCAGAAGAACCTTTATTACGGGCTCTCAGAGACCTGCACCGCATTGGCATCACAACTGGACGCAGCACGGTCTGACGCGCCCGATCTCGCCGCCCTCAAAGCCAGCCGGTCGGACTACAGAACCGCTGCGGAAAACTCGAGCGGCCCATGCCATTCGTGTTTGGCCCTGCTCCACGGCTGCGACCTAGGAGAGGATTGACTGTGAGAGAGAGGAGGCATTGGAGCTGAAATCGACGCGGTAAGGAAAAAACTTGGAAACTTGTTCATTCATGGCGGTACGTGGCAGCTTTGGGATGCTGACAGGAACTCAGTATCGATCCATGTCGCTGGCCGCTGTGGTCGCCATGGCTGTCGAGCCTCCAGCCGGGCAGCAGCCGAAGAAGCTGCATCCGCTCTTCGCAGCGCCCAAGACAGAGGACGAACGCCCGACAGCGACAGCAGAGACGACAACGTTGGCTGCAGCAGAGCCACGGCCGGCAAGCCAGCCGGCTCTGGTGCCCGGCACGGTTGTGCTGGAAGCGTCGGCAAGCACGCCGAGCAGCGTCGAGAAACCCAGGGCAAAGAGGAAGCCAGACGGCCCGGCGGATGGCACGGCAGACGGGCCGACACCGACACCGACACCGACACAGGAGCCTCGGCGGCGCGGCCGGCCGCCGAAGAAGCGCAAGTCGTCGCCGGCGGCCAACATTGCCAGCCATTTCGCGCGGAAGCTCAACGGCGAGCTGTCTGCGGCAGCGGGGGTGTCTGCTGGGCCGGCTGAAGGCGCTGCCGTCTCGGTGTCGCCGCTTCCGCCGCCGCTGCCGCCAACTGATCTCTCTGCCCCTCTATCGGCGGCGGCGGCGGCGGCGGAACACACAAGCAGGCTTCCCGAGCACAGCACGCCGCCGCGGCCTCCACAGCGGATCCTGCGGCTCAATCCCAAGACAGGGACGATTGGATCCCCGCCCAAGCCCAAGGGCGGCACCCTCAGCACGGCCGACAGCGACGATGGGGTGGTGGCGGCGGCGAGCAAGACCAAGGAGCACAGGGGCGGGCCGGCCGTCGTCGTCGTCAAGTATGGGCAGGACGGCGATGCGTCGCGCATTCGTGTGGGAGCCCTGATCGAGGCCGTCCTGGCCGACAAGTGCCGCATGAACCCGCCCCCGGCGCGGCGGCCGCCGCCGCCGACGGCCACCAAACCGCCGGCCTCCACCCCGAAAGCGCCGGCGCCAGCGCCAGCGCCTGCCACCAAGCCGCCGGCGAAGAGCACACATCCTTTTTTTAGTCTGCAGAAAGCAGCGCCAGCGCCAGCACCAGCAGCCAGTGCCGAAGCGGCGGCAGCTCCTGCCAAAACAGCCGGGCAGGCCAAGCACTACACGTCGACGCCGTGCTCGCCGACGCGCCTGCGGCAGGGGCCGGCGGCGGCGGCGGCGGCGGCGGCGTTCCCTCGGGCGTTCCGGTCGGCGCCGTTTGGCGGCCAGAACGGCATCTTGCGCGTACCCGGGGCACGTCTGCCGGCGTGGCCGTGGAAGGGCGCGGTGCACGTGCAGCCAGATGGTTGGGAGGAGGAGGAAGAGGAGGAGAGGAGGGCGGTGCTTCGGCGGGCGGTGGCGGCACAAGCCACCACGGACCGCCTGCTTCCACCGGCGCGCAAGCGCAAGGGCCACACGGTGACAGTGCGGACGGACGAGTCGGTGCTGGAGGCGACAGCGCGCGGTCTGCGGCTGGACGCGCTGCGGCGCGAAGTGCAGGTGGCGGCGGCGGCTGGCGGCGGTGGCGGCGGTGGCGGCGGTGGCGGCGGTGGCGGCGGTGGCGACGGCGACGGCGGCGACGACGGCTTTTCGCCAGCGCCGGCGGCGCTGCGACTGCCGCAGAAACTGGTGGAGAGCGGGCGGCGGCTGCAGGCGCGCGTGGCACCACAGCTGCGCACGCAGCACGCGGGGGTGCAAGCGCTGCTGGCAGCGCTGCCGGGGGCGCTGTCGGCATTTGACCAGTACGAGTGCGAGACGGCGAGCTGGGCACACAAGTACGCGCCGACGTGCGCGGCCGAGGTGCTGCAGCCGGGACGCGAGCCGCAGATGCTGCGCGACTGGCTGCGGGCACTGCAGGTGGAGGCCGTGGACACGGGAGATGCGGCGTCGGGGGCGTCGGGGGCGGCGGCGGCGGCGGCAGCAGCAGCGACGACAACATCTACGGCTGGGCCGAAGAAACGACGCAAGAAACTGGAGGGATTTGTGGTGTCGAGCGACGAGGAGGAGGAAGCGGGGGCGACGTCGGACGGCGAGGCGGACTGGACGGCCAGCGGGCGGTTCGGGCTGGCGAAGAAGACGGTGGTGCGGTCGTGGTCGGGGGGGGGCGCGGCGGCGATGCCGGGCGACGCGGGCGTGCGGCCGGCCAACGCGCTGGTGATCAGCGGGCCGCACGGCAGCGGCAAGACGGCGGCGGTGTACGCGGCGGCGCGGGAGCTGGGGTTCGAGGTGTTTGAGATCAACGCCTGCAGCCGGCGCAGCGGCAAGGACGTGGCGGAGCGCATCGGCGACATGACGCGCAACCACCTGGTGCAGCACCGGCAGCGGGCGGGGGCGGCGGCGGCGACGACGACGGCCGGGGACGCGGACGACGACGGCGGCAGCAAGCCGCAGCCAACGGTGCAGGCCTTTTTCCAGGCCAAGACAGCGCGGCGGAAGACCAAGGCGCCGACGACAGCGACAACGACGACGACGACACCAACACAGAAGCAGTCGCTGATCCTGCTGGAGGAGGCGGATATCTTGTACGAGGAGGACCGGCAGTTCTGGGCGACGGTGATGGCGCTGATGGCGCAGTCGAAGCGGCCGTTTGTGATGACGTGCAACGACGAGCAGCTGCTGCCGCTGCACCCGGCAGGGCTGAGCGGGCGGCTGCACGGGCTGCTGCGGTTCGGGCGGCCGCTGCGGGCGGCGGCGGTGGACCGGCTGCTGCTGGCGGCGGCGAGCGAGGGCCACGTGCTGCAGCGGGCGGCGGTGCAGAGCCTGTTTGACGCGCGCGGGCACGACCTGCGGGCGGCGCTGACGGAGCTGCAGTTTTGGTGCCAGATGGGCGTCGGCGACCGGCGCGGCGGCTGCGGCTGGTTCCTGCCGCGCTGGCCGGCCGGCGTCGACCGCGACGACGAGCAGCAGGTGCTGCGCGTGGCCAGCGCCGATACGTACCGCGAGGGCATGGGCTGGCTAGGGCACGACGCGGCGGCGGAGGCTGAGGCGGCGGCCGGGGCCGGGTTCGGGGCCGGATCTGATGCGGCAGCAGCAGCGGCGGCAGCAGCAGCGGCGTGGCAGGACTGGCAAGTGGACCTGGCGGGTCTTGCGGCGACGACGACGACGACGACGACGACGGCCTCAACGGAGGCATACAGCCGCTTTGCCGACGCCATGAGCGACGCGGACCTGGTGTCGGCCGGGGCGTATGCGACCGGGCTGCAGCAGCGGCTCGACACCACGCTGCCGACGCTGCCGGCGCGGGCACGCGACGACTACGTGGCCGGCCTGGTGCTGCTCGAGGCTTCGCCGGCGCACGCGCACGAGTCCCTGCGGCTGCCCCTGGCGACGGCGCTGCAGATCCAGGCGCGGCGGCAGCTCGACGGCGACGGCGGAGGCAGCACCTTTAGCGAGGCCGGCGTGGTGGCGGCAATCCGGCAGCAGTGCGGCGCGGCAGCGCCCGAGGCACCGGTGGTGGCGCGCATTGATCTGGCGCTGGCCTTTGACGCCATTGCCGCGTCGGACGGGGGGCCAGGCGGCGGCGGCGGCGGCGGCGGCGGCGGCGGCGGTGGCGGCGGCGACGGGCTGGAGCCGTCCGTGTTTGATGGCCCGATGACACCGATTGTGGTGGACGTGGCGCCGTACGTGCGCAGCATCGTGGCATACGACCAGTGGCTGCAGCGGCGGCGGCAGCGGATGAGCACGTTTCTGAGCGAGCACTACAGCGAGAGCAGTGACGGCGACGGCGACGGCGACGGCGACGGCGACGGCGACGGCAGCGGCAGCGGCCGGCGGCGGCGGCGGCGGCCGGCAAAGCGGATGCGCACGACGCGGGCGGCGCTGTCGGCCATGGAAGGCGGGCCGCGCAGCACGGTGCGCAAGGAGCGGTGGTTTACGGCGGAAGTGAACCCGGTGGTGGTGGCGCGGACGGCCGGCGCCGGATGGGCCGAGGCGGTGGCGGCCGAGGCAGCGGCGGCGGTAGCGGCGGTAGCGGCGGCAGCGGCGGCGACGACGACGGCGACGACGATGCCGACGACAGAGGAGGAAACAGCATCGGCGGCAGAGACTGCCGATTTACCAGACGCGGCGCCGCGGGCGAAACGGCGGCGGCGCACCGTGCTGTCGTCGCCGGGCCCGGGCGGAAGCAACGGCAGCGAAGACGTGTCGCGGACGCTGAGATAGTGGAAATTTCTAAACACATTTCAACTACACGGAAAGCCTGACTCTAAAGTGCGTAGGTGACGCGGCGCACCGGCCGCGGCCCCGTCACCGGCCGGCTGCCGCGCAGGGCCGGAGCCGGCATCGGCACCGCGGCGCCCCGGCCGCCGGCCCCGGACGCCGATTCCGGCGAGTCACGCAGTGCCGAGAGCTGCCTCTTGTCGCGCACGCGCACGCGCTCCCAGTCTTTGCGACGCTGGTCGGCGCTGTCGCTGTCGCTGTTGCTGTCGCTGTCACTGTCACTGTCGCTGTCGACATTGTATCGGATTGTGGTTTTGTTACTGCTGCTGCCGCTGCTGCTGCTGCTGCTGCTGGTTTCGTCTCGGTAGCTCCTGCCGCTGCTGCTGCTGCTGGTCTCGTCTCGGTAGCTCCTGCCGCTGCTGCTGTAGCTGCCGCTACTGCTGTCGTCTTGGTAGCTCCTGCCGCTTCCAGTCTTCTCGCGAGGCGCGCCGCTATGGTCGTCCGACAAAAGGTCCGTGCTGGTGTGGCTGGACGGCGGGACGGCCGCACCGGACGACGGCAACGACGCCGACGACGCAGACGCCGACGACGCCGCTGGAGAGGCCAGTGACGGCGGCTGGCGCGAGGCCGGCAGAGGCACGGACATCACCAAAGAGCGCGGGCGGGTCACCGCAATGGCCGGCGTCGGCTCCGGCGTCGGCTCCGGCGTCGGTACCACCGGCGGGGGCGACGGGACGTGATATACGGGCACACGCGCGCGCTCATCGCTGGTGTCGGCGACGCCGGCCCGGTCCTCGTGCGGGAGGTGGTGGCAGCGGCGGCGGCGGCGGCGGCGGCGGCACGGCAACTCTTCCGGCTCCGGGAGCGCGCCTCCGCCTCCGTCTCCGCCTTGACGCAGCCTCTGCCGCCGCCGCGCCGCGCGCTCGCACTCCATCCGCTCCGCCCGCGTCAGCGGCACCCGCACCGGCAGCGCGCGCTGCTCTTCCGGATCCTCCTCCTCCCGCCCGTCGTCCACACAAAACGCCGCCGCCGCCACAGCCCGGAGCAAGAGCAGCGCCGCCTTCCACACCGGCCGGCGCTCGCCAGAGCCGACCGCGCCGGATCGCCGCTGCAGCCGCGTCGGGACCGGAGCAGAGTGCGTCTTCCCTCCGCCGCGCCGGCTGTAGTGGGGCGACGTCTCGCCGCGCCGGCGATCCCGGTCCGCCGCCGCCGCCGCCGCCGCCGACGAATCGGAGCCCGACCGGCGCCCGCGTCCCGTGGGGCCGAGGCTCTGCCGCTGCTGCCGGCGCCGCTGCTTGTGCGGGTCGTCGTCGCCACAAGAACGTCTCGCCTCCATGGCCATGAAAACGCGGTAGGGCCAATGTTAAAATGAAAAGCCGACAATCACTGCGTAACGATGCGACAAGTTCACGCGGGCAAAAATAAAAAAAACACTCTACTTGGAAACTCGCCAGCTCGCAAGCTCACAGAGAAGACACACGACGTGCACACACGGGAACAATAGTCACACAGGAATGCAGGCACATACGACTACGCGCCGCAGTCGCGGAAAACCCCCCAGGGAGATGCAGCATTCCTGGGCTGCCAGAGGCAAGGAGGGCCACCAATAACACGCCTGCGTCAGAGGACGCGAGCAAGGCCGGCAGAGACTCCCAAAGTGCTGCTGCTTGCTAGCCTTGCCGGCAGCCATCAGGCAGGTCCTCCAGGCACAAATGGTCACAAGGGGGGAGAATAGGGGAAAAGGAAGGGTGGGTGTAAGGGAGAGAATAGGTCTTTGTCACGGCGAAATCCTTGAACGGAAATGTGCAAAGGCGCCCGCTCAAGGTCCACGGTCAACGCGCCGCCAACTCCGGCACCGGGCCGACGTCTGTAAGCCAGATGCCGCCCGTTCTTGTGCTTGTTTCCAGCGAGAGATGTGCCGAAAAGTGGAGATATCCCAATATTGTCACGTGACTGGCTCGATGATGGTGACTGGCAACGACAAGGCTGAGCGGCGTCGACTGATACATCATGGCTTGGTCAGTCTTGTGGATCCAATTCAACTTTGAAAGGGGGTACTCTGAAAACAGTCACATGTCATCAGTAGACTGAAATGTTATTGAGATTCAAAAGCTTGCTAATATATGGGACTCTATCTGGGCGCTTCCTGCGCAACTCATCCATGTCATGACTCGGTACACTGATCCAAAAAGGAAAATAAACACGCCCCAAAATCAAACCAAAAATTCGTCCAGGCAAAGAGAGTAGCAGCTCTCAAGCGGAAAATTAACCAGCTTTCAGGTGCCGTCTGGAGATTGTAAATTCAGGGTCCCTCTTCCCGCTTGCCGTGTCCCCCTCGTGTCGCATCGCCTGCTTCAGCAGCCATGTCCCAAAATGCTCGCTGGCCACGTTGCCGTCCTTGTTTACGTATTCGGCCATGCAGAACCGGTTGCCTTTGCTGGCAGTGTGCCTAATCACTTCGTAGCCGTGCTCTGGGTTGTCCTTCTTGTACACGATCCTGTAGCCATACGGGGGCTTCGGGCCTTTCCACACCTTGGACCAGCCCGGCACCACCGGAAAGTAGTGCCAATGGTTGTCTTGCGCAGTGTTTCCCTTTTCGGGCCCAAACACGCAGAGCGGGAGCCGCTCCCGATTCTCGAACTCGCCGGGTCGCCTCTTTGACCCGACGTGGTCCTCCTGGTACCAGCCAGCCCCTTCTTTGGCGATCTTCTTCAGGAGATCCTTGTACTGCCTGATGACGCTGTCTTCGTAGATCCACACCTGGTCGGATCCCATGTCCGTCCCGGCATCTCCGTCGTCTTTCTGCGCTTTTCCCATCCGGAACTGCTCGTGTCAGGATAGGCTTGCTTCCCAGAAAGGCGAGGCAAGACGGCTAAACTTACATAGGCACATCCTGATTTCGGGCCCGCCCGACCTGGTACTCTGCCGCGCGTTTTTTGTGTCGGCATGGCTATAGTTACGGCGGAGGATGTGTAAGCGATTCGTACACTGTCAATCGGAGCGGCTTTGCTTGGAAACGTCTGTCCGGCAGACGGAAACGGTAGTTGGTATTATGTCTGTCCTGCAGACGAAAAGTGCATCTCTGTCCAGCAGCTTGTGAATGTAGTTGTCCTGTCCGGCAGTATAGAGTGGGACTGTCCGGCAGAGTGTAAGGTGTCCTATAGATGCAAGGTGTCTGTCCTGCAGAGTGATGCGGTGCTGGTGCATCAAAAGGCCAACTGCTCCGGATGAGAGCCTTATATGCTCGGCTGTGATGCTCTGGGAGGCTCGCCATGACTGGCCGTGCTCCCCCGCAGCGCAGTCGTCGCCATGGGATGCATGGAGCCTGTGGCTCTCTGGGCGACCTCTCTCGTTTCACATCCCATCCAAGCCTCGCCCGTTGCCCGTCCGGAGGCGGAGAGAAGCAAGCACGGATGGGCGCTCTTTGTCCAGGTTACGGCCTGCCTCTGCCCATCGCGGGCTGCAGAACGGCCGGAGCCCCTTCCGGGTCAAGGCGGGCGTGACGATTCATACATGCTTGCCAGTTCGGCGCTGCCGAAGTTGTTCTGTCAGAAGTCGCAAGTATGGTTCTGTGCTTGTCTCATTGTTTGGAAACAAACGGTGAACGAAACAAAGATGCCCAGAGTCGGATATTATGAGCCATCATCAAGCTCTTAAAACCGCTAAACGGCAGATTACGGGAGCTGTCACAAGAACAGCAACGGGTGCGGCTTCCAGACGTGCGCAGCTCGTCTACCAGACGAGGCAGCACCTCTTGCGCCCAAATACGGTGCAAACAAGCGGCCATCCCGGCTGGGGAATCATATTCCACGTGGCTCTTGCCCGGTGATGCCGTTTCTATACAAGCCCGCCGTTGCCTTGACCTGTCAGCCTTGACCTGTCACATCAAGTGGCCCTTCAGCCAGGCGCGTCCACCGACCATTCTGTACTTTGAGTGCAGTTGTGAATACGGAAGAGTGTGCCGACACACTACGTAGACTGCCGGCTCGTCTAGAGCAGAGATTGATCTTCTTTAAAAGTACCACGCAGGCCGGAGGCGGCTCCCGTTGGTGTTGGAGTTGCTTCTGTGGGCAGCTGGTATCGCAAAAGACGGCAGTCGCTGGCAGGATTACGGAGCGCTCCAGCAGAAAGGAGGAACCCTTTTTGACTCTCACAACGGGAGTTGTCCGCCACTTTTGTCGCCGTGCATCTCCAAATCAAACACAACAGCGGCTCCAAGCGAGACATCAAGCTCGTGTTCATCATCGACAAGTCCGATTGAGGCGTGCTTCCATCGACAAGTCCGGTTGTGAAGCCGTCCTGTTGCCGTGGAGGGCTTTCTGGATACACTGACAAGACCTAAAAATCGACAGCCGGGCCAATGGCTTTCTCCCACACGACAGCCGCCGCCGGATCCGGAGCACCCCCTGTGCTCGATTGTTGCTTATGCCTCACCCGCGACCTTTGGTTGGAAGCAGAGAGGCTGCGTCACGCCGTCTGTTCTCTTAGGACGTCCCCGGGAACAAGATCGAACACGAGCATCCAACTACAAACTGTCGAAGCGAAGCAAAACGTGTGCCTCTGCGAGACTGTTGCGTCTGGGCCGAAGAAGGCTGCCCGAGGCTCCCAGCACCAAAGATAGCAACCAACCAGCCTCAAACTGGCGCTAGCCGAGCATGCAGGAACACGCATTCTTACTATTCTTCTGTTCCTGATTCGTCGTCTGCCAACGACGAGCTGATTCTGTGCTACAGACATAAGGACGGTCTACGAGCAACCGCAAGATAGAATACCAGCCCGGCCAAGCGAGGCGGCGATCGACGGAGACGACAGGAAAGACGAAAATTGCAAACATCAGTGGTTGGCCTCTTCATTTCTCTTCCTTTTCTGGTTGTTGGCCCCATCAGACTGCTGGTGAAAAAGGCTCGGCAGAACCGGAAACGGGCCCTCTTTGCCTTCCGATCCCTTCTCCCTTGGGCTTCGCCGCGCCATAAAAAAAGATTTTTTTTTTTTTTTAAAAAAAAGCACTCAGCAACAAACGCACAGTTGAGCTCGGCCTTTCTTGACCGCTGACAAGGATGCCGATCTTTTCTGGCGGGTCTGGCCCTTTTTTGGCCTGATTGATCCTGGCCTGCTGGCTTTCCGGAACAGGCTCTGCAGCCGTTGTTGGCGAGCTGGAATGCAGGCCACTCCGTAATCTGATGAGCCGGCGCCCAGGAACACTGCACTAGCAAAGGCCTGGGCGCTGCGATACGGAGTACGGGTACGAAGCCAACTTCAATCCCGATGACAGATGAGCACCTCTCGGTATCGACAGTCAATCCAATGACAAACAATGGGCATCTCCGTATCGACAGACCCAAGCCAAGGAGGGCTTCTCTGCGCTTTCGTTCATCCACCATCTACTGCGACCCGCTCCGTGCTTGCATTCCTTTTTCGTACTCTTTTGTGCTTTGCATGGTCTCAGCTCGTAATGCCTTGGGTTTAGTGCTTGCTGCACATTCCCCTGCACACACACCACGGCAACGGGACCAAGGAATTCACGGCCAGGATGCGGAGTCCATGTGCGAGCGCGGAACATGCAATTAAAACTCTGCTAATCTGCAAACCCTGCGTGCGACCAGGGAGCGCGCAGAACATGGCTGAGACGAGACGGCAGCGCGCCGCATCCTGACGCCGCCCTGGAGTGAGACGCCCGCTGGGCGCCGCCCGCAGCAGTTGTGTTTCGCTTTCCGGGCCCGGCCAAGGCCAGTTCGAGCAACGTGTCGCCATCACGAATACGGAGGACGCCCGTATCAGGCCCTGGCGCGAAACAGGGCTTGCATCTGCATCTGCGTTTTCTGGACAGCACTGCGTTCCACCCAAGGGATGCCTCCTTTTGTCTCTTGTCTCTTTTTTCCAGGCCGTGGGCGAAGGGGATATTCCGGTCGTGGATGAGAAGGGGATAAAGCCACTGCCGCCCAACGAACGAATCATGCCCGGGCGTGATGCAAGGCGACACCCCCCCCTTTTTTTCCCCTTCGATCTTCAAAGCGGCAGCCATCAGACATCTCTGGAAAAGGAGAGCATGAGAGCGATGTGGTTCAGGCCGGCATCGGACCCGCTTTTCTGTCCCTTTGATGTGCTTCTTCGCAGTACGGAGTCCCGGTTCGTATCTTGTGTCTGCATTCGTGGTTTTTTCTTCTTTTTTTCTCTTCTTTTTCTTCTGTTTTCTTCTGTTTTCTTCTGTTTTCTTCTCTTCTTTCTCTTCATCTTCTGTTGTCTTTTCTTTTTTCGTACTGGTCAAATGGCCTCCGTAGTGCTTTCCTGATCAGATGGCCCCTAGTGCTTTCGTCTTTTCTTGCAAACACAGAAGCTAGTCCCGGCGTCGTCCAGATCGCCTCCTTCCAATTTACGATTTCTGTTCTAGGATGGAAGGCTAGGCGCTCCACTTTGACAATATTTCACGGAAACCACGACTGGTGCAAACTCCCGTATTTCGCTCGTATGAGTGGGACAGGCGAGTATCTTACTATCAAATACGTACTTTATATGGAAGAAAGGCGCCGCGCGGGAGAAAAAAGGCACCAACGAGAGGCAGACGCACACGCTGTCGCGTCCCTCCCGACGCAATGGCAAGACACACAAAGTCCCACTTCGTGTGGCCGTCGCTCGGCACGAGATTCACTGCAAGGCAACAGCTTTGGTGCCTCTCTCTCCTTCCCTTTCTCTCTCATCTCAGAAAGGCTAGCCTAAATAAGCAAGGGTGATACATGTCGTGTGGCGGGGGGGGGGTCGGAGGAACGCAAAAACCGCTCCGTACGTCTACACAGTATGTGTCTGTGCTTTTTTTTCGCCTGTCACGGCAAAGCGGCGCGCGGACTCTTTGCGCTGCTGTACTTTGCTTTGTGAAAAGACCGGACAGTAGAAAGAGTCTCTCTCGCCAGCAAACGCTGGGACTCACTCGTACCCCGACTAGGGTGTGGTGTGTGGAGCCCGGCTGGGAGGATTTTGGTGGTCAACTGCGACGCATTCCGCCGCCGAATTCAGAGATCGGTGGTGGGCGGCCTTGGGCGTACGGAGTAATAAAAAAAAAGGGGAGTGGTGAACGGCCCAAAGTCACAAGGCTCACAGTGCTAAAGCTGGTGTAAAAAGGCCCATGGAGGCGCCTAGAACCGTCTATAGACTGTGCGGGTCCCACAGCAGCTCTGCGTAAGAGCACCCAACAAATCCTGTCCCTGTTGCATCACATTGAACTGACGAGGAAGGGCAAAAAAAAAGAGTTTTAGGAAAGAAAAAAAAAAAGTGCTGAAATGAGTCACGCTTGCTCGTCTTCGCTTCCTTGGAAATGCCAGCCGAGAGAGAGATGATCAAGTGCCAGCCGAGAGATGATGCAACGGATGCTGGCAGTGTTTGTGGCCGACTTTTGACATCAAAGTCGTCGTACCCGTACTCGTAGTCTTACAATCATCCCCCCCGGGGGGGGTGGACGGGCGAATGAGAGGACGGCACAAATAAGAACCAAACAAATTGGTGGCAGAGGCGCAAAGTACAAGTATCTTACAAGATTAACCAGCTCTCCCCCCCCTTCGTCTTTTCCACGATTTATTGATGTGGAGACGCGCTTGCCCAAAAGTTTGGACCAGGCAGTTTTTTACGGAGAAGACAGATACGGCGTTAGTCTTTACGTATGAAGAGATATCTACCAGTACGGGAATACAGTATGATAGCACTTGCTTTTTTTTTTGGCCTTGACCTCGTTGCGTATCAACGCTGCATCCAGTCATGCATCGTGCTCCCATGTCTCATGCACGTCGCTACTGTTATCACGCTTGCCTTTTTTCTTCTTTTTTTCTTTTTTCTTTTTTCCTTTTTTTTTTGCCTCCTGCGCATCCCTTGCGTCCAGGCATAACCACGAGAATGAAGCCAGTAGCGACAGCCAGTGCCAGTCCGTAATCCGGGATCTGACGGCAGGAGAACTCCGTGCTACGAGTACAGGGAAGAAGGCGCACCTCTTGGCGCTACCACTGGTGTGATTTCCCAGCCCGCCCCAACTCCACAAGAGGCGGACTGGGTTTCTCATGCCTCCAAGATACACCACACAGTACGTACCGGGCTTGCGCGCGCGCAGACGCATCAAGCCATATCACGCTCCTACAAAAGTACAAAATACTACCGTATGCGAACAGTACACCAGGTTTATACTCCGAATGTATGTATGTATACCCGTACATATTGTATACGCGTACGTATCCTGCAGCGAAGACGGACCCAGAGCCTGCAAAAGTCATCCCACCCACCCATTACGACAGACAAGGCAACAACCACCCCCCTGGCGCTGGGCGGCGGGCGTGGCTGCCTTTTTTTGCTTTCCGGTTCGGCGCAGCTGGAGGGGGGGGGCAGAGAGGGGGGGGATGGGAGAGAGAGAGAGAGAGGGGGAAAAAGCCGCAGCAGCAGCTGCTTCGGCAATGCAAGCATAAGAGACATTGGCTGCTTTTTTGAGATACAAAGACCTGCCGTTTTTAACCGCGACATCGGACGGGGTAGGTAGCATGATGCCCTTGCTGGCCAAAAACAGGGCTCTCGCTGAGATTGCTGATTTGCGACACCCATGACGACTTCTTTTGCTTATTTTAGACACCAACATCCTGGGTGCTGTCGCCGCTCTCTCTCTCTCTCTCTCTCTGTGTGTGTGTGTACGAGTACTCGCTCGTGGTTCGGATCTAGGCTGGCCGAAGCGGAACGCCAACAGTCCATCTTACTTCGTACATGGTTGCGCCTGCCTTGCAGAGATGTCTCGCACAAGAAAGAAAGTCGTTCTACGGACTGCCTTTTTGTGCCGTTGGTTTTATGTGCAGTGTGTTGAGCCTTCTTCGTATTCGCCTTTTTGCTAAAATCGGGGAAAGCAGGCAGCCCCTGGCGCTCCTCTCCTCTCCTCCTGCTGCTCTGCTGGCTCCGCCCCTTCCCCTTCTGTTCCGCCATATGCCTTGACATGCCTACCCCTTCCCTGCCTTGCCTGCTTGTGATTCGCCCGATGCCACTCGTAGCAACCGGGCTCCCTCTCCCCCCACTGCGCTACGGCAGGAATTAAGAGGCAAAGAGCATCACTCTTTGCTCACTGGTTTCTGCGCTACTCCGCACGCGCCTTTCTCCCTCTCAGATGCAAGTAAGTACCCAGGTACCTTGAACTTGATGCGGACAAAAAAAAAAGAAAAAAAAAGGGCAAGGCAACACAACAGCAAAGAAAAAAAAAGAGACAAGGAAGGACAAAACCGCACGCAAAGACGCAGCCGAAATTTAGACAACCAAAGCTGCCACGTACAAGGGAAGAACAAAAGGGCATGCCGCCAGCCGCCCGTCCAGCTTGAGAAGAGCTGTGCGCATCACGGGCTTGCTTATTATTGGCAAGCGACACTTGCACGGCCACTTCCTGGCTGGGCCACTCCTCTTCGCTCTACCTACCTACCTACCTACCTACCTTACCACCTCCACATATTTCCGCATCCACTTCCCACGTCCACTTCGACTTACAAGTACACACACACCCTCGTTTCTGTGCCGTTCGCCGCCGCCGCCGCCATTGTTCGCTTGAATCTCCTCACGGGCTTTCTTGGCCTCGCTTTTCCTAACTAGCGTATATCCTCCTCCCAGCCAGCCGTTTCCATCGCCCCCGGTCGCTTATCACACACACACACACACACACACATACACATGCTCTCCTCGACCGGCTCGCTTCCTCGCTCCTCCTCTAGCTCTCCAGCTTTTCCCTCCTGCTTCCTCTCTTAAGCCTGGCGTCTCGCCTCAATTGCATTGCCCTTTTCTCTCCTTCTTCTCTCGCCCAGCCTTTCTTTCTTCGCGGCCACCGCTCCGCCATCTGCGTCTTTTGCTACCTCCGACCCTTCCTTTGTCGTCGTTCGACAAACGATCCTTTCCCACGGTCCCTCGTTTCGACCTGTATATACGCCGACTGCAGCTGGCTTCGCTCGCCGATCCTCCTTCGCCTCATCTCGCGCAGGTGCTGGTGCCGATCCCCTCCACGCCGCGGGGGGACAATGGGACCTGGAGATACATGACCGAGTGGATTGAGGAACAGCCTCTGGCTGCTTTTTGTTGTCTCTCTTTCGTCCGGAGAGGAAGAGAAGAGGAGGGGGGCGCGCCCTATTGCAAAACTTTCGAGCACCGGCACCGTCAGCTGCGCTGTCTACCGCGGGAACAACACAGCGAGCGAGCGTTGCTTTGTGCCTGTCTAGGCCAGAGCTCGCAACAAAAGGTGCGAACTGCTGAGCTGAAAGAGAAAAAGGAAAAAAAAAGGATTTGGAAACCGATTGTGGCGGCGGCCCTCTCGTCGTTCACATCCACGTCACTGTCCTTGGCTAACCTTCTCTTCCCAAAGCATTGGTTCTTCCCAAAGCATTGAGGAGTCGGAAGTTCAGAGCTTCACAGATTCTTCAGCATTGCTTCACTGCTTCTTCAGCAACTTCAATCCTCCACGGCTCAGCCCCCGCCGTTTCTTCGACCAGCTCCATCGACGCACAAAGTCAAAAAACTCCTTGCCTGTGTTCTTGGACACGTATTCTCTTTACAGAGCCCGTCTCCCATAGTGTTTTTGAGCTGGCCTGCCTCCTGTCTGTGTCTCTTCACTTATCCCGCCTCTCGCCTCCTGCCCAATGTATTCGGCTGGCACCGTCGACAAACTACCTCCCTACTCTCCGCCCTGGACGTTTTCTACGACGAGCACACGACGATCCTCTGGATCACCGCCACCACTCTCGTGCCGCCTCCCTCCTCCCTGGCCGGTCGGCCAGAAGCTTGCACCTCTTCTTCAACACCCAGACCACCGAGCCTGGCCGTCCGCTCTGCCCAACGGTCTGCGAACGCCGCCGAGCGAGGACGACGGCAGCCAGTCGCCCTCTCACTTTCGCCCGCTGCCTAGCCGGTCAGACCAACACCGGCATCACAGCACCGACATGAGCGCCACGTATCAGCCGCCCGTGCTGGGTCCGTACGAAGACCACCGCTACACCTCGTCACACCCTTCCTCCGCCTTTTCCGCGCAGCTTCTGCCAGAAGCCGAGCGCAAGCGCACCATCCTAAGCGAGGCCCAAGCGGCACTGACTCTCAACTCTTCGTCGCCAGCCCACAGCCGAGGGGCCAACAGCAGCGAGCATTTCCGAACAGGGCCGCTCGATGGCGGCGCTGGAAACACCCACTTTACGACCAACTATGACGGCCACTACTCTCGGTCGGCATACGGCGCACCATCCGCAGCCTCCAACCAAGCGCAAACACAAATGAGGACTCAGGCCCAAACTCTGACTGAGACCCAAAACCAGAGCCAGAGCCAAAGCCAGAGCCAGAGCCAGAGCCAGAGCCAGAGCCAGAGCCAGAGCCAGAGCCAGAGTCAGACCCAGACCCAGACCCACTGGCTTGATCGATCGTCATCAGGGCTCGCTTCACAGGTGCCGCCGGTGACCGCCACAGGGCGCCGGGACTCGCAGGCATCCTACAGCTCTCACACCCTCTCAAACAACTCCTCACTGACACAGCCGTCCACGCCTACCCACGCCAAACCCGGCCCGGCCCCCCAAGCGTCAAGCATCATCTCCATCACGAGCCAGGACTCTGCTGCCATGGTAGTGCACAGTTTAGAGGTGCCCAAGTGCATCGACCCCAAGGGTGGCAGCCTGCCCGACTTCACCGCAGAGATGACCTGCCTGTTCTGGTTCGAGTCGCCCCTGGTCTACCAGCTTGCCGACAACATTGACATGATCCCGGCCGACGTCAGCATTCGCCGCCTGTCGCAGAACGCGTATCCGAGCCCCAACTTCCGATCGTGGGCCAGCCGCATGCTCACCACCACGCAGGTCACGCAGAATGTGGTCTTTCTGGCCCTGCTCTTCATCTACCGCCTGCGGTCCCTCAACCCGACTGTGCGTGGCAAGGTCGGCAGCGAGTTCCGGCTGCTCACCGTGGCCCTCATGCTTGGCAACAAATGTAAGCCTGGTGCATGATCTGGGGCGAGAGAGCGTCTCTTTCTTTCTTCCATTCCCCATGCGTTCTTGATTTCAGTTCCGTGCTGACCTCCATTGGCAGTCCTCGACGACAACACATACACAAACAAGACGTGGTCGGATGTGTCCGGACTCAACGTCAAGGAAATTCACATCATGGAGGTGGAGTTTCTCAGCAACATGCGCTACAGTCTCTTGGTGTCCCGGGCAGAGTGGGAGGCCTGGCTCGTCAAGCTGGCCAAGTTCCGCATATACCACGGGCGCGCAGCGAATGCCGCCTCGTCGCCTTTTGCCGCGCCATCGCCCCAGCGCCTGCTGGTCTCTCCGGTGTCGCCCCCCACTGCTGGGCCGCCGCCCCAGAGCAGCATCACGAACTCCGCTTCGGCGACGGCGACATCACCCAGCCGGATGACGGCCGGGGCTGGAGCGCTGGCCATGCACGAGCCTTCGACGCCTGTGTACTCGCCCACGGGCAAGCCCTTGTACGCCTCCAGCACATCGGTGAGCCAGGTCCAGAACTGGACGGCGCCGCACCCGGACGCGCAGGCCCTCTCGCCCCTGGCCGCGAAGCCGGACTCCAGAAACGGCTCGGGAAAACGGGCGCACGCCTATGATGATCCGACAGAGCCGCCGCCAAAGCGGATTACGCGGATGAGTCAGCAACAGCAACCTTTTTCTCTTCCACTACCGCCGCTGCCAGCACCCAGCTCGCAAGCACCTCCTCCCCCCCTGGCGGCCGCACTGCATGCCAAGAGTGGCGTCGGCCGTCTCGTGCCAGCTGCCGCAGACGCCATGCGGCTGCCAGCGCCGCAGCTCACCCTGAACACGGCTGCGCTGCCACAGCACAACTCGGGCCCCAACAGTAGCGGTCTCTCGTTTCCGGCGACCTCTCAGGCTTCGCTTTCGCATTCGCAGTCACATTCGCAGCCGCACCCACAGCCGCACCCACAGCCGCACCCACAGCCGCACCCACAGCCGCACCCGCACCCGCACCCGCACTTCAAAAGCCAGACCGGGCAGATGCAAACGGGCATGTCGCTGCCGCCTCCACTGGTGCACGGGGTCAGGGCCATGGCCACGGTCTATACGACGTCCGCCTCGCTTGCGCCGGGCTCTGCTTCCGTCTCGGCCGGGCCGGTGGCGGACGCGGCGGCTCTGTCGGGCCCAGTCTCGCTCCCCCCTGTCACGGTCACGACGAACAACGGGGTCGCGGTGGCAAGCTCATCTTTTGCCCCCCATCTTCCGCTGCTCACGACGGCCGGGCCGGGCATGCAGGGACCGCCAGCGAGCTCTCTGGCCAACGGCGGAGCAACGCCGACGGCGTATGCGGCGCCGGCCTTTGACACGCCGACCAAGCGCATGAGCCCGCTGAATCCGCTGACTCCCGGAGCCGCATCGGTGTACGCGGCTGCGGCTTCGTCGTCACCCCTGACGGACAGCTTTACGCACATGACCAGTGTGCATACGCCCCTTTCCCACTCACCGTCGGTGTACCTCCAGCAGCGGCCGAGTCCGTACCGGCCGATCCGGCACGTGCACATGCTGCTCAACCCGCCGCCGTCGTCCAGCCTGCAGGACTACCAGAGAGCGAATGCGGCTGTCTCGATCCCCCCGACGCAGATGTACTACCAACCGTTGGGCAGACGAAACGATCTGAGGACCGGCATTGTGCCAGAGTTCCAAGCCATGTCGTACGGGCCGGCTGAGCGGCATGGCCTGGCCCTGACGCCAGTGCAATCACTGCATCAGCAACAGGCCATGCAGCAGCTACGCCCTCTGCAGATGCAGCAAGCGCAGCAAGTGCAGCAGATGCAGCAGATGCAACAGATGCAGCACATGCACCAGATGCACCAGATGCAGCAAGTGCAGCAGATGCAACATGCACAGCAAATGCAAGCCATGCACGGCGCTATCCGGGACGGCCGCGGCCAAGCACAGGCGCAACACGCATACGCGCACGGGCTTCAGTACCCGTCGCAGCAATCGCATTGAGATCAGCGCATTGAAATTTAGATGGGTGCAGGGAATATGTCAAGCAGAAAGCCCTGTTCCTTCGAGGAGAGCCTATGCCAATGAGGAGAGCCTGTTCCTGTGCGAGCGGTCGAGGCTACCTAGTTATCGGCAGCTGCACTGTATTATTTTTGTGCTCGGGTGTGTTTTTTTCCCCTCGGACCTCTTTGACTGGGGCGACAGCATCATCATAGCATTGCATTGTTATCATGATTACCGTCATCACTGATATCACTATTGTGATTATCCGTTTGTATTATTTTTATCTTGGCATTCAGGGGGGAGGGGGAGGGGATTGGGCGTCACGGTTGTATTTTCGCTAAAGTCGGACAGGAAGTCGTGTTTTGAAGCATGAGGAACGGACTGGGCTTCTTCCATAGGAGGGCGGAGAGGCACAAGGGAACTTTTGGGGCATGCTTTCACGCTCGGTGAAGAACGATGGGTCGATATCTAGGTCTCCAGGTCTCGTGTACTCTGCGTTCAACGCGCAGGTTCTGATCTCTACAGTTGGAGCATATACGCTGGGTAAAATAATAAATTCCTGATACGCCGTACTGCAAATGGCTATGATGGATGCTTTTCCTAGCTCGTGCTTCCATGCGGGACGGACCTCTAGTAGATGAGCTGGTCGTCGTACGCGCGCACGCTCTCGAGGTACTTTTTGACCTGGCTGTAGTCCTTGCAGACTGACTGGTTAGGAGAGGAGAGAGGAGAGGAGAGGAGAGGACTTACTGTGGGTAGAGTCCCAGCCGTCGGAGCCGCCGTTGTCGTCGGGAAAGGTGGTCTCGTGGCCCTCGAGGGCGAGGTCGGCGCTGCAGAGGACGGCCTCGCGCATGTAGTCGATGCAGTGGATCATGTGCCAGTGGTGGTCGGGGGGGATGGGGTGGCCGGAGGAGAGGCCGGAGTAGGTCTGGGCAATGGTGAAGAGGCAGTGGATCTGGTGGGTGACAGAGGTGGTGAAGACGGTCTTGTCGGGCCACTCGATGGGGGTGGGCAGGTCGTGGTAGCGGTGGGTGTCGTTGACCCAGACGAAGCCCATGCCGACGGGCATCAGCTGGTTCCAGCGCTGCAGGACGGCGTCGGTGAAGAACTCGGACGTGTTCTTGGGGGCGTACGACGGGTCGGAGCGGAAGCGGGTGACGCGCTGGTTGACTGGGGGTCAGCGGGAGAGCGGGAGAGAAGAGAAAGAGGGCAGAGCGGGCCTACTTCTCGGCGCGACGCCGGTAAAGTCGCCGCCAAAGTCGAGCTGCAGGTGCTCCTGGGGCGCCGGCGTGAGCTGCTGGCGCACCAGCAGGCCGAGGATGGCGGCCAGCAGCACGGTGTCGAGGCCCCAGCGGCCCCAGCGGACGAGCGCGGCCAGGCCGGCACGGCCGCGGCCCTGGCGGAGGCGGCGGCAGCAGCCCGAGGCCAGCTCGTCCGGGCCGCCGGTGCCGGCGCCGGCGCCGCCCTCGACGTCGTCCTTGTTGGAGTGCGGCCACGGGGCGTTGCCCAGCAGCGACTCGCCGACCTCGGTCAGGCTGCTGTGGCTGCTGTGCATGTCGTCGTCGGCGTCGGCACGGCGCGACGACGGCGCGATGGAGGCGTACTTGGCGTCCATGGCTGTGAGGGGGGGTAAGAGAAAGGGGGGGGGAGAGAGGATAAGACTGGCTGGAGGCAGTACAGGACAGGAAAGGGCAAAGCAAAATGGCCAGATGCGACAATACACAGAGACCAGAGGACCAGCCTACAGACGAAGAAGAAGAGTAAAGAACGGAGGATGAAGAGAAAGAAGGAAGAAACGGTCCGGCAAGAGAAAAGGATGACAGACGGGAAAAGGAGAAGGCCGTCCGCCGCATATTACAGCACCATCCTATAAGATACTACGGAGTATCTTGTAAGCTACGGAGTACATAGGAGTACTCATGCCGTCCCCCTTTCGCAGCCCCGGCCAGGCGGTAGTGTCAAACGCGGAGCAGGCCATCGGCGGTGGAAAGGTCTCCACCGGTAGTTGGGATGCTCCACAAAACGGCGCTGCTGATTGGCGGCAACGGTGACGACGGACGTGGATCAAACACGCTGGGGCAGCTCCCCTGGCCGACCCAAGCAGCTGCCTCACTGTTGTTTCAGGGGCTGCCGGTGAAGAAGACGGATTGTATCTCGCGCGTAATAAATTCCGCAGAGATGGTGTGTAGGGAGTAGGAGTGAAGAAGATTAGTAGGAAAAGAAAAAGAGAAAATAAAGAAAATAAGAAACAGAAAAAGAAGAAAAAGAAAAGGAAAAAGAAGAAAAAAAAGAAGAAAAAAAGAAAAAGAAAAAGAAAAAAACAGACGACGCAAGACGCCAACGATGCTCGGCTTTGGGCGTGCTCTGCGCGCGTGCGCGTCGGCGCTGCTCGCGGGCACGGCGCTCCGGCTCGTGCCGGCGGCGGCGGCGTACAAGCCGCTGCTGGACCCTCTGCTGCGCATAGTGCCGGCGGTGGCCGGGGCCGACATGGACCCGGTCTCGGGGGCGCTGCTGGCGCCGCTGCTGCAGCCGCGCGGGCCCGGCTCGGCCGGCCACGCCGCGGCGCAGGCGCACTTTGTCGACTTTTTCCGCACGACGCTGCCGGCCTGGACGCTGCACTGGCACAATCTCAGCGTCGCCGGCGCCGGCGCCGGCGGCCGCGAGGAGGTGCAGCACCTGGTCTTCCGGCGCGAGCCGCCGTGGACGGGGCCGGGCCAGGCCAACCTGCTGACGCTGGTGGCGCACTACGACACGGCACGGAACGGCACCGGCACCGGCACCGGGGCGGCGGAGGCGGCGGTGTCGTGCGCGCTGCTGCTGCACGTGGCCCGCAGCATCGAGGGCTACGCGGCGCAAATGTACAGCGAGATGCAGGAGCTGGGCGAGGGCGGCACGATTCCGATGGACATGGGGGTGCAGGTGGTGTTTCTGGACGGGTCGGCGTCGGCGTCGGCGTCGGCGTCGGGGGCCGGGACCGGGACCGAAGCCGCGACCGGAGCCGCGACCGGAGCCGGATCGGCGGGGGCCGCTGCCCTGGCTGCCGAGTGGGAGCAGCGCACCAACGCGACGGCGGCGGCAGCGACGTACGGCTACCCCAACAAGATCAACCAGATCAGCCTGCTGCTGCTGCTGGACCTGCTGGGCCCGGCGGCGCCGGCGGTGCCGTCGCGCTTCCAGACGACCCACTGGGCCTATGCGGCCATGGCATCGGTCGAGCGGCGCATGCGCCAGATGCAGCTGCTGGACACGCCGGCGGCCACCACGGCGCCGTTTCTGCCCGACGAGCGCGTGCCGGTGCACCAGGTGGGCATGGGCGGCAGCGGCGGCAGCGGCCAGAAGAGTCCGGCGGTGGTGGCCACCGACGCCGTGGCCGGCGCCCTGGACTACGTGCCGTTTATGCAGCGCGGCGCGGCCGTGCTGCCGGTGGTGCCGGCGGCGCTGCCGGACCGGTTCCGGGCCCCGGGCGGCAACAACACCGACGACGACGCGGCACACCTCGACATGGCCACGGTGCACGACTGGTCACGCATCCTGACCGGCTTCGTGCTCGAGTGGCTGGACATGATGGAGGTCATGCCGGGCGCCGGCGACGGCGACGCAGCGGAGGAGGCCGCCCGGAGGTAGACGCGGCCGGCAGCGTGGCAGGGGTCGATAGATTTGATCGGAGCCGGGCCGGGCCGGCGCCGTTGAGCATGGCTCGGCTGTCCGGGTCGGGGCCGAGTCGATGTCGTGGCCGGATCGAGCGGACCGGCTCGGTCTACAGCGCCGCCTCACCTGCGTGCCGAGAACGCCGAGCAGGGCAAAGCAGGGCCGACGCCCGCAAGATATGCCTGCAGGCTGCCAGGATGAGTCAGTTCTTCAAAGGCGGCCTCGGTTTGGCCAGAAAATCTCGGTTGTCGCAGCGGCTAACTCGGACGACAAAAGGATACAAGAGTACACAATTGTCCGGAAGGATATTCAAGCTTGGTAGAGAGGTTTCCAAGCAGTGTTGAAGAGGATACTCAAGCAGTTGATTGGTAGAGGATATTCAAGCAGTTGATTGGTGAAAGAATACTCAAGCAGTTGTTAATTGATAGAAAGAATATAGCACTTGTATTGGTAAAGGATACAAGCAGTTGATGTGAATCCATACTGAAGCCTAAGCCATCACGTGGCGCTACTAGCCCCGCAATTTTCTCCGCTCCTTCCTCCGGCACGGCCTCCACCGTGTGGGGCCACATATCGCGACGGCGAAGCTCGCATCGCCTCATAACTACGGCCTCGCTACCCTTTCACAGCCACCTCTGTCACCTCACAGCCACCAGCCATACCCACAGGACCGCCCAGCACTGCTCTCTCGGCCATAGCTGCGACCGAGGCTCTCTCCCGGCACCGACGCCATGGCCGGCAGCAACGCGCACGCCGGCGGCAGCAGCAACAGCAACAGCAACAGCAACAACAGCAGCAGCAACAGCAGCAGCAGCAGCAGCAGCAACGCCCAGGGCACGCGGCCGCCCGTCACCGAGACACAGATCCGCCCTCCGCCCATCCCGCCCCAGGCGCTGCGCCCGGCCCCGGCAGCCGTCTCGCCGGCCGCCGCCGCCGCTGCCGCCGGCTCTCCTCCGGGGGCCGGGACTCCGCCGGTAGGCCATCATCCGGCCCCGCACCGGGCGCCGCCGCTCACACAGACTCCCGTGCCGCCGCCGATACCACCTGTGCAGCAAACGCCGGTGCCGGCGCCGGCCGTTCCCGGGTGGACGTCGGCCGCAGCCGCAGCGCCGGGAAGCAGTACCGGCAGCGGCAGCGGCAGCGGCGGCAGCAACGGAAACGGAAACGGAAGCGGCAGCGGCAGCGGCAGCAGCAGCGGTGCGGCAGCCAAGGTCGGCACGCCGTCACGAACCGGATCTGCGGCCAGGGCGGCAGGCACAGCCACGCACGGCACAAACACAAAAGCCGCCACCGCCGCGCCCAAGGCAGCCAAGGCAGCCAAGGCAGCCAAGGCAGCCGCCGTGCCCAAGACAGCCACCACCACCACCACCACCACTCACCCGTCAAGAGCAGCTTCCAGGACGGCACACCACCACCACCGCCACCACCCTCCGCCCTCGCAACAAACGCCAGCGCCCATGCCGACACAGACACAGACACAGACACAGCCGCCGCCGCCGCCGCGGGCCTGGTCGCCGCCGCGGCCGCCCATGTCGCCGGTGCTGCCGCTGGCCGACCTGCCGCCGCACCTGGCGCCGACAGCCACCGGCTCCGGCACCTACTACGTGCCCAACTTTGCCCTGGGCCGGCCCGTTCTCACGCACACGAGGGTCACGGGCGGCGCAGACGCCGGTCCGGCGGCGGCGGCGGCACAACCGGCACACGAAGCACAGACATCAGACGCCGCCGCCGCGCCGCCGCCGCTGCCGCCGCCGCCGCTGGCCCTGGACTTTTCCAGCAACCCCGACGTGATCGCGCTGCAAAACACCCTGGCCATCCTGCAGCTGCAAAAGAAGCGCGCCGTCGCCGACATCCAGACGCTGCAGCAGGCCAAGGAAGCCGCCATGGCCCACCCCCTGGTCTTTGCCCAGAGGCTCAACGACGTCGGCGCCGGGGCCGGGGCCGGGCCTCCCGCGAGCGGCGGCAGCGATAGCGACGACGACGCCGACAGCGACGACGCCGGAGACAACCGCGCGCGCCCGACCCCGCCGCCGGCTTCTGCTGCTGCTGCTGCGGCCGCGGCCGTTCCCGACCCCCGCCGCCTGCCCAAGCCCCAGAGCGTGGTGCGCATGCCGCCCATCAACTGGAACAAGTACGCCATTGTCGGCGAGGGCCTCGACCGCCTGCACGCCGAGCAGCTGCGCCGGCCCTCTGGTGGCGTGCCGGCCGTGGCCAGCGTCGTGCCCGATGACGCGCCGGCCGAGCCGCTGCCGACCGCTGCCGCTGCCGCTGCCGCTGCCGCTGCCGCTTCGGCCCCGCTGCGCGCCGTGTACTCGTTCCAGGGCATCGGGCCCGGCGGCGGCGGCGGTGGCGGCGGCGGCAGCGGCGGCACCGCGACGGCGCCCGGTGCCGAATACCGCGGCGTGGCGGCGCCGTACAGCCCGCTGCGAGACCGGATCGGCGAGCCGCCGCCGCGGCGTGGACGGCCGCCGAAAAAGTGACGGTGCGGACAGCATCAGAGAGGGGAGGCCTAGAGAGGCATCGTACAGAGATCACGCCGAAGCCAGTGGCCGGAATAAAAGGGTGCTTGATAGGGCAAACAACAAACGATACAGTATAGAGAAGCATTATGAACCCATTCCCATTGTCAGACCGCCACTCCAAAGTGCACGCAAGCCCGGCCGTCCTCGGCCGTCCGCAGACCTGTCACCAGGAGTCACTGGGGGTTAGAAGAGAAGAGTAAAGAGAAGCAAAAACAAGGGTCAAGAAAAGAAAAGAGAGAGAAACTCACTCCATGGACTGCTGCACGGTGCGGCGCAGGCGGCGGTTGTACAGCTTGCGGTCCTCCGGGCTGCCCCAGTAGAGCTTGTGGGCCTCGGGATGGACGAGGGTGCGCGGGTCGTAGGGCGGGTTCTCCTCCTCGAGGGCGTCGATGACGGCGTCAATGTGCGACTTGACGTCCTCGCGGCGGTTGACGGGCACGGTGTAGCAGGGGGTGCCGTCGGCGGCGATGCGGTGGTGGAAGACGCGGGTGTCGAAGCGCACGCGCGGCTGCTCCTCGGGGAAGCGCGGGCTCAGCTGCACGCGGAAGCGCAGCAGGCCGCCGTCCAGGTTGGTCATGGGCTTGCCAAAGTACGTCACCACCCAGGCAAACGGGCTGCCGGCCTCGGCCAGCTCCACGTTGAGCGGCACGTCGTTGCGCCGCAGCGCCTCCAGCGTCTGCTCGTACTGCCGCTGCAGGTTGACCGCCACCGTCGCGTCCTGCGCCACCGCCGCCCGGCCCTGCGCCGCCCACGCCGCCGTCTCCGCGTCCAGCGCCGCCTTGACCGCCCGCAGCCGCCGCTCCAGCTCGCTGTAGTGGAAGCGGCCCTCCATCATGTTGCTCGAGCCCTCAAACGGCATGCGCGCAAACCCCGTGCCGTCCGCCACCTCGGCCTTGCCGCGCTGCGCCGCCGCCACGTACGAGTCGTAGTACCAGAGGAAGCGCCGCTTGCACAGGTCCTTGAACGGCTCAAACGGCACGCTCGCCTCGTCCAGGCCCTCCAGGTCCATCTCCTCTTCCTGGTTCTTGCTGCTGGCGACAGCGGTGGCGGCGGCGGCGGCTTCTGCTGCTGCTGCTGCTGCTGCTGCTGCTGCTGCTGCTGCTGCTGCTGTTGGCGACAACGGCGACGACGGTGAAGAAGACACGGTCTCGGCCGTGGCCGGCGCCGGAGTCGCTGCCGGCGCCCGCTGCGCGCGGCTGCCGCGGCCGACGCTGGGGCCGTCGTAGCTGATGCCCAGGTACTCCTCCATGCGTTGGATGACCGAGATGCGCAGCGTCTCGTGGCGGATCTTTTGCACATAGTCCTTTTGGTTCTTCTTGTCCGACGCCTCGTTGGCGTCCTCGAACCCGGGCTCGTTCTCGTACGGGTTGGCCGACATCAGGCTCTGGATCGACAGCAGGATCGACTCCAGGCCCTGCGCCGCCGACCACTCCTCGCCCCGATCACCGCGCCATGTGCTGACCGTCAGTCTGCCATGATGGTAATGCCCAACGTAAGAAAAAAGTCTTGGCAACATACCCTAGTATAGACCTGGGACGTCAGCAAAAGCACCAGCACCAGCACCAGCACCAGCACTTACAGGCACACCCTGCCGTTCGAGTAGATGTTGGGGTTGAACCGGCAGCGGCCGCCGTTTGTCGTGATCGCGTTCACCACGGGCGACTTTCTGGGGTATTCTGGCTCTCCGGTTAGGAAAGCACACGCTCAACGCAGTCCGCCCACGCAACCAACACACAACACACAACACACACACACACACACACACACACACACCCTTGCCAAAGTTGAACGTAAACTGCCAGGGGTCAGCAACGTCGTCCACGCCGCCCAGCCAGCCAGCTGCTCACCTCGAAGAAGCCGAATTCGTAGGGGGTGTCGGGCGGCCCGATGATCAGGGCCTTGACGTTGCGCACGTCGACATCGCGGCAGGCCACGGCAAGGGCTGGACGGGCGTTAGCAGGCACGGCAGAGCAGAAAGGGCGGCCATCGTCTTACAGAGGTCGGGGTTTTTTTGGATGTCGCTCAGTTCCTAAAAGTCAGCCCGTGGCCCACCAGGCTTGACGGCGGCAGCAAGACACTCGTCCAGACCTTTGTTATGCGGATGATCGACTGGTCCGACATGGCGACGGCGTAGGAGGACGGCCGCAGCCAAAGCTGAGACAGGTCCTGTCAGACGAGCAAGCGGGAGATTTGGATCGGACGAGGTACTGCGTCTGCGTCGTCGAGAGATCCGAGATGCGTCCAAGTGAAATAAAATGTCTGCAGCGGTTGAGACGCTCAGGCGGGAGACAGCCAAGCACAAGGCTGGGTCGATGCGCACCGGGCAGGCTGTGGGCGGCGTCGTGGCGGCAGGGTGAAGCGTGACTGAGGAGACGTTGTGTTTTTGCGTCGACTGCTGTTCACTGAGACGCATTTGCCTCATTTGCGGGGTGAATGCAGCAGCAGACATCACACATCCAACCAAGCAGGGAGAGAGACGAGAGTGGGGCGTGGAGGGGCCACGGCGGCCCAAGCGCCCCGTAGCGTAGCTGGACGAGGCTCTTGCCGCGCAGGTGATCACAGGCACACATACAGTGCGGGCTGAGACGGCGACGGCGGGTTTCTCGCACTGTCTTGTCTGCCAGGGAGGAGGCTGAAATGCCCAAATCCCCACTTATGCTTAGTCACCAACGCGTGTGGTGTGACGCGTAAAGTGCCGAGCTAGCTATCCCCGACAAGCTCTCTCGTTCGCCTCCGCGACGTCCTCCACCGCCCAACACCGAGCGGCTCAGCATCACCCCGCGCCATGGCCAGCTTCTTTGATCTCAAGGCGCGGAAACTGGCGGCGGCCAGCGGCGCTGCCACCAAGGCCGACAAGCACACCGACGAGGCGCCGCGGGCTCAGCCCTGGGTGGAGAAATAGTACGTGGCCGCGAGGCAAGCAAAGAAAAGGAAAAAACGTGCGAGGACGGCCGACTGACGACGACGCAGCCGCCCCAAGACGCTCAGCGACGTCACGGCCCAGGACCATACTGTGGGCGTCCTTCAGCGGACGCTGCAGTCGAGCAATGTCAGTCGCTCGCTCTTGCTCTCGCTCTTGCTCTTGCTCTTGCTCTCGCTCTCGCTCTTGCTCTTGCTCTCGCTCTCTTGCTCTGACACCGCCAGCTCCCACACATGCTGTTCTACGGCCCGCCCGGCACGGGAAAGACATCGACGATCCTGGCGCTGGCCAAGGAGCTGTACGGCCCCGAGTTTGTCAAGTCGCGCGTGCTGGAGCTCAACGCGTCGGACGAGCGCGGCATCTCGATTGTGCGCGAAAAGGTCAAGGACTTTGCGCGCATGCAGCTGACGAACCCGCCGACCGGCTACAAGGCGCGCTACCCGTGCCCGCCCTTTAAGCTGATTGTGCTGGACGAGGCCGACTCGATGACGCAGGACGCGCAGAGCGCGCTGCGCCGCACCATGGAGACGTACAGCAAGATTACGCGCTTCTGCCTCATCTGCAACTACGTCACCCGCATCATCGACCCGCTGGCCAGCCGCTGCAGCAAGTTCCGCTTCAAGAGCCTCGACCAGGGCAACGCCGCCGCCCGCCTCGAGCACATTGCCGCCCGCGAGGCCGTCGCCCTCGCCCCCGGCGCCGTTGACGCGCTCATCCGCTGCAGCGACGGCGACCTGCGCAAGGCCATTACCTTTTTGCAGAGCGCCGCGCGCCTGGTCGGCGCGGGCCCGAAAAAGGACGCCGACGCCAGCGCCAGTGGCAGCGGCAGCGCCGCCAAGGAAGCCGAAGCCGACAGCATGGACGTGGACGACGGGGACGGGGCTGCCGCCGCCGCCGCCGCCGCCGCCGCCGCCGCCGCTGCCGCGCCGGCCGTCACGGTGCAGATCATCCAGGAAATTGCCGGCATCATCCCGGACGCGACCATGGACCGGCTGGTCAAGGCGCTGCGGCCGGAGCGCAGCAAGAGCGGCGGCGGCGGCGGCGGCGGCGGGGCCGGCGCGGCCTACGAGGCGGTGGCAGCCGTGGTCGAGGACATGGTGGCAGACGGCTGGAGCGCCGGGCAGGTGGCCACGCAGCTGTACCAGCTGATTGTGTACGACGAGACGGTGGCGGACGCGCAAAAGAACCGCATCCTCATGGTCTTTTCCGAGGTCGACAAGCGGCTGGTCGACGGCGCCGACGAGCACCTGTCCATCCTGGACCTGGCCCTGCGCATTGCCGCCGTGCTGGGCGAAAAGCAGTGACAGCCTTAATCTACATGACATGCATCTATCAGAGAGCCTTTCGAGAAGAAGAAGATGAAAAAGAAGAGAAAAAAAAAAAAAAAAAAACTACCCCGTCAGGCTGCCGCCGCGGAGGAGCGCCAGGTCGCCGCGCAGGGCCTTCCAGATGTCGACGGGCGCGGCGGGCTTGCCGCGGCTGCTCACGCCCAGCATGGCGTCGACCTGGTCCAGCGTGTCGGCGGCGCGCTCCAGCGCCATCTGGCCCTCTTCGACCTGCTCGGCCACGGCCTCAAACGTGGCCAGCTTGGCGGCGTCGGCGGCGTCGGTCCAGGCGGCCACGCGCTCCGACAGCCGGTCGGTCTGGCCGCGGGCGCGGCCCATTCCGCTGACGCTGATGCTGATGCTGCCGCTGACGCTGCCGGCGACGTCGCCGCCGCCGCCGAACCCGGACAGCACGCTGGGCGGGCGGGAGAGGCGGCGCGCGGCGCGCGGGTGGTGGCGCGGCAGCAGCTGGCTCTCGTCGGCCAGGTGGTCCAGCGCCTGGCAGGTTTCGCGCAGCCGCTTGGCCAGCACGGCGTTGATGTGTGCCTTTTGCGTCATGGCCGCCTTTTGCTCGTGCGTCACTGCCTGCAGCTGCTGCAGGTACGGCGTCATCAGCAGGTGGCTGCGGGCGGCCGAGGCGGCCAAGGCGGCCGACGATGCCGGGGTGGCGGTGGACGTAGACAGTGCCGACGCTGCCGCTGACGCTGACACCGACGCCGACACCGAGGCCGACGCCGATGCCGTGGCGGCGCGTGGTCTCTGGACCAGAGACAGCGGCGGCGGCGGCGGCGGCAGCAGCGGGGCGCCGGAAAAGGCCGACGCGGCGCCCGAGGTGCCGCCGGCGCCCTCGGTGGCGGCCTCGGCCACGGCCAGCAGCTCCTGGCGGGCGGCAATGTAGAGGGCGTATTTCTCGCGGACGGCCGCGAGCTTGTCGTCGAGCCGGGCCTTGTTGTCGAGGCCGGTGCCGGTGCCGGTGCCGTCGCCGTCGCCGAGTAGGCTCTGCCGCAGGAGCCGGCTGTTCTCGGCCGATTCTGCCGTTTCGGCGCCGCCGCCGCCGCCGCCGCCGTCCGTGCCCTCGGCGGCTGCAGCGCTGCTGAGCTCGGCCTCCATCCAGGCAATCAGAGCGTCGCGAGTGGCGGCGAGCGCATCGCGGCGGGCGGCGGCGGTGGCGGCCTTGGCGGGCGGCGGGCGGCGGGCCTGGACCGCGGCCAGGCGCTTCTGCTCCGAGCGCAGCTGCAGCCGGGCGCGCAGCGCCAGCTTCTCGAGGCGTGCGAGGAC
Organism: Graphilbum cf. rectangulosporium; assembly: GCA_019925645.1. Taxonomy (NCBI): domain Eukaryota; kingdom Fungi; phylum Ascomycota; class Sordariomycetes; order Ophiostomatales; family Ophiostomataceae; genus Graphilbum; species Graphilbum cf. rectangulosporium. The sequence continues at coordinate 467,933 of JADHKI010000008.1, forward strand.
GGCGTCAATATCGTCAGCGGCGGTGGCGGTGGCGGTGGCGGAAGCGGAAGCGGCAGCGGCAGCGGCGGAGGCGGAGGCAGCGCCCGGCGCGCCCTCGGCGGTCTCGGCCTGGCGGGCGTGGGCCACGAGGCTGTCGAGAACGGCCGGCGGCAGCGACGGCAGCGTGTGCTCGGCGGCCGCGTACAAGGCCTCGGGGGCCAGGAAGTCGTCGGCCGCCGCCGGCATGGCCTCGAGCTCGTCCAGCGCCCGGTGCACCGCCGCCAGGCTCTCCTTTTTGCGCGCCAGCCGCACCGCCGCCGCCTTGGTCTCCAGCACCACTGCGGCTGCGGCTGCGGCGGCGCTTGCGGCTGCTGTGGCTGCTGCTGCTGCTGCTGCCGCCGCCGCCGTCGGCTGCGGCTCCTCGCGGCGCCCGGCCATGGTGTTGTGGCGTACCGGCGTCGACGGCGGTGCCGCTCTCACAGCTACCGTGTCTCTGGTGCCACTGCCGCTGCCGCTGCCGCTGCCGCTGCCGCTGCCGCTGCCGCTGCCGCTGCCGCTGTCGGCGTTCAGGGCGCCGACCGCCGCCTCCCGGGCCTCCGCAAAGGCTCGCCGGGCCGCCTTGTTGGCCTGCAGCGCCAGCAGGTACTCGCGCAGCGGCCCGCGCGCCTCGGCGGGCACACGCACGTCGCCGGGCACGTCCACCAGCGCCAGGCTGCCCGCAAGCATGTCGGCGTCGGCGTCGGCGTCGGCCACAGCGGCGGTGGCGGCGGCGGCGGCGGCCGAGTCGGCATCGGCATCGAGGCACGAGGCCAGATAGGCGGCCAGGACGCGGCGGATGTGAGCGGCCTCCTCGCGCGGCCGAATGTACGGCGCCAGCGCCGCCTGGATCTTCTGCGCAGTCTCTTCCGGCGAGCTCATGACGGCGGCAGAGTGGGGGGCCGCAAGATCATGGCAAAGGACGGAGCGGGCAAGAGAGAGAGAGAGAGAGAAGAGCAAAAAGGGAAGAAAAGAAGAAGAGCAAACCTGAAGAGCAGGCACACCAATGTCTCGGGCGGTGACTCGTGGCTGCCCGTTGTGGACGTTGGCACCGCCGGCCAATGGCAGCGGCCATGGCAGTGGGGGCGGCCCAACGGGGAAAGTGCGGCTAACGCAGCGCATTTTGGTATTTATTTTGCTTAAAGTTTTAATGGTAGCTTTTTTTCCATAACAAAGAAAGCATCACCACCCAACTCGGTCTCTTGGACACCACCGGGACGAAAAACCCAGTCTATTAATCACCGAAACGAAAAAAAGACAAACGAAACGAACCAGAATTGAAAAGTTGCGTTCAACCACAGTCACGTCTTAGCCCAGTAGGCTCTCGCGAGAGCGAGGGTTCATCTACTTTTTTCCCCATCGCCAACGCGGCGACAACGACAACTCGCCATCGCGGCCCCCTACCTCCCCCTTCCCCCCCTCCCCCTCCCCCCCCCTTCTCACCGGCGCGATGTCGTCCAACTACAATCGCGATGTGTCGCAGTACAAGTACTCCAACATGTCGAACCTGGTGCTCCAGGCAGACCGGAGGTTTGTGTCGCGGCGCAAGGACGAGGCCACAGGCGACCCCGAGTCGATGGCGGGGCGGCTCAAGATCCAGGACATGGGCCTGCGGGTAGCGCGGGAGGCGGTGCCGAACAAGAGCAAGAAGGCGGCGGGAGCGGCGGCGGGAGCGGTGTCGGCGATGCCCAACGTGCGGCGCGGGGGCGTGCATGAGGGCGAGGAGGTGCTGCAGCGCGAGCAGCGCAAGCGGGCCGGGGCCGGGGCCGGGGCCGGGGCGGGCGCGTCGGTGCTGACCGGGGCGGACCTGGCGGTGGAGGGCCTGCGGTACCGGCCGCGGACGGGGGCGACGCGGGCAACGTTTGAGCTGATGCTGGCGCTGGTGGCCAAGAGCCTGGGCGACGTGCCCAACGAGGTGGTGCGCAGCGCGGCGGACGCGGTGCTCGAGTACCTCAAGGACGACGACCTCAAGGACTTTGACAAGAAGAAGGAGGTGGACGACATCCTGGGCGAGAGCCTGAGCGCCAAGACGTTCAACGAGCTGATGAACCTGAGCAAGAAGATTACCGACTACGACGCGCAGGACGAGGACGAGGACGAGGACGAGCACAGCAAGGGCCGCGCCAAGGACGGCGGCGGCGGTGGAGACGACGAGGAGATGGACGAGCGGCAGGGCGTGGCCGTCGACTTTGACGAGGAGGACGAGGACGAGCTGCTGCACGAGGTGCGCGACGTGTCGTCGGAGGACGAGGACGAGGACGACGAGGATGATGGCAACGGCGGCGGCAACGGCGACGGCGACGGCGACGGCGACGGCAACCCGCAAGACCCCGAAGACCGGCCGGGGCTGGCCGAGACGGCGGCGGGCGGCGAAGCCGGGGTGGACCGCGACGAGGAAGCGCTCAGCTTCGTGGACGGCGACGCGATGATCATAGACGGCGGCGGCGGCAGCGGAAAAAAGAGAAGAAACAAGAAAAAGGGCGGCAGCAGGCGGGGGGGGGAGGAGGAGGAGGAGGCGGAGGAGGAGGCGCGCTTTGTGGCGGCGCGCGAGATCGATGCGTTCTGGCTGCAGCGGCAGATTGGGCGGCTGTACCCGGACGCGCACACGCAGCACGACAAGACGACGGCGGCGCTGCGGATCCTGGCGGGCGAGGCGGACGAGGCGGGCGGGCCGGAGAAGCCGCTGCACGAGATCGAAAACGACATGATGGCGCTGTTCGACTACGAGCACTCGGAGGTGGCGCAGCGGCTGATTGACAACCGCGACAAGATTGTGTGGCTGACGCGGCGGGCGCGGGCGGAGAGCGACGAGGCGCGGGCGGTGGTGGAGCGCGAGATGGCGTCGGAGGGGCTGGGCTGGATCCTGGACGAGCTGGCGGGCCGGGAGCGCAAGGAGAAGAAGATGGCGATCAAGATGGACGTGGACGCGATGGCGCAGGACGACAACGACACCCACAACGACGACAAGGCCTCGGCGGCCTCCAAGAAGCCCGGCCTGGTGGGCGGGCTGAAGCCGCGGCGGGTGATCAACCTGGAGAACCTGGTGTTTGAGCAGGGCAACCACCTGATGACAAACGCGCGGGTGACGCTGCCGGAGGGGTCGACGAAGCGGGTGTTCAAGGGCTACGAGGAGATCCATGTGCCGGCGCCGAAGAAGCGCGGGGATGACGGCAGCAGCAGCGAAAAGATCCCGGTGAGCCAGCTGCCGGAGTGGGCGCAGGGGGTGTTTGGCAGCGCCAAGACGCTCAACCACATCCAGTCGCGCTGCTTCGGGTGCGCGTTTGGCGAGGACGGCAACATGCTGGTGTGCGCGCCGACGGGCAGCGGCAAGACCAACGTGGCGATGCTGGCGATGCTGCGGGAGATTGGCAAGCACCGGGACGCGGCAACGGGCACGATCGACGTGGACGCGTTCAAGATGGTGTACATTGCGCCGCTCAAGGCGCTGGTGCAGGAGCAAGTGGGCAACTTTGGGCAGCGGCTGGCGGGGCTGGGGGTGCGGGTGGCGGAGCTGACGGGCGACCGGCAGCTGACCAAGGCGCAGATCGCGGAGACGCAGGTGATTGTGACGACGCCGGAGAAGTGGGACGTGATCACGCGCAAGGCGACGGACCTGTCGTACACGGCGCTGGTGCGGCTGATTGTGATTGACGAGATCCACCTGCTGCACGACGAGCGCGGGCCGGTGCTGGAGAGCATTGTGAGCCGGACGCTGCGGCGGTCGGCGCAGCAGCAGGCGGCGGCGGCGGGCGAGGGGGCGGTGCGGCTGGTGGGCCTGTCGGCGACGCTGCCCAACTACGGCGACGTGGGCAGCTTTTTGCGGGTGGACGCGGCGTCGGGGCTGTTCCACTTTGACAGCTCGTTCCGGCCGTGCCCGCTGCGGCAGGAGTTTGTGGGGGTGACGGAGCGGCGGCCGATCCGGCAGCTGCGGGCGATGAACGAGATTGTGTACGGCAAGGTGCTGGAGCACGTGGGCCAGCGGCGCAACCAGCTGCTGGTGTTTGTGCACTCGCGCAAGGACACGGCCAAGACGGCGCGGCACATCCGCGACCGGGCGGTGGAGGCGGAGACGATCAACCAGATCCTGCGGCACGACGCGGGCAGCCGCGAGGTGCTGCGCGAGGCGGCGGAGCAGGCGGGCGACGCGGAGCTGCGCGAGCTGCTGCCGTACGGCTTCGGCATCCACCACGCCGGGCTGAGCCGGGCGGACCGCACGGACGTGGAGGACCTGTTTGCGCAGGGGGCGCTGCAGGTGCTGGTGTGCACGGCGACGCTGGCGTGGGGCGTCAACCTGCCGGCGCACACGGTGATCATCAAGGGCACGCAGGTGTACGCGCCGGAGCGCGGGCGCTGGGTGGAGCTGAGCCCGCAGGACGTGCTGCAGATGCTGGGGCGGGCGGGGCGGCCGCAGTACGACACGTACGGCGAGGGCATCATCATCACGACGCAGGCGGAGCTGCCGTACTACCTGTCGCTGCTGAACCAGCAGCTGCCGATTGAGAGCCAGCTGATGGCGCGCCTGGTCGACTGCCTCAACGCCGAGGTGGTGCTGGGCAACGTGCGCTCGCGCGACGAGGCCGTCGAGTGGCTGGGCTACACGTACCTGTTTGTGCGCATGCTGCGCGCGCCGGGCCTGTACCAGGTGGGCGCCGAGTACGCCGACGACGTGGCGCTGGAGCAGAAGCGCGTGGACCTGGCGCACGCGGCGGCGCTGGCGCTGCGGCGCAGTGGGCTGGCACGGTACGACGACGGCGGCAGCGGACGGCTGCAGGCGACGGAGCTGGGGCGCATCGCGTCGCACTACTACATTACGCACACGTCCATGGAGACGTACGCGGGCCTGGCGCAGCCGGGCATGGGCGCGATCGAGCTGTTCCGGCTGTTTGCGCTGAGCGGCGAGTTCCGCTACATCCCGGTGCGGCAGGAGGAGAAGCTGGAGCTGGCGCAGCTGCTGGGGCGCGTGCCGATCCCGGTCAAGGAGGGCCTGGACGAGGCGGCGGCCAAGATCAACGTGCTGCTGCAGGCGTACATCTCGCGGCTGCGCCTGGACGGGCTGGCGCTGATGGCCGACATGGTGTACGTGACGCAGTCGGCCGGGCGGCTGCTCCGGGCCGTGTTTGAGATCACGCTGAAGCGCGGCTGGGCCCAGGCCGCGCGCACCGCGCTGGACGCCTGCAAGATGGCCGAGCGACGCATGTGGCCGACGATGACGCCGCTGCGGCAGTTTGGCGCCGCCTGCCCGCGCGACATTGTGGCCAAGGCCGAGCGCCTGGACGTGCCCTGGGCCGCGCTGCAGGACCTGGACCCGCCGCGCATGGGCGTGCTGCTGGGGCTGCCGCGCGCCGGCGCCACCGTGTGCCGCCTGGTCGAGCGCTTCCCGCGCCTGCACCTGCAGGCCGAGGTGCGCCCGCTGACGCGCTCGCTGCTGGCCGTCAGCCTGGCCATCACGCCGGCCTTTGTGTGGGACGACAGCCTGCACGGCGCCGCCGAGTCCTTTTGGATCCTGGTCGAGGACGGCGACGGCGAGGACCTGCTCTTCCACGACCTCTTTGTGCTGCGCCGCGACTTTGCCCAGGGCGCCGGAGCCGGAGCCGGTGCCGGTGCCGACGCCGACGCCAACACCCACTACGTCGACCTGACCGTCGCCCTGCCGGACCCGCTGCCGCCGCACCTCTTTGTCTCGCTCGTGTCCGACCGCTGGATGCACGCCGAGACCCGCCTGCCCGTGCCGCTGCACCACGGCGCCCTGCTGCTGCCCGCGCGCTTCCCGCCGCCGACCGAGCTGCTGGACCTGCAGCCGCTGCCGGTGGCGGCCGCCTTTGGCAAGGTGGCGGCCGCGGCCCCCAAAAACCTGGCCGCCCTGTACCCGTGGAAGACGTTTAACCGCGTGCAGACGCAGGTGTTTACGTCGCTGTTCGCCACCGACAAGAACGTGCTGGTGGCCGCGGCCGCCGGCAGCGGCAAGACGGTGTGCGCCGAGTTTGCGCTGCTGCGGCTGTGGTGGGGGGGGTCCGCCGGCTCCGGCGGCGACTCCGGCCCCGGCCGCGCCGTCTATGTCGCCCCCCTGCAGGCGCTCGTCGACGCGCGCCTGCAGCAGTGGCAGCCGCGCTTCGCCGCGCTCGGCAAGCGCGTCATCAAGCTCAGCGGCGTGCTCAACATGGACCTCAAGCGCCTGCCCTCGGCCGACCTGGTCCTGGCCACGCCGGCCCAGTGGGACACCCTGGCCCGCGAGTGGGGGCGCCGCAAGGCCGTCAAGGCCGTGCGCCTCTTTATCGCCGACGACCTGCACATGCTGGGCGCCGCCGACGGCGGCTTTGTGTACGAGATGGCCGTGTCGCGCATGGTGTCGATCCAGGAGGCGGCGGCCGCGGCGGCCTCGGGAGGTTCTGCCTCGGGAGGTTCCTCCTCCGGAGGTCCCTCCCCCCCCCGCATCGTCGCCCTCAGCGTCCCCCTGGCCAGCGCGCCCGACATGGGCTACTGGCTCGGCGCCGCCAGCCACGACATTTACAACTTTAGCCCGCAGGTCCGCCCGGTGCCGCTCGAGCTGCACCTGCAGTCCTACTCGGTCCCGCACTTCCCCTCGCTGATGCTGGCCATGGCCAAGCCGGCCTACCTGGCCATCACCCAGCTGGCCCCGGCCCAGCCGGCCATGGTCTTTGTCCACAACCGCAAGCAGACCCGCGCCACCGCCCGCGACCTGCTGCTGGCCTGCGACAGCGACGGCGACGAGGACCGCTTCCTGCACCTCGACGACCCGGCCCAGCTGCAGCCCGTCCTGGCCAAGATCCAGGAGCCCGCCCTGGCCGAGGCCCTGTCCCACGGCATCGCCTACTACCACGAGGCCCTCGCCGACACCGACAAGCGCATCGTGCGCTACCTCTACGCCAACGGCGCCGTCCAGGTCCTCGTCGCCTCGCGCGCCGCCTGCTGGGAGCTCGACGCCGGCCCCGACGGCGGCCTGTCCGCCCACCTCGTCATCGTCATGGGCACCCAGTACTACGAGGGCAAGGAGCACCGCTACGTCGACTACAGCGTCGCCGAGGTGCTGCAAATGTTTGGCCGCGCGCTGCAGCCGTCGCGCGATGACGGGGCCGGCGGGGCCGGGTCGGGGGGGTCCGGGTCCGGGTCTGGGTCCGGGTCCGGCTCCGGCCCGGCCGGCCGCAGCCGCGGCATCCTCATGGTGCCCGCCGTCAAGCGCGACTACTACCGCAAGTTCCTGCACGACGCCCTGCCCGTCGAGTCGCAGCTGGCCGACAACCTGCACGACGCCTTCATGGTCCAGATTAGCGTCGGCGCCATCCGCTCCGGCGACGACGCCGTCCAGTGGCTCGGCCGCTCCTACCTGTACCGCCGCCTCGCCGCCAACCCGAGCTACTACCAGGCCGCCGGCCGCTCCAGCGACGAGCTCGGCCGCTTCCTGTCCCAGGCCGTCGAGGACACCTTTGCCGAGATGGCTGAGGCGCGCATGATTGAGTACGGCGCCGGCGGCGGCGATGAGGGCGACAGCGACGGCGACGAGGACGCCGCCGACGGCGGCGCCGTCTCCGCCCAGAACGGCGCCACCATTGGCGCCTACTACAACCTGTCCTACACCACCATGAGCACGCTGCTCATGTCGCTCAAGGCCCGCAGCCGCCTCAAGAGCATGCTGGAAATCGCCACGGCCGCCCACGAGTTTGAGTCGCTGCCCCTGCGCCGCCACGAGGAAGCCCTGCTGCGCCGCATCTACGACCGCGTGCCTGTGAAGACGACGGCGGCGGCCACGGCCACGGGGGACGGAAACGCAGACGGAGACGACGCCGCCGCCGCCGCGGCAGCCGCCGCCGCCGCCGCCGCCCGCGACACCTCGCCCGACTTCAAGGCCTTTGTCCTGCTGCAGGCCCACTTCTCCCGCATGCAGCTGCCGGTCGACCTGGCCAAGGACCAGGAGCTCGTCGTCGCCCGCATCCCCACCATTCTCAGCGCCATGGCCGACCTGCTGGCCTCGGACGGCCACCTCAACGCCCTCTACGCCGTCGAGCTCATGCAGATGACCGTCCAGGCCATGTGGGACCGCGACAGCCCGCTCAAGCAGATCCCGCACTTTACCCCCGAAGTCATCAAGGCCGCGGCCAAGCACGGGTGGGTTTTTTTTCTTTCTTTTTTTTTTTCTTCTCCTTCTTCTTCTTCTTCTTCTTCTTCTTCTTCTTCTCTTCTTACTGACTCAACCCAGAATCAAAGACGTCTTTGACTTTATCGAAAAGATGAACCCCGACGAGAACAAGCACTACGCCGCGCTCGTGCGCGACCTCGGCCTGAGCCAGGCCCAGCTCGTCGAGGCCGCCCACTTTACCAATGAAAAGTATCCCGACGTCTCGCTCGAGTTTGAAATCGCCGACGGCCAGGACCTGCGCGCCGGCGAGACCATGCAGCTCAAGGTCAAGATTGAGCGCGAGGACGCCGACGACGACGACGACGCCGACGACGCCGCAAAGGGCAACGCCGAAAACCTCGTCCACGCCCCCTTCTTCCCCGAGCCCCGCCTCGAGGGCTGGTGGCTCGTCGTCGGCGAGGAACGCACCAAGCGCTCGCTCGCCATCAAGCGCGTGCCCGCCCTGGGCCGCCGCCTCGAGCTGGTCCTGCCCGTCGAGCTGCCCGAGGAGCCGGGCGAGCACACCCTGAAGCTGTACCTCATGAGCGACAGCTACGTCGGCGTCGACCAGGACCCCGAGTTTACCGTCACCCTGGCCGAGGGCATGGACGAGGACAGCGAGAGTGGGAGTGAGTAGGGGGGGAGAGGGGGAGGGGATGGGGAGAGAGATGAATAGAGGAAGAGAGGAGCGAGAGGAGAGAGGAGGGAGAGGAGGAGAGGAGGAGGGAGGACAGGAGGAGACGAAGAGCGCAGGAGAGAGAGGAAGAGGAAGATAAGGAGAGGAGGAGAGCATGTAGGACTAGGAGATCACAAAACGGTAGACAACTAATTCAATCACGTGACGCTGCCTCAGGCGCGTCGCCGTTGCTCGCGTCTCCACTTTCGCATTTCCACTTTCTCTGTGTTTCTTTCGCTGTTGGCTCGCTCCTGCCTCCTCATTACTTAGCACGCGCCAACCTCTTCGCTACTGACGCAGCCATACACCTCCTTTGCTCCTTTCCTCTCTGCCCACGTCACGCGAAAAAGGGCGAATCTGTGCCAACTCTTTCTGGGCCAGCCACAACCCATTACGCCGCGCCGGAAGAAAAGAGCGAAAACAAACAAGCAGAAACGCCCGGGCTGCTTGCGCGCACACGGCCTGCCTTTTTGCCTCGCTCTCGCACACGGCCTGCCTTTCTGCATCCCGGTCACACCGCCGAAAACACACCTACGCGTCGCTCCAGCTTCGGCTTGAAAGAACACGCTACTTTCAGAGCGCCATGGCCGACGTCGCGATCAAGGACGCCGCGACCGAGGCGCCTGCGCCGGCCGCGCCGGCCGCGCCGGTCGCGCCGGTCGCGCCAGCCGAGACGCCGGCTGAGATGGAAGTCGACGGGGAGAGCAAAGACGGCGCGGGCGCGGACGCGATGGATGTGGGCGCGACGGACGCGGACGCGGCGGGCGCGGACAAGAAAGACACGGCGGGCGCAGACAAGGGAGACACGGCCGACACGGCCGACGCGGCCGACGCGGCGACGCCGGCCAAGCCCAGCAAGGCCGCGCGCCGCAAGTCGGCCGGTCCCGACAGCAAGGCCAAGAAGCTCAACCGCAAGGGCTCAAAGGCCCGCATCGTCCACCTCGACGCGCAGCCGGGCGACCACTTCTTCGCCAAGCTCAAGGGCTACCCGGCCTGGCCCGTCATCGTCTGCGACGAAGACATGGTGTCGCGCTCCGAGCTCAAGTCGCGCCCCGTCACCGCCGCCCGCCCCGACGGCACCTACCGCGAGGACTACGCCGACGGCGGCCGCCGCGTCGCCGACCGCACCTTTCCCGTCATGTACCTGCACACCAACGAATTGTGAGTAGTGTTTTGGTTTTGTTTTCTCTTTTTTTTTCTCCTTTTCTCGACTGACCGACAGCGGCTGGGTGCCCAACACGGACCTGCAAGACCTGGACCCCGCCAAGGTCCTCGACCTCATCGGCGACAAGATGCGCAAGGACCTGCAGGAGGCCCACCGCCTGGCCGCCGCCAACCACCCGCTAAGCTACTACAAGGACATGCTGCAGCAGCACGCCGAGGAGCGCGAGCGCGCCGAGGAGGAGGCCCAGCAAAAGGCCGAGGCAGCAGCGACGGCCGCTGCCGCCAAAAAGGCCGCCAAGAAGAGCGCTGCTGCGGCGGCTGCCGCCAGCAAGGATATTGACATGCTGGACGTGCCGGCCGACGACGACGACGAGGACGGCGGCGACGAAGATGACGACGTGGCCGCCGCCGACGACGACGACGAGCAGCACGAGCCGCCAAAGAAAAAGTCCAAGAAGCGCAAGGCCGACGACAGCACGCGCACGCCCCAGCGCACCGGCTCGGTGAAGAAGCCCAAGATCAAGATCACCAGCTCCTCCGCCACGCCCAAGGCCGGCGCCAACGGCACCCCGTCCGCGGCCAAGGCCAGCAGCAAGGCCAAGGCGGCCGCCGCCGCCGCCGCCAGCAAGAGCAACGCCGAGGCCAAGGAGGACCCGGCCGCGGCGCCGCGCGACCCCGACATGTCACCGGAGGAGAAGGCGAAGCGCAAATCGGTGAGTTCTGGATGGAAAAAAAAAAAAAAACCAAAAAAAAAACGCTGGCAATGCGCTAACAAGGAGCAGAAGGAGATCTTGTTCCTGCGGCACAAGATCCAAAAGGGCCTCTTGACGCGCAACCAGGAGCCCAAACCCGAGGAGATGACGCTGCTGTCCGAGTACCTGACCAAGCTCGAGGGCTTCCCCAACCTCGAGGTCAGCATCATCCGCGGCACCAAGATCCACAAGGTGCTCAAGGCCATCCTCAAGATCCACACCATTCCGCGCGAGGAAGAGTTTAGCTTCAAGCCGCGCTCGCAGGCGCTGCTGGACAAGTGGAACAAGCTGCTGGCTGCCGAGCCGGCGTCCGAGCCGGCTGCCGAGCCGGCTGCCAACGGCGGCAGTACCACCAACGGAGCCGCCGCCGCCGACGAGGCCACGGACGCTGCAGACACCAAAGAGGCCACAGAGGCCAAGGAGGGCACCGCCGAGGCCGAGGCCAAGCCGGCCGACGAGAGCGAGAAGCTCAAGGAAGAGGTGTGTTGCTTTGAACAACGTCTGCTGTCCTCGACGCCGCTGACCATTTATTTAGCCTGCCGCCGTGGAAGCCGCAGCATAGGCAGATGCCCAGACGCGCGTCTTTGGGCCCTCCCGGCGAGTTTTGCATATTGAGTACCAGTTGGCGACCTTTGTTGGGCTAGCTATCGTTGCCGTGTGTTTTTGGTCACATTATTACTGGTTGTGCTTCTTTTGTGCGTTTACTGGATGGACAGGCCGGCTGCAGGGGATAGATCTCACGGAAGGACTAAAAGGTGCGAGGAAAAGACCGCTGTTGAGGTGTGAAAGACTTGAGAGATACGTGTGGAAGAGAGAGATGCGGAGTGAAAGACGAGTGAAAGGCCACTGTCGAGAAGATGTTACGGACTGAAGAGTGGTTGAAAAGTGAGGAAAAAGATGAAAGTCGAAAAGCAAAGCCAAGAGACGCTGGGCTGGCGGGAGCCGCGAGAGAGCACAACCGACAGCCACACGGGAGCAGACGGCGCACACAAGGAGCCGCCGGCGCCGACAGATTGTTCTTGGGCGGCGGCATTCCAGGGGAGACACATCGTGGCACTTTGGGGCTTTGCTATATATCTTTGGGGGATCTGCCGGTCAAGGCGTCTTTGTAATCTGTTTTGTGCATGCTTCACTCCTTTGTTCCGTGTATGGGCTGAATGGCTGCTGTGATGGCTGTAGTGGCTGCCGCGATGGCTGCTATATTGAGGATAAGTTTTGTCGTGAAGAGGTGCGTGTAGATTCGATGTAGAAACGATGAGACGCGTGATTCGTAGACGCGACGAGGCGCGAAACCAAGGGTGCGTATATCGCCCCACGGGCTGTAATAAATAAACGGGGCACAAACTACGAGAAGGAAAGAAGGAGCACAAACGACAACAGCGAGCTCGCAAGATACACGTACGCACCCGGATTTCATTGTGATGGCTGCCACTGCGGCAGCAGTCGACGCTGACGCGGCCCTGGATCAGCGGGTGAGTGTTGCATTCTTCTTTTCTTCTCCTTGGCTGGTCCGGCACAGCACACCGGCTAACGTGCCAGGTTGCCTATCTCTTTGAGCCTTCCGATGCCGAGGACGGCGTGTCTGGCGAGCAGCCGGACCGGTCACGGGGCAGTGCTTCTGCCGAATCAGCAGCAGCAGCAGCAGCAGCTACTGCCGGCCGGAAACATGGCCGGGCGGAGCACCGGGAGGAGCGCCGGACGGCGGCGGCGAAACGGCGGCGGAGCGGCGACGGCGACGGCGACGGCGGCAACGACGGCGGGCTCGACCGGTTCCCGGCGCTGCTGCAGGGCCGCGAGACAGCGGCGGCCGTGGCGTGTCGCGAGCAGCGCTTTGCAGCCACGTGGGGCCGGCTGGAGACGCGCATCGAGGTATGCTTTTTGTTCTCCTAATCGTTTCTTACCCTTGTTCTCTTTCGTTTCTTACCTTTTACTGGCAGACCGTCCTGCAACGCGCCAACCAGGCCACCCTGGACGCCGTCCTGGCCTTTGTCGAGCGGCCGCTGGGACGGCGCGAGGGCCTGGGTGTCGGGGCCGCCACGGCCAAGCTGCCCGGCGCCTTTGTGATCCTCGGTCCGGCCGCCACGGCCGACCGCCTGCTCTTTTCGCAGCTAGCGGCCGCCCTGGCCGACAGCAGCAGCAGCAGCAGCAGCCTGCGCCGCATGGTGCGGCTGCGCGCGGCCGACGCCGCCAACCTGCGCGGCGTCCTCAAGCTCATCGTGCAGGCGGCCACGGCTGCCGGGGCCGGGGCCGGGGCCGACGACGACGTGCTCGTTCACAGCCGCCACTACCTGGCCTACGACCTCGAGGCTGTGCACGCGCTGGTGCGCGGCCGCGAGGACGGCGCCCGCATCGTCGTGGCCCTCGAGGACAGCGAGGCCTTTGACAGCGGCCTGCTGGCCGACCTGCTCAGCTATCTCCAGTAGGCCTCCCTCCTTTTTGATTAACGAGCGCAGACGCTGACCTTGCCAGCTCCTGGATGGACCGCATCCCGTTTGTGCTCGTGTTTGGCGTCGCCACCTCGGTCGACCTCTTCCAGGCCCGTCTGCCCAAGAAGGCCGCCCACCGCCTGGCGGCCGCCCAGTTCGACATGGCCCCCTCGTCCGCCGTGCTCGACCAGCTGGTGCGCTGCGCCGTCGCCGCCGCCGACGTGCCGCTGCGCATCGGCCCGGCCCTGCTGCGCAGCCTCGCCGAGCGCCAGGACCAGCAGGTTGCCAGCGTGTCCGTTTTTGTCAGCTCGCTCAAGGTGTGTTGTGTTTGTTGTGTTTGTTGTGTTTGTATTTGTGCTGACGGGCAGTACGCCTACATGTGCTACTTCTACGCCAATCCTCTGAGCGTACTGCTGGATAAAGGGCGCGACAATGACGGCCACGACGACGCGTATCTCCAGAACCCCGACTACCTCGCCAGCATCCGCCAGCTGCCCTCGTTCCGCCGCTACGTCGAGGCGCTCGTGGCTGCCGGCCGCGTCGACGCGGTACGTCGCCTGCTCGGCGCGGACAGCGACGCCCACGTGCGCGAGGCGGTCCTGGCTCAGCGCCGCACCCACCGCCGCTGGATCTGCCGCCTGCTGCGCGCTCTACATCTAGCCTCGGCCAGCGGCGTCTTCGCAGCGCGCTCCTGCACCGACCTGTACATTGCGCTGCTGCTCCGGGGCGGCGGCGGCGGCGGCGGCGGCGACGGCGGCAACGACGACAACGAAGAGGGCGAGGCCGGCGACGGCCGCGGCCGCGGCCGCCGGCGCCGCGAGGACACCGCCGCGCTATCAGCCGTGGCGGCCACCATGACCAACGCCATCCGCCGCATGCCGGCGCCCGAGGCCGTGGCCTTGGCCCGCCGGCTCGCGGCAGCCGTCGAGACGGGTGACGCCGACTTGGCGCTGGCGCCGGCGTCGGTGTCGACCGCGCCCAGCAACAACAAGGACGACAAAAACGACAAAGACGACAGGGACGCCGCCGCATGGGCAGCCCTCGGCCCGCGGCTGGCCGGCATCGCGGACGAGATCGAGGCCCTACAGCGCCAGCTCGAAAAGAAGAGCGCCAGCGCCGCCGCCGCCCTGCGCAGCCGGCCCGGCGGCGTGCCCAGCACCATGGCCGGCGGCACCGGCAGCACGGTGCCGCCGCCGGCGCAGCTGCGCAGCAAGTACACGGCGCAGAGCCGGGTGCTGCGCACGACCGTGGTGGCGCAAAAGGTGCAGCTGAGCCGCGACTCGGCCGCGCTGACCGACGAAGACCAGGCCTTTACCGCGCTCGTCGACGCGCTCGTCGACGCCGTCGTCGCCCACGTGTCGGTGGCGTCGGCCCTGGGCGGAGGCAGAAGTGGCAACGACGACGATGACGACGACGATGACGACCCGCTCTGGCTGCAGGAAGTGTGGCTCTACGACGCGCGCACGCCGTACCGCGACGTCTTCATCCCGCGCCCGGGCCTGGTGCTGGAGCGCGCGCTGATGCGGCCGCACGACTATCTGGCCTGCTCGTGCTGCCGCCGGCGCGACGACGCCGGCAGCTCCGGTGGCAGCATCCGGCCCACGCTGCCGCCCACGGCCATTCTGTACCAGCTCTACCTCGAGGCCGGCGCGCTGATCAACGTGGCCGACCTGTGGGCGGCCTTTAAGACGGCCGTGTCCGGCGGCGGCGGCGGCGGCAGCGGCGACGACGACGACGGCGACGAAGACGGAGAAAGCGCCGAATCACGCCGACAGCTCGCGCTCTTCTACCAGGGCCTGGCCGAGCTCAAGGCCCTGGGCTTTGTCAAGGCCACCCGGCGCAAGGCCGACCACGTCGCCAAAGTCAAGTGGCTGTAGAGAAAAGCTTTTTGTCCGGCTGGGCCGTTGGTTCCCGAGTCAAAGACGGCACGGCTGAATGGCATTGTGGTTGGTGGCTTTCTTTGACGTCGAGGCCGTCTTTGGATATGGTTTTGTATGTGGTCTTTCAGCCGTGGTCTTTCAACAGTTGGGCCGTCAAAGGCCCAACGGTCTTTCAACAGTTGGGCCGTTTTGAAAGGCGTGGCCTTTTGCAGCCTGGCCGTCTTTCAAAGCGTGGTCTTTCAACAGCCTGGCCGTCTTTCAAGCGTGGCCTTTCGCAGCCTGGCCGCTTCACCAGTCTTGACGCTCAACACAGCCTCTGACAAGCTGCAAGGCCTTGTTCACCTTTGCTTTTGTCCCCGGACAAAGCCGCGCCGCCACGGCTGCTTGTTCACCGCTGCCCCGCGAGGCCCCCGGACAACAAAGAAGCCGTTCCGGTACAAGAACGGCGGGTGACCTCGCTGCAGGACGGTCTCGCAGTGTTGGAGCCCAGCCCCGTGTTTACTCTTGATCGCATCTTGTCACCTGGAGTCTGTCACCTGTCGGAGTCTGTCTTATCCACTGCTTCACGGCATCGCTGCATCGGTCACTGCCGTCTGTTCTCGGCTCTACATCACCCACTCGCTCTACATCACCCACTCGCCTCACCTCCAATGGCACCCTGCAAGCCCACCAGGCCGGCCGCGTCGCTGCTCGCCCGGCGCCGCGCCGCCAAGCGGCCCGAATTCGAGCGGAAGCTGCAGCACCTGGCGCTGCCGCTGTCGTGCCTCGTGCAGGTCAACACCGGCCGCGTGCACAAGGCCTTTCCGCGCTCCATCCTGCAGTACCACCTGCTCACCGAGGACCAGCTCGACGACCTGGCGCACTTTTACCACCAGCGCACCCCGGGCTACTACTCGCTCAGCTATCCCTGCCCCGTCTCCTGGTCGCCCAGCCTGCCGCTCGAGGAGAAGCGCCGCAAGCTGGGCAAGTTTATCGGCCTGCGCGGCTGCGAGTCTCCACAGCCGTGGCCGGCGCGAGACGCTGACGCTGACGCTGACGCCGACAGTGGCTACTACTGCGACAGCGACAGCGACTACGGCAGCAGCCGCAGCCAGCTGCCGCCGCTGCCGCTGACCGTCGAGGACGTGTGGGAAGCGGCGCGGCGCGCTCGCCTGGAGGAGGACGCCGGCGAGGAGGCGATGCGGAACAAGCTGGGATTTTACCAGTAGTGGATTCATGCGTCTTTTCTCTTCTGTTTCAGCGTCGTTGTCTTTGTATTTAGCGAGGTTGCATTGCCTGCCGGGGGAAAAAGCTCTGTCCATCTGTCATTCACCCAAATCATAGTGTGATTGGTGCCTTGCAAAGTGTCTGCTCCATTCGTTCCTAGTAAAACCGTAAACGCCAGACCTGAATCCGGGCCCGGCCCAGCGCGTTCTGCCACATCTTGCCGTGCACCTCCAGTCCTGTTGAGATCCTATTTCTTATTTCTTTCCCTTTTTCTTGGATCCGCCCGTGCTGGGCTGCGGCACGTCCACGAGCACGGCCTCCTCCTCGGACGACTTGGCCGTCGACGGCCGCGTGGACGACGCTGCCTCGGACTTTTCCGGGGAAACTTGTGCTGCTGCTGCCGTCGCGGTCGTCGTGGCCGTCGTGGGTGTCGTGGTGGCTGCCGCCGCCGCCACGCGCGCCTCCTGCTCGGCCCACCAGGCCTTTTCGGCGGCCAGCTTGCCCTGGATCTGGTCGAGGTGCGAGCGCAGCTCCATGTTGCCGGCAATGGCGTTGGCCGTCTGGAAGATGTACTGGCCCCAGTTGGGCACCAGCGCGTTGGCCTCGGTGACCACGTCGCGCAGCTCGTCCTCCATCTCCTTCTCGGCCCGCTGGAAGCGCTGCCACAGGTCGTCGCCCACGCTGCCGCGCTGCAGCAGCGAGCTGCACGCCTGCTTGCCCTGCCGCACCTGCACGATGCGGCGGATGTCCTCCACCGCCCGCCGCAGCAGCGCCGCCCGCAGCACCGTGTCCGGCACCTTGGGCGGCTTGTCGCTGCCGGGCTCCGGCTCCATGTGCAGCAGCGACAGGTAAATGTTGCGCTGCAGGTGCGGCGGGAACCACGGGCTCAGGCTGGCGCTCTGCGCTGTGTGCCTGTCAGCGCGGCTCACACATCTACTCCCCCCCCCCCAAAGCCTGCATTCGCTTTTCCTCACCTGCTTTCCGTTTGCGGTACACGGTCGAAAACGTCGCAAAGGTGCCGCCCAGCACCAAGAGGTAGGCCACCGGAAGGATCAACCCCCGCCAGTCGACTTCAAACATGGCGATCGTCGGAGCAACAAGGGGGCAGGGTGCAGTGGTAGAAAGGGCAAAGTTGAAGATGCCAGTTTTGTCGCATTCCCTAGTCTACACATTTATTTCTAGGGCCCGTGTTCTATATCTGGCCTGAAGGCCCCCAACCCGCCCCCCCCTGAAGCGGCCTGCTCTGATTGGCGCAGGCGCAGCCACTACAACGCCACAACGCCACAACGCCACCTAGCTGAGGTGGGGACCAAGCTGCAGGCAATCGCCCAAATGACGCTTTTACTACGCTGCCTTCAAATAGCAGAAAAGCAGAAAGCTCCCCTCTCGACGTCATCTCCCATTCGTTGTTCGCAACACACTGAGCGCCCACAAAACCTTTTGTAAAGCTTTTTCGCTTCTTAAATTTTCCTTTTTGCTTTTGTTGCCCCTCTCTTTTTCCTCCACAGCCCAGCCGGGCAGGCTCGTCGGTCAAGATGCTCATCCGATTCCGCGGGCCGGACGGCATGATCCGGCAGGAGGCCGACAAGAACGACACCTTTGGCGAGGTGATGCGCAAGGTGAGACGACGACGATCCCAGCGGGGTGTGTGCTTTTCGGTGCTGACAACAGCTCCCAGGTGTTGCCCAAGCTGCCGCCCACGATTGACGCGCGATCCATTACCATTTCCAACAACCCCAGCGGCCGCGGCGACAAGAAACTGGTGGCCGAGGTGGCCGGCGTGCTGATCGGCCAGACGGGCCTAAGGTAGGCTGTGCCAAAGGTTGGGCGTGGCAGCCCTTTTCTGTAACTGCTCCGAGCTAATTATGCGTTTCCTACAGCCATGGCGACGTGGTCTTTATCGATTACAAGCACCGCGAAGGCGGCGAGAGCAGCGGCCCGTCCGCCGGGGGCAGCTCAGGCTCCACGGCAGCCTCGAGCGTGGTCTCGTCGGTCAACCGGCTCGACGGGCAGCCGGTCCTGGCGGTGGAGGACCGGCCGATCGACCGGCCGCCGCCGCCGCCGCCGCCGGGGGCGCCGACGTCGAGCGTGGCAGCGCGCATACGGAACCCGTGGGAGGTGGTCAAGCAGTCGGCGCTGGACGACCGCCTGGACCGGCTGGACGGCAAGATTGCGCGCAAGCGCGACGCCAAGATGTGCCGGCACGGGGCCAAGGGCATGTGCGACTACTGCCAGCCGCTGGACCCGTTTGACGCCGACTACCTGGCGGAGCACAAGATCAAGTACCTCTCCTTCCACGCGTACCTGCGCAAGATCAACGGCGAGAAGAACCGGCCGGAGCTGGGCGCCTCGTTCATCCCGCCGCTGGCCGAGCCGTTTTTCCGCGTGCGGCCCGACTGCCCGGGCGGCCACCCGCCGTGGCCCGAGGGCATCTGCAGCAAGTGCCAGCCCAGCGCCATCTCGCTGCAGCCGCAGACCTTCCGCCACGTCGACCACGTCGAGTTTGCCGCGCCCGCCATGGTCGACGCCTTTATCGACGCCTGGCGCAAGAGCGGCGCCCAGCGCCTCGGCTACCTCTACGGCCGCTACGAGGAGTACGCCGAGGTGCCGCTGGGCGTCAAGGCCGTCGTCGAGGCCATCTGGGAGCCGCCGCAGGCCGACGAGACGGACGGCATCACGCTGACGCTGGCGGACCATCCGGAGAAGAAGAGCGCCGCGGACCCGGAGGCGGGCGCCGAGGCGGTGGCGCGGCTGTGCGGCCTGCAGAAAGTGGGCGTCATCTGGACGGACCTGGACGACGCGGGCGCCGGCGACGGCTCGGTGACGTGCAAGCGACACGCGGACGCGTACTTTTTGTCGTCGCTCGAGGTGGTCTTTGCGGCACGGCTGCAGGCGCAGCACCCGAAGCCGACCAAGTGGAGCGACACGGGCCGCTTCGGCTCCGACTTTGTCACCTGCGTCATCACGGGCAACGAGGCCGGCGAGATTGCCATTGCCGCGTACCAAATGTCCAACGACGCCGTCGAGATGGTGCGCGCCGACATTATCGAGCCGTCGGTCGAGCCCGAGACGATGCTGGTGCAGGAGGAGGAGGAGGAGGGCGGCGGCGGCGGCGGCGGCGGCGGCGGCGGCGGCGACGACAACGACCACAACGACAGCAACGCCGGCAACGCCGCCGTCAGCCGCCGCTCGCGCTACATACCCGAGGTCTTTTACCGGCACATTAACGAGTACGGCGCCAACGTGCAGCAAAACGCAAAGCCGGCCTTTCCGGTCGAGTACCTCTTTGTCACGCTGACGCACGGCTTCCCGGACGAGCCGCGGCCGGCCTTTTCCGCCTCCGGCTTCCCGATTGAGAACCGCGCGTACCTGGGCGAGAGCCAGGAGCACACGGCGGTGGCGCGCGTGCTGCTCAAGGCGGCCTCGGCGGCCGGCCCGCGCCAGGACGGCCACCTGCTGGTGTCCAACTTCCACCTGCTGTGCGCGCTGCACCAGATGGACGTCCTGTCCAAGGTGAGTCTCTGACCGAAACCCACGAGGCCCAGCAGCCTCGGGCAGACAGGGGCACACCGCTGACCGGCCAGGACGAGGAGGCGCTGCTGTGCCGCGTGGCCGCACGGCACGACACGGCCGCCTGGTTCCAGCTGCAGTCGACGCCCGGCTGGCAGACGCTGCTGATGATCCTGCAATCTGCTGGTGAGCGAATCCCCAAGCGCCCCCGGGCAGAGATGGAGAGCGCGCCGGGACGGCGGGCCGGGCCGGTGCCGGTGCCGGTGCCGCGCAAGAAGGCGTCGTCGAGCCGTGGCGGCGGCGGAGGTGGTCGGCCTGGCGAGCACGTGTCGGCGCCGGCGCCGGCTTCCTCGGTCTCGGTCTCGGTGTCTTCCTCTGCCTCTGCCTCTGACTCTGCTTCTGTCCCCCCCCCTTTTGCGACTGCGCGTGACGCCGACTCGGGCGAGCCCCTTGCTAAACGATTTGCTGCTGTTAGGCTGAACCGCCGTGGTTCGCCGTCGTCGGAGGACCCGCCGCCGCCGGAGGACCCGCCGCCGGACAAGACCGATGCGCACCGTGGCCACGGACGCTAGGACCGAGACGGACAGACGGGGGGATGGAAAGCCACTCGTGTTGTGATCACTGGTACATGCAAGGCCAGCTGGCCAGTCCAGCTGGGACATCAGAACAGCCGGTCAAGACAGCTTTACATTCAATACAAAACGTTAAAGTCCAAAGGCAGAGAAGCTGGCTGGAAGATGTGCGCAATACAAAGTGGTGCTTGGTCTTTTATTCCACCGTCCTCCGAGCCAGACAGAATCCCCCAACGCCGACTTTTAGGCCTATAGGTCCAAAGCAAAAAGAAATAGGGGGCGAGAAGGGCTTTTACAAGGGCTTGCCGCCGAGGAACTCGGACCAGCGGCGCACCTCGGGCGGGATGCCGGTCGGGCGCGGCAGCTTCTCGCTCAGGCAGCGGGCGAACAGGATGGCGGTCTGGGGGTCAGCGGGAGAGCAGAAGAGGACAAGGGGCCAGGCAGAGACAACTCACCTGCGGCTCCATAAAGAGGGGCACGCCAAAGTCGACGGCGTTGCGGCGCATGACGTAGTCGACGTCGTCGGTGGTGGTGGCGCGGGCGCGGGCGAGGTTGAAGACGCCGCGGATGTCGTACTTGGCAAAGACGTCGCGCAGGGCGCGCTTGTCGTTGGTGGGAAACTCAATGGTCTGGACGGCGACGGGCACGGCGGCGGTGCGCTCGACAAAGGCGGCGACGGCGGGCTCGGCGGCAAAGAGGCGGTAGCCGAGGGGCGCGACCAGGTCGACGACGCGGGTCAGCCAGTCGCGCTCGGTGTCGCCGCCGAGCAGCAGGCCCTCGCCGGGCTCGGGCACGCGGAAGTTCATGGCGGACTGCAGCGAGGTCCAGTAGGCCTCGACCAGGTCGCGGCCGAAGCAGGCCATCTCGCCGGTGCTGGCCATCTCGACGCCGAGGAAGGGGTCGGCGCCGGCGAGGCGGGTCCAGGAGAACTGCGGCACCTTGGTGGCGACGTAGTCGCGCGGCACCTTCATCAGGTCGACGCCGCCGGCCTCGTCCTCGGCCGGCAGCGGCGCGCCGACGAGCGCGCGCGTGGCCGTGTCGATCAGGTTGGTGCCCAGCACCTTGCTGACAAAGGGGAAGGAGCGCGAGGCGCGCAGGTTGCACTCAATGACCTTGAGCGCGGGCAGGCCGCCGGCGGGGTCGTCGGCGCGGATGATCTGCATGTTAAAGGGCCCGGTAATGGCCAGCGCGGCGGCAACCTTGCTGGCGATCTCGCGCACGCGGTCGAGCGTGGTGTCGTCGAGCGAGACGGGCGGCAGCACCAGGGTGGCGTCGCCCGAGTGCACGCCGGCCTGCTCGACGTGCTCGCTGACGGCGTGGGCGACCAGGCGGCCCTGGGCGGCGACGGCGTCGACGTCGATCTCGGCGGCGCCCTCGATGAACTTGCTGATGACGACCGGGTGGTCGGGCGAGACGCTGGCGGCGGCCTCGAGCTTGGCCTGCAGGTCGGCGCGGCTGTGGATGACAGTCATGGCGGCGCCGCTGAGCACGTAGCTGGGCCGCACCAGCACGGGGTAGCCGACCTGCTCGGCAAAGGCGGCGGCCTCGGCCACCGACGTCAGCTCCTTCCAGGCGGGCTGGTCGACGCCGATGGAGTCGAGGATCTCGGAGAACTTTTGCCGGTCCTCGGCCTTGTCAATGTTGCGCGGGTCGGTGCCGAGCACCTTGGCGCCGCCCGTCTCCTGCAGGCGCAGGGCAATGTTTTGCGGCAGCTGGCCGCCGACCGACACGACCACGCCGCTGGCGCCCTCGAGCTCGTAAATGTCCATGACGCGCTCGTAGCTCAGCTCCTCAAAGTAGAGCCGGTCGGCCGCGTCCGTGTCGGTGCTGTAGGTTTCGGGGTTGAACTAGATACGTCATTAGACAGAAGGGCAGGGTGGGTGAAAGAACAGTAGGACAGGGGGTGTGGCGAAGAACAGAGGACAGGCAGAACAACACACATTCACCATGACCGTCTTCTTGCCCATGTCGCGCAGGGCGTTGGCGGCGCTGACGGCGCACCAGTCAAACTCGACGGAGCTGCCGATGCGGTAGACGCCGCTGCCGAGGACGAGGGTGCCGTGCTCGTCAAAGACGACGTCGTGCTCGGAGGCGTTGTAGGTGGTGTAGAGGTAGTTGGTGTCGGCGGGGAACTCGGCGGCCAGGGTGTCGATGCGCTTGACCCAGGGGCGGATGCCCATGGCCAGGCGGGCGGCGCGCACGCGGTCCTCGGTGCTGGCGACGGCGGCGGCGATCTGGCGGTCGGAGAAGCCCATCTTCTTGGCGCGCAGCAGCTGCTCGCGGCGCAGGCCGGCCAGGCTGCCGACGGCCTGCAGCGCGCGCGTGGTGTCGACAATGTTTTGCAGCTTGTGCAGGAACCACTTGTCGATGCGGGTCAGCTCGTGCAGGCGGTCGACGCTGTAGCCCTCGTGCAGCATGGCCTGGCCGACGGCCAGCCAGCGGCGGTCCGTCGGGTTCTGCAGCTCGGCGTCGAGGTCGGCAAAGCGCGCGCCCTGGAAGCCGACAAAGCCCGGGTCGACCTGGCGCACCGCCTTCTGGAACGACTCCTCAAAGGTGCGGCCAATGGCCATGACCTCGCCGACCGACTTCATGGCGCTGCCAATGTCGCGGCGCACGTGCTGGAACTTGGCCAGGTCCCAGCGCGGGATCTTGGTGACAATGTAGTCGAGCGAGGGCTCAAAGTTGGCCGTCGTCGTCTTGGTCACCGCGTTGGGCAGCTCCGGCAGGCTGGCGCCGAGGCCGATCTTGGCCGCGGTGTAGGCCAGCGGGTAGCCCGTGGCCTTGCTGGCCAGCGCCGACGAGCGCGACAGCCGCGCGTTGACCTCGATGACGCGGTAGTCCAGCCCGTCCGGCTGCAGCGCGTACTGCACGTTGCACTCGCCCACCACGCCCAGGTGCCGCACAATCTTGATGGCCGCGCTGCGCAGCATGTGGTACTCCTCGTCGCTCAGCGTCTGCGACGGCGCCACCACGATGGAGTCGCCCGTGTGGATGCCCAGCGGGTCAAAGTTCTCCATGTTGCACACCGTGATGCAGTTGTTGCGCGCGTCGCGCACCACCTCGTACTCGACCTCCTTCCAGCCCTTGAGCGACTTCTCCACCAGGATCTGCGGCGACAGCGTCAGCGACCGCGCCGCCAGGTCGCGCAGCTCCGCCTCGTCGCCCGCGAACCCCGACCCCAGCCCGCCCAGCGCGTACGCCGCCCGCACAATCACCGGGTAGCCCACCTGCGCCGCCGCCGCCAGCGCCTCGTCCACCGTGCCCACCGCCAGCGACTGCGCAATGGGAATGTTGATCTCCTCCAGCGCCCGCGCAAACAGGTCGCGGTCCTCGCTCAGCTCCAGCGTGCGCACACTCGTGCCCAGCACCCGCACCCCGTACTTTTCAAACAGCCCCAGCCGCTGCATCTGCACGCCCAGGTTGAGCGCCGTCTGCCCGCCAAACGACAAGAAGATGCCGTCCGGCCGCTCGCGCTCCAGCACGTACGTCACGTACTCGGGCGTCACCGGCAGGTAGTACACCTCGTCCGCCAGCCGGTGGTCCGTCTGGATCGTCGCAATGTTGGGGTTGATCAGCACCGACGCCACCCCGGCCTCCTTGAGCGCCTTGAGCGCCTGGCTGCCCGAGTAGTCGAACTCGCCCGCCTGCCCAATCGCCAGCCCGCCGCTGCCAATCACCAGAACCTTTTTCACGTCAATCTGCTCCGACGCCTTGATCACCCCGCTGTCCAGGTACGCCCGCGGGTTGTGCGCCGACCCCGATGCCGCCGACGCCGCCGCCGCCGACGCCGCCGCCGCGCTCAGCCGCCGCCGCATCAGCTGCCCACCCGACGACACCGTCGGCGTCGACAGCAGCTGCGGCCGCCGTGCCTGAGTGTAGGCCCGCACGCCTGCCGCTGACGCCGCCGCTGCCGACGCCATGCGGCCATGGCGCAGCGGCACCGGGAGCAGCCGGCCGCGGAGCAGGCACGAGGCCCGGAACACGGCCGACATGTGTGTAAGAATGAAAGAAAAGGGGATGGTTCTGGAAAAGAAAAAAAAAAGGGCAAAAGAGTGTCAAAAAGGGAGTGCGTTGGGAAAGAAGTAAAACACAGAAACTGACTCACGGTCGAGGTTGCCGAAAAGGGCACTTTTCAGTTGGTTGCGATAAGATAAGACCCGCTTTTGGTTTTTTTTCACTGAGAAAATTCTTCCATTCGGGCGCCTGATTGGTTATCGTTACCTCTTATCCTTTAGCCTCACCTCCCCTCTTTTTTTTTAAATATCCCCCCCTCTACGGGCGTTCCTCCTCCCCCCCCCCCCTTCCTACTACGCCCCCCCCCTCCCCTACGCTTTGTCCAGCCGCACGGCCGCGTTCCGCTTGATAAAGTTCAGGTCGACCTTGTGCCCCAGCAGCTCGCGGATGTTGGAGATGCCGTACTTGATCATGGTGGGCCGCTCGAGGCTGAGCCCCCAGCCGTAGACGCGCATCTCGCGCGGCAGCCCCATGGCCTCGAGCATCTCGGGCCGGAACATGCCGCTGTTGCCAATCTCGACGAGCTTGCCGAGGCCGTGGTGGTAGCTGAAGATCTCCATGCTGGGCTCGGTGTAGGGGTTGTAGGCCGGCTTGAACTTGAGGTCGCGCAGGCCCATCTTGCCAAAGAAGATTTCCATAAACTCCATCAGGCCGCCCAGCGTCAGGCCGTAGTCGGCAATGACGCCCTCGACCTGGTGGAACTCGGCCAGGTGGGTGGCGTCGACGGACTCGTTGCGGAAGACGCGGTCAATGGAAAAGTAGCGCGCCGGCGGCGGCCGGCCGTCGGGCCCGCGCTGCGCCGCCAGCCGGTGCAGCATGGCCGACGAGATGGCCGTGGTGTGCGTGCGCAGCACCAGCCGCAGGCTCTCCTCGGCCGCCCACGGGTAGCGGTAGCCGATGGAGTCGTACTTGCCGTGCTCGTGCACCTGCCGCACATTGTCCCAGTAGGCCGCGTAGTCCTTGTGGTCGTCGGGGCCGGTCGCGCGCGGCGCGTCTGCGCGCGCCGGGTCGGCAATGTAAAAGGTGTCCTGCAGGTCGCGCGCCGGGTGCTGCTGCGGCACAAAGAGCGTGTCAAAGTTCCAGAAGCCCGACTCGACGAACCGGTCCGTCGCCATCTCCTCAAAGCCCATTTCGAAAAAGATCTGCCGGAACTCGTGCCGCACCTTGTTGAGCGGGTGCAGCGCGCCCGCCGCCTGGTCGGCGCCGCGCGCCGCAAAGTTGTACGGCTTGAACGCTGCCGTCTTCCACGCGCCCGACGCCAGCATGTCCGCCGTGATGTCCGTCTCCTCGCGCACCAGCGCCGGCGCGTACCGGCTGCCCTTGCGCACCCGGAAGTGGATCACCCGCTGCACCCGCACCAGCTTGCGCTTGCGCAGCTCCGCCAGCGTCTTGGCGTCTGCCGCCGTCCGTGTCTTGCCAATCGCCACCAGCTGGTCGCGCGTCGTATCGTGCACCTCCGTCGCCTGGGTGGGTTGTGTGTTAGTCTGAGCCGTGTCCTCCATTCTAAACCGCCATCACGTCCTCCCCCCACTCACCACCGCCTTGAGCCGCCCGTCGCCAGTCTTGGCTATCCACTTCTCGCGAAAGGCCTTGCCCTGGCCCAGCTTGGCCACCGTCTTGTCGCCCACGGCCGCCTCCAGGTCGGCCAGGCTGAGGCCCTCGACCGCCTGGCGCACCGCCTCAAACACGCGTGCCTCGTGGCTGCCGTGCGCGGCAATCTGCTCGCCCTCCGGCTCCAGCAGCACCTCGTCGCGCTCCAGCGTCTCGTACGTCACCATGGACCGCGATCCCAGCCGGTCCAGCGCCGACTTGATCTCGGCGTACTTGGCTTCCGGAAACGTCTCGGCCGTCAGGATCTCGTCGCGCTCCGCCAGCGCCTGCAGCACGGCGGCCGTCAGATCGCCCGCCGTAGTCGATGCCATTGTCACAGAACACACACACACACACACAAGATCAAAGTCGAGCAGAGAGGGTGTAGCCGTCGCGGCGTGACTCAAGCATGGGAATTTTGACGTTGATGCCCCGCTCGAGGGGCAGATCGGAGGCACGTTTTTCCGCCGCCCGCGATCTACTGTAGATATGTACATGGGTACATGCGAGCACGCGGAGAGTGGAGAGTGGATACCTCTAGTAATCACGAAAGAAGCTCCCAGCTCTCTCAACCTCCAACTCTCAATTCTTCCTGGGACCTTTGCTCGCCGAAATATGCGGTAGCGTCTGCGCAAGTCGACAGCCTCGCCTGGCCCGACCCTCTCTGCTTGAACGCGATGAGCGACGATGCGGCGGGACCGGCGGCGGCCGCCGACAGCAGAGGCAGCGGCGGCCGGAGCAGCGCCGAAAGACACAGCGTGCCAGCGCAGCAGCGGCAGCGACAGCGACAGCGGCAGCGGCAGCGGCAACGGCAGCGACGGCCGGCGGCGGTGGCGGCCGGCAACGCATCAACGCAGGCGCGGAGGACGACGACGACGACGACGACGACGACAACAACAACATCGGCGGCGGCGGCGCGGCAGACGCGCGCAGTGCGGACCAAGAAGCTCAAGTTTACGACCGAGCTGATGGAGCACCTGGACATGATCATCTACGCGGAGATCTGCATGCTGTACTACCTGGAGTGAGGCTTTTTCGTTTGCTTTTGCACGTTTGAATGGCTTGGGGGCGACTCTGGCTGACGTGCAGCTGTTCGTTGTTCCGGCTGGTGCTGCGGGCGTTTTGCCAGTCGCTGTTCCTGACGCCCAAGGGCGACGATTTCCTGATTGTCATGACGGCGCGGCGGCCGCACCTGGTGGGCGTGCTGGTGCCCAACGCGGTGTGCATGCTGCTGCACGCGCTGGCGGGCCTGCCGCAGGCGGCCGAGGCCGCGCACGGCTACCTGCACGGCGGCGTGGTCATTGACTTTATCGGCCAGACGGCGCCGCGCTCGCACGGCAGCCTTCTCGGCCTGGACGTGCTGATCCTGGCGCTGCAGCTGTTTCTGCTGGCCGTGCACACGGAGCGCGAGCTGCTGCGCATCCAGCTGATGCCGGAGCCGCGGCGGCGCGTGCTGGCGGCGGCCGCCGCGACCACGGCGGCCGCCGCCGCCGCAGCAGCCGCGACACATCGGGCGGCGGTGGCGGCCGCGGACGGCGGTGGCGGTGGCGGCCGCGGCCAGGATCTGGACGCCGAAGAGCGCGGCTTGCGGCGGCAGCCCACGGCCGCGTTTGCCGTGCAGGAGGGTCCCAACGGCATCGAGCTGCAGGCGCTGTCGGCGGAGACGGGCACGGACGCCGACAGCGACAGCGACAGCGACGGCGACGCCAACACCGACACCGACGACAGCCGCAGCGCCTCGGCCGACGTGGACGCCATCCTCGGCAGCAGGCCGGACACGGCGTCGGACGAGGCGCAGGCCGCGCTGGAGCTGGAGGCGCTCAGCTCGGGCGGCAACATCCACGACTTTTACGTGGTGCACGCGGTCCGCGAGGCCGGCCGGGAGCACGCCGGCGACACGGCACAGTCGCTGCGCACGTTTGGGTACGCGGCGTCGCTGGCGCGGCGCGCGGCCGAGCGAGGCGCGCGGGCGAACCGGGCCGTCCGGGGGGAGGTCGTGACATAGTTTGAATATAGCATCTGCGCTTTTTTGCCCTAAATAAACAGCGCCTTTTTTCCCTCCCCCCTCCAAATAAACGCAAAAAACGTGTCTATATACACAACGCCCAAAACCCATTGTATTTTCAAGCCACCTTGCGGCCGACGTTGCCCAGGCCGGCGCCTTTGATCGACACGAGTATGTCTGGGCGGCGGGCGGCGGTGTTGTCGTTGCCGTTGCCGTTGCCGTCGCCGTCGCCGTCGCCGTCGCCGTCGCTGTCGCTGCCGTCGCTGTCATCGCTGCCGCCGCCGCCGCCGCCGCCGCCGCCGATAAAGGCGTCGTCGTCGTCGGCGGCGCGGAGGCCCCAGCTGGGGGCGCCAAAGGCTTTCAGGTCGCGGGCGAGGCTGATGACCTCTTCGCGGGCGAGGACGTCGGGGCTGAGGCGCAGGCGGCCGACGTCCTCGGAGCCCATGGCCATGAGGGTGAGCAGGGTGGGGGCAGCGGGAGCGGCGGCACAGCCGCCGGCGTCAATGGCGGCGAGCAGCTGCAGGGCGCACTGGGTGCCGACGTCCTCGGCGAGGGCGTGGCCGTGGGCGGGGGCGGCGCGGTCGGCGGAGTAGAGGACGCCGGGGACGTTGGACTCGGCGACGAGGCAGAGGCCGAAGCCGATGCCGGTCTGGGCGCGGGCGTCGTCGGGGGCGGGGGGCGCCTCGGCGATGCGGATCTCGCCGGTGAGGGCGTTGAGCAGGGCGCGGGCGGCGTGGATCATGCGCTTGTTGTTGGAGGCGGAGACGCCGCAGGCGTAGGCGACGCCGGCGATGCGCTTGACGCGGCCGGCGCTGCGGTGCAGGTGCAGGGTGCGGGGCAGGCGCACCTGGCTGGCGAAGCGCAGCTCGACCAGGCCGTTGCCGCGGCGGGCGGAGCCGGGCGGGCCGACGCAGGCGCGGCGGCGCACGAGCAGCTCGATGCGCGCGGGCGGGATGCCAAAGAGGCCGTACAGCGGCAGCACGGCCAGGCGGAAGGCGTCGACCGAGGGGTCGCCGGCCTCGTCGACGGCGGCCGTGATCACGCCCGGGCCCGAGAAGCGCACGTTGACGTGGGCCTTGCTAAAGGGCGCCAGCAGCGCCAGCGGCGCCAGAAAGTAGGTCAGGCCGCGCGTGCAGCCGGCCGGGATGTGGTGCTCGATGACGTCGTCGTCGGTGGCGCCGGCGCCGGCCACGGTGCCCGTGATCAGGCCCGGGTGGTACGTGATGGTGGTGCCGGTGTAGGAGATCTGGAAGGAGCTGCCGTTGGTGACGGCCTCGAGCAGCCGCAGAAAGGAGACTTCGTGCGGCGCCAGGCCCGGGTTTGTCGGCGAGCTGCTGCGGATGCCCGAGATGTGCACGGGGCGGCCCGTCAGCGTGGCCAGCACGAGCCGCTGCGTAAAGGAGCGGTGGCCCGTCAGGCGCACAAAGTCTGTCGCCGACATGGTGTCGTCGGAGTTGGATGTGGTGAGAGTGAAGGTTGGTGAAGGCGGTGACGAAACTTTTTTTTTCGATCATGGTTCTGCCGTGGGGTTCTGCCGGCGGTGAGAAAAGAGCTTGCCGGCAGGTGCAATGGTGTTCTGCCGGGCGGTAAAGCCCGATTCTGCCGGAGTGAGTGTTGCTTGACGATTCTGCCGGCGGTGAATTAGCACGAGATTCTGCCGGCGGTGAATTAGCACAACGATTCTGCCGGCAGTGAATTAAACTCTGCCGGTGGTGAATTAGCGCGAGATTCTGCCACTACTGCGGTTAAGCTTTTTCAAAGCTCTCTCCAGACTCCCAACACCCCAACAACATGGTACACAGCCTCTTTGTTTGTCGATCGTGTCTGGCCAGTCTGCGGACCGGCGCGAGGGTGCTTGCGGCGACGAGCACGGCGGCGGCCACGGGAAGAAACCCGGCCGCGCTGCCCCGGCCGCGGCCGATTTCGCACGCGGCCGCGAGCCGGCAGAGCGGGCGGCGGGCGGGGCCGGGCGGCCTGGCACTGCGTCCGAAGCCGGCGGCGGCGGCGGCGGCGGGGGGGAAGTCTTCTCGCGATGCAGAGGCAGAGGCGATGGCGGCGGCGCTGTTTGAGCAGGGCGGGCGCGGCGACGGCGACGGCGACGGCGACGGCGACGGCGTGACGGTCCGTTTTTTCGAGCAGGGAGACGACGGGAAGATCCGGGGGGTGGGTGAAAGCAGCGGCGGCGGCCACGACCGTCACGGCAGTGGAGGCAGCGGCGCGGATAGCCTGGATCCGGACGTGGAGAAGCAGCTGGCGGAGCTGGAGGGCAAGCTGCGCGAGACGGCGCAGCTGACGCGGCGGCTGGACCGGAACGGGCCGGCACGCAAGCGGGCAGAGCAGCTGCGGCGGCAATACGCGGCGATCCGGGCCGTGGAGGCAGAGGACGCGGCAGAGGACGCGGCGGACGAGGCGGCGGCGGCGCTGGAGGCGGTGCGGATCTCGGACGCCGGGCTGTCGGCGCACGCGCGGCGGCACGTGCGCAACCTCAACAACGTGCTGCGGCCGGTGGCGCGGCGGCTGCGGCGCAGCAGCAACGGCGGCGGCGCGGCGGCGGCGCTGGACGAGCGGATCACGGCGGCGGTGTGGAGCCGGTACGGGTCGGCGCGGACGGCGCTGGCGGAGGCGCGGGGCCACGTGCCGGCGGCGGCGTGGGCGCTGCTGTGGACGGTGCTGGCGCGCGAGGGCTCGGCGCGGCGCATGCAGCACGTGTACTACCTGGCCAAGGACATGCAGGCGGCGGGCGTGGCGCTGCAGCCGGCGCAGCAGCTGCTGGCCATGGAGGCCATGTTTGTGGCCGGCTGGCCGGACGCGGCGCTGGCCAACTGGCGGCGCGCGGCCGGCACGCTGGGCGCGGCCGACGCGGCCACGGCCACGGCCTACTGGGAGCTGGGCGTGCGCATGTGCGCGCGGCACGGCGACGTGGCGCGGGCCGAGCGGGCGGCGGCGCGGCTTTTTGGTGGGGCCGGGGCCGGGTCGGGGTCGGGGCCGGAGCCCGGATCGAGGTCCGGCGCCGGCGCCGACTCCAACCTTATCCCCACCACCACCACCACCACAGCAGACCCGCGCGTGCTCTTCCCGCTGATGCGCGCGGCAGCAGCGGCGGACGCGCGCGACACGGCCTGGGCGGCGTACCAGCAGCTGAAGCAGCTGCTGCAGGCCGAGCGCGGCGGCATGCAGATGAGCGACTACGACGAGGCGGTGGCGTGCTTCTTGTCGGCAAACCAGACCGAGTACGCCTTTGACGTCTTTGTGGACATGATGTTCTCGGGGGCGGTGGACGTGCACGCCGGCGGCGGCGGCCGGCAACGGCTGCCGGCGGCGGTGGCCAACCGCTTCTTCTTCGGCAAGTGGCTGAAGCGGCTGATTGGCGCGGGCGACCTCGACGGCGCGCACCGCGTGCTGCTCTTCATGCAGGCGCGCGGCATCATGCCGGCGGCCGTGCAGGTCAACGGGCTGCTGGGCGCGTGGCTGCGCACGGGGGCGGCGGCCCAGCAGGCGCGGGCGGACGCGCTGGCCTGGCGCATGGTGGCGTCGCGGCGGCTGTTTGTGGACCTGCGGCGGCGCGCGGCGGCGTTTGCGTGGCCGGCGCGGCTGGTGGAGGCGCGGCCGGGGCGGCCGGGGCCGGCAGATGCTGACTCGGATACGTCCTCCTCCTCCTCCCCCGACCTCACCTTTGTGCCGCGCGCCAGCCTCGAGACGTTTGCGCTGCTGGCGCAAAACTACAAGGACCGCGGCCAGGTGGCGCGGCTGGAGGCGCTGTGGGTGGCGTTCAAGGAGTGCGAGATGGCGCCCGACGCCTTCATGATGAACCAGTTGCTGGCGTCGTACGTGCACGACGGCCGCGGCGCCGAGGCCCGCGACCTGTACCGCCGCATGGTCTTTGGCCCGCACCGCATCGTGCCCAGCACGCACACCTTTGCCGTGCTGTTCCGGTCGCTGGCCGTGCAGCGCCCGGGCGCCTTTTCCGGCCGCGCCGGCCCGCGCGTCGCCGACGCCGAGCGCGCCGCCGACCTGCGCCTGTGCCGCCAGCTGGTCGCCGACATGGTGCGCCTGGCCGGCGTGTGGGTCGACCGCGACCCGGGCTCCGCCGCCGCCGACGACGCCGCCGCCGCCGCCACCCGCGCCCTCGGCCGCCTCGTGCTGCACTCGCTGCGCAAGACCGGCGACTGCGCCGGCCTCGTCGTCGCCCTGCGCCTGCTGCCGGCGCTGCTGCCGCGCTTCGCCGTGTCCGACAGCCTGGCGGTCGAGCTCGTCGCCGAGGCCGGCGACCTCGACCGCAACACGCCCGCCGTGCGCCGCCGCGTGCTCAAGGCCAGCGACCTGGTCGAGATGCTGCTGCGCGAGCTGCGCGAGCGCCGCGCCGCCCGCCCCCCCGCCGGCCCCGGCCCCGGCCCCGGCCCCGCCAGCCTCGCCGACGACCTCGCCGCCGTCGTCGCCCACTACTACCGCCACAAGAGCGGCCTTGCCGACGCGCCCTTCCAGGCCGCTTACCAGGACGCCGTCGCCGAGATGGGCGCCGAGGGGTGGGTGTAGGTGTAGGGGTGGTGTAGTAGGGGTGGTGTAGTAGGGGTGTGGTCATTAGGTTTACAAGAAGAGTCTGCCATATTGTACACCCGCTCCGCTCTCACTCGTGGTCCTCTTCGGCCGCCCCCGGACAGCCGTCCAGCGCCGCGTCTGCGTACTGGTGCTTGCACCAGAAGCAGTAGCGGTGCTGCTGCCGCAGCCAGTCCACAATCTGCTGCAGCCGCTCGGCCGGCGGCCGCGCCTCAAACGCCGCCAGCTCCGGGTCCTCGGCCGCCCCGTCGCCGTCGCCGTCGCCGTCGCCCTCGCTGTCGCTGCCGGCCGTCCTCCGCAGCCCGCGCGCCAGGAACGAGCCCGCGCCGAGCCCGCCCTCGCTGTCGTCGCTGTCGTTGCCGTCCCCGGCCGCCGCCTCTGTCGACGAGAGCACCGCTCCCATCCGCCGCCCGCCGCGCAGCTGCGCGTCCAGCCGCTGCTGCTGCTGTCGCTTCTGAGCCCGCTCGCGCTCGGCCGCCTGCCGCTGCCGCACCAGGCCGCGCCACAGCACTGGCACCGGCACCGCCGTGTCTGCCGCCGCGGCAGCATCGTCGTCGTCGTCGCCGTCACCGCCGCCGCCGCCGCCTCCGGCGCTCCCCCCCGCTATCCCCTCCGCCACCACCTGCGCCGCGTGCACCAGCCGCTCCAGCCGCTCGGCCTCGCGCTCCTGCCGGATCCGGTCTCGGTACGCCAGCGGGTCCATCTTGGGCCGCTTGGCCGGCCCGCCGCCGCCGCCGCCACTGTCGTTGTCGCCGTCGTTGTCGCCGTCGCTGTCCTCCTCGGCCTTGGCCGGCGCCAGCCCGATGCCCCCCCGGTCGCGCTTGACCTGGATCCGGATCGGCTCGGCCGCCGCCGTCTCGCTGCCGCTGCCCAGCACCTGCCCCGGCACAAAGCCCATGCGCGCCATCATGGCCAGCCCCTTGCTGCCCGGCGCCGCTACCCCCCCCGCCGCTCCTCCGCCTCCTCCGCCCCCCCCGCCGGGCCGCGGCGCTCGGCCGCGCAGCAGCGACCGGCTCAGCGCCGCCTCGCGCTCCCGGTCGGCCTGCCGCGCCAGCTCGGCCTTGGACGGCGTGTGGCCGCGCTCGCGGGCCTCGCGCTGCAGCCGCAGCCGCCGCTGCAGCGACGACTCGGCCTTGGGCGGCTCCGCCTCCGCAAAGGTCATGGTCATGTAGTCGTCGTCGTCGTCGGCCATGGTGATGGTGAGGTCAAGGTGAAGCTTAGCTGTACTCGGAGAAAAATGGTTCCGCACTGTGTGACAGTATATACACACTGTATTTTATACTGTGGCTGCACACCACGACTTCTAGAATAGGACTTTTGTCCTCCGTTGTGGATCCCAATCTCCGGTCGCACAGACGCCGATCCGGACGCCGATTTGGCCGCCGATCGACCTTCCCCCTCCCTCCTCCGCCCTCCTCCCCCCTACCGCCGCTTCCGCTGCCGCTGCTGCCGCTCCCGGTCGTACGCATTGGCCTCGCGGCCCTCCTGGCCCTGGATCTCGGCCACGAGCCGCTTGTACTTCTTCTCGTACGCGGCATCGCGCGCCTTTTTCAGCTTGAGCTTCTCGCGCGCCAGGAACCCAGCGTCCTTGCGCAGCTCCCGCAGCGCGCCCTTGCGCTCGCGCCGGTACTCGGCCTGCAGCTTGGCCGTCTCGGCGCGCTCGCGGTTCGCGTCGTAGTGCTTGTCGGGGTCGTAGTCGTCCTCGAACCGCGGCACGTACGTCCGGATCGCCAGCGGCCGGTGGTGGTGCAGCTCCAGCGGCCGCTGCGCCAGCCGCGCCGCCTGCGTCGCTGCCGCCGCCGCCGCCGCTGCCCGTCCCGCCGCCTGCACCAGCGCCGCCGGCAGGTGCTCCGCCGCCGCGCCCGTCCCCGACACCTGCCCCAGCGCCGCCCGCACCGGCACCAGCGTCTCCGCCAGCGCCGCCTTGCCGCTCCAGAGCGCCGTCGCCTCCGCCAGCACGGCCACGGCCGTTGCCAGCAGCGCCACCTTGAGCTCAGAGTTGTCGCCGTCGCCGTCGCCGCGGCTACTGCCGTCCGGCGCCCGCCAGTCGCTCGGCCGCAGCTTGCGCACGCTCACCCCCCGCGCGTCCCGGATCCGCAGCCCCGGCGCCGACGCGTGCACCGGCACAAACCCGCAGGCCGCTCCCGCTCCCGCCCGCGGCTCCGGCGCCAGCGCCAGCACCGTGTTGACGCCAAAGTTGACCAGCTCCGGCACGTAGCGCTGCGCCAGCCGCTGGTACTGCAGCACCAGCGTGCACACGTACAGCCCCGTCGCATAGTCGGCCAGCGAGTGCGGGATCCGCTGCTCCAGGAACCGCGCCATCGCCAGCATCGCCGGCGTCACCACCTGGTGGAAGTGGTCCGACGTCGGGAACAGCATCGCCGCCGTCAGCACCACCAGGTCGCCGCTGTTGAGCGCCCGCGCCCGGCCGGCACCGCCGGCACCGCCGCTCCTCGCTTGTTGGTCCGAGGTCGAGGTGCCCTCCATCTCC
Organism: Graphilbum cf. rectangulosporium; assembly: GCA_019925645.1. NCBI lineage: Eukaryota > Fungi > Ascomycota > Sordariomycetes > Ophiostomatales > Ophiostomataceae > Graphilbum > Graphilbum cf. rectangulosporium. The sequence goes on from JADHKI010000008.1 coordinate 502,919, forward strand.
GCCAGGTGCGCCCGGAACGCCCGCGCCACCTCGATCGGCACCGTCTTCGCCAGCGAGTGCACGTGCCGCGCCAGCGCCTCAATCGTCGCAAATGGCACCGGCACCGGCACCGCCGCCGTTGCGGCCGCCGCCTCGTTGCCCAGGTACGCCAGGTGCTGCACCAGCGTCGCCGCAAACGCCCCCAGCCGCGCCTTGTTGCCCTGCTCCAGCTTCGGGTGGTACAGCGCCCGGATCCGCTGCACCACCACCGGCAGCTTCGCCACCGGCACCCCGCGCACCGCCGCCAGCAGCTCCGCGTGCGTCTGCGGGCACGGAAACGTGTACGGCACGCCGTCGTCGTCGGCCGCCGCCGCCGCCGACGCCGACGCCGATGCCGATGCCGAGGCCGAGGCCGAGGCGCCCGCCCGGAAGGCGGGGTTGCGCTTCTCCTCCTCCGTCAGCAGGCCCTTTGTGAACTCGTCGTCCTCCGGATCCGAGCCGTCCGAGTCCGTGTCGGCCCCGTCCTCCGAGTCGCTCGAGGAGTCGTCCGGCTCCGGCTCGGACCCGCTGGCCACCAGGTCGTCGTCGATCAAAAAGTCGTCCTCGTCGTCGAATCCCAGCTCCGCCGCCGTCGGCCGCCGCGCCGACGCCGACGCCGACGCCGCCCGGATCCCGCTGCCCAGCTGGAACTCGTCGTGCTCGCCCTCGCCCGGGAACGAGAAGCCGCGGTCGTCGCCGTCGCCCTTGCCGTCGCCGTCGCCGTTGCCCTTGCCGGCCCCGGCCCCGGCCTCGTCCTCCTTCTCGTACTCAATCTCGCCCTTCATGCGCCGCAGCCGGCTCTCTTCCAGCTTGCGCAGGTGTGCCGACTGCTCCGCCGCCCGCTCCTCCTCCGTCTTGGTGCGCTGGCTCGGCTCCGCCTTCTTGTCCTGCAGCATCTGCCGCAGCCGCACGTCGTACTCCTTGTCCAGCACGCTGCGGTCGACCGCTGGCGCTGCCGCTGGCACTGCCGCCGTCGCCGCCGCCGCCGCCGCTGCCGGGGCCGTTTTGGGCGCTTTCGGCACCGGTGCCTGCGCCAGCAGCTGCTGCAGCTCCGGCAGCATCTTGTCCAGCGCCTCGCGCTCGTCGTCGTCCGCCTCGCGCGTCACCTGCCGCTCGTACTTGTAAAACTTGGACTTGGCAATCACCTCCTGCATCACCTCCTTCTTGGTCTTCTTGCGCTCCGGCCCGCCCCCGCCCTCGCCCTCGCCCTCGTCCCGGTCAAAGAGCTCGCGCATCCGCTTCAGCTTCTTCTGCGCAACGTCGTCGCCGCTGCCGTCGCTGTCGCCGTCCCCGTCGGACAGGTCCGGCTCGTCAAAGTCGTCTTCCAGCGGGATGTCGTCGTCGTCGTCGTCGTCGTCGTCGCCGCCCGCAGCTGCGCCCCGCCGCGGCCGCGCGTCGTCCACGGCCAGCGACTGGCCCAGATGCGTCAGGCCCTCGCCGTCGTCGTCGTCGTCCTCCAGGTTGAACATGGCGCCCTTTTTGCTGTGCAGCCGCTGCTTCTCAAACGCAAACCGCTCCAGCGCCCGCTCTTCCGGCGTCATGTTGGGGTCGCCCTCGCCCAGCCGCCGGTCCAGGATACCGCCCGTCTTGTTCCGCCGCTGCATGTCCACCAGCAGTGTCTGGCGTCTCTGTAGGTGTCAGTGCTGCTGTTGTACTGTTGTGTATAAAACCAAAAATGGAGCAGACAAATCCTACCCGCTCTTCGCCGCGCGACAGCGCCACGGCCGGCCGCCCCTGGATGCCCTTGAGCGCGCTGTTGCTGTTGCTGCTGCCGCGCAGGCTCGTCACCGGGAACTTGGGCCCGCGCGCGTTCATCTTGAACTGGAACGGGTTGAACTGCTCGCGGATGGCCCCGAGCGCTGCCGACTTGCGCAGCCGCTTGTCGCCGAGCCCTTTGGCCCGCGCCTCCTCGGCATCCTTCTTCTTCTGCTTCTTGGACTTTTGCGGGCCCACAATGCCCTGTTCCAGCAACGAGGCCTTGAGCCTCTTGAGCTGCGAGCCGGCCATGTTGGTGTGGTGTCGTGGTGTGTGTGTGTGTATCGTGTCCAGACTTTTTCTCGCTCAACTTTGCTAGCGAGACTTTTTTGGCTTGGCCAAAACTTTTTCTTATCTTATCCGGCGGTCAGTCACGGCAGAATCCAAGTTCAACCAGAAAAGTGGGGCCTTGCAACCGGGGGACCCGAAACTGAACCTTCCTTCACCTCCGGCCATCACCATGCCTGGCCTCCGATCGCTCGCGCGCGACGACCGCGTCCTGCTGGTGGGCCTGGCGGCGGCGTCGGCCGGCGTGTACGTGGCGGTGCGCGCGCTGCTGCAGCGGTTCCTGGCGACGAGCGAGGTGCCGCCGGTGCAGCCCAAGGCGCAGTACATTACGCAGGAAACGGAGGACTCGCTGCCCATGTCGACGCTCGGCAGCCTGCTGGACCACTACAACTTTTCGATCCGCGAAATGGCCGTCAAGATCGTCTGCGACCGCGCCATTAACGATGCCGACACGCTGCGTCTGCTGCTGCGCGGCATCACCCACCCGGACTACGACGAGCGCATGAAGCATCTGCGCGCGCTGGCCACGGTGACTGACCAGAGTGAGCTCTCTCGCCGCGCCTTCTTCAGACGTGCTTTTTTCTTTTTCTAATCAAGACGTCACCGGCAGACAGCCTGCACTATCTCAACACGCCCCAGGCGTACGCGGCCTTTGTGGCGTCGCTGGCCTACTCGGCCGGCGACGGCGAGTACCCGATGCTGGACGAGCTCTACTTTGACGAGTACTACCTGCGCGACATTTCCGAGAAGATCTGCCTCATGTTTCTGGCGCAGCTGGTGTCCAAGTTTGGCGTCGACGAGCTGGTGCGCGCGCGCTTTGTCGACCGCTGGCTGGCCCGGCAGCGCTGGGACACGCCGGTCGACGGCGCCGATGCCGACGCCGACGCCGACGCCGGCGACGACGCCGAGAGGAGGAAAGCCGCGCGTATCCGCAACTTTAACCGCTACGTCGCCTGCCGCGACAACCGCATCGCCGACATCTGCTCGCGGCTGTGCGACTCGCGCCTCGGCCAGCGCGCGCTGCGGCGCGCCGGCCTGCTCTCCAGGCCGCAGCCGCTGTACCGCTCGCCGTCGCCGTCGCCGTCGCCGTCGCGGCCGCGCACGCGCCAGCGCCAGCGTCATCAGCGCCAGCGCCACGACTCGCTCCAGCGCACGCCGTCGCCGTCGCCGCCACCGTCCTCGTCGCCGTCGCCAGCCTCGGAGGACCGCGAGAACGAGGACCCCCAGGCGGCCCGGCCGGCTCTGCCACAGTCGCGGCCGCCCAGCTCGGGCACGCGCGAGGAACAGCGCATCCGGCGGCAGCACCGCGAGGCCATGGTGCTCAACGACGGCACGCGGCCGCTGGGGCGGCACGACATTATCGAGCGCGAAAGCGACTGAGGCTGCGGCTGCGAACTCGAACACTTGGCTGAGCACTGAACTCTACGACTCGACTGAGCGCTGGACTGAACGACTCGACTGGGCACTGAACTCATTGACTCGACTGAGCGGCTGCGACTGAGCGCCCGAGCACGAACAAACGCATTGAACGTCTGACGGTTCCGGCAGGGATCGGCCGAAAAGGGGCGCAAAACGTGCTAAATTGGACGTCAGTGCGCACGTCGAGTCCTGCGCTGCAGCACAGAGAGGGGTCAGGCAGAGCAGGGCAGCAAAGGGCAGAGCAGCGAGCGGAGGGCTCGGGAAAAGGGCAGAGCAGCACAGACGAGACGCAGAAGCCGAGCAGCACGCAAAGCTGCAGACACGCAGAGCAGTTGCTGCGCAGACATGGCGTCGTCGTGGAGACAGGGTAGTGCTCAGCGGCAGGCGCTGAAGTCGCTGTGAGAATTTACAGGGCTCGATTTGCGGGTTCAAGCTTAAGACTGCGGGCTGCATTCACAGAACCGGAAGCTGCATTCAAATATCTCTTCCAGGTTTTTACGTATACATCCAGTATCTCTTACATCCTACGCATACACCCACCACGGAATATGGTTCGCTGCCACCCAACGTAAACAGCCCCGTAAACAAGCCTGCATATCCTGCAACGCCTGCGGCTCATGCAGCGGTTGAAGCGGGCGCAGCAAATGAGGCAGCAGAACGGCCAGGCCCACTGCTCCCGCTACGCCGGGCCAACCGACCGCTGTTTGGCCTCGTAAGATGCCCAGAGAAAGCGCCGTCTCCCAGATATAACAGGTCTTCTGCTTCCTTTGCCCCTCCGCGCTGTTTGTCTTTTTCCCCCCCCTCTCTCTTCCCATCTCCACCGGTCTCCTTGTTTCCGTTCTTTTTCGGCATCTCGCCTCGCCACTCGTGTCGGCCTGCCGCCGGACCCGCGCACGCTCTCTCTCTCTGTCTCCCCCTTTTTTCTCTCTCTCGTCGCTCGCTTGTGCGGTCTCACTTTTCTTGTTCTTCACTCGTTTTGACGCCTCCTGCCGGTTTTTGTGAACCACTTCCCATTCCACCCCCTTTCCAGCGCTAGCCCACCACCAAAAAGCTCAGCGCACGCTAAAAGGGGCAAGCTCGGCAGTTCGCCCTACAGTGCCTTGCAGGCAGCGCTAGCCCTGTGGCCAGCGCGTGTTTTTGTTGTCGTCCGGGGGGCGCTCGCTAGCTGGGCTAGCTTCCCTCCCGCCCACACACAACTGCATCATTCGCTCATTACTCATTACGGCACGCGCCTTCCACACGCACACGCCCCCCCCCCCCCCCCTAAAATAAATAAATAGAAAATCGCCTTTTGCGCCACCATGTCGATAACCACCATCACCACCACCGCGACGACGCCGACGACTGCCTCGGCCGCCGCCACCAGCGACAGCACACCCATCACGACGACGACGACGACGACGACGACGACGACGACGCCAACGACGCCACCCACTGAGGCTGCCGCACCACCACCACCACCACCAACCAAAACCCTGCCGCGTCCGCTGCGCCGGATCCCGTCCAGCTCTCGCATCGCCGGCGCCAGCCGCCTGTCCACGTCGGTCTCGACGCCGAATCTGAGCGCCGCCTTTGCCGCCCACGCGCGCCCGGCCGCCGGCCTCCCGCCGCTGCCTCCGCTGCCCTCGCCCTCGACCTCGCACCTGCGGCCGCCGCCGCTGCTGGCCCGCAAGGCGTCGCAGGCCGCTCTGACGCCGACCTCGCTGGCCTCGATCCCCGATGCCAGCGACTTTTACGCCCTAGACACCCTGCACGAGCTTTCCTCCTCGGCCTCCAACTCCATGGCGCCCGGGCCGCTCACCCCCGGCGGCGCCAGCAGCAGCAGCCGCTTCACCTCGTTTGGCGCCTCCACGAGCGCCGCCGGCGACGATGTCGCTGTCGGCGACGTCGTCGACGTGCCCGGCGGCATGGCCGGCACCGTCCGGTTTGTCGGCTCCGTCGCCGGCCGCAAGGGCGTCTTTGCCGGCGTCGAGCTGCTCGGCGACTTTGCCGCGCGCGGCAAAAACAACGGCGACGTCGACGGGTGAGTCCTCTTTCCTCCCCTTTCCTCCCCTCTTCTTTCCCTTTCCCTCTATCCTCTTTTCCTCTTCTTTCCATCTTCCTGTTCTTTCCATTTTCCTATTCTTTCCCTCTCTTCTTTTCTAACCCCCAGCGTCTCGTACTTTTCCACCTCGGTGCCTGGCGCCGGCATCTTCCTCCCCCTGCACAAGGCCGTCCGGCGAGACGCGGCAGGCCTCGGCGGCTTCCCCTCGACGCCGACGCCCGGCTCCGGCCTCAAGCTCGGCAACCAGAACTCGACCAACTACACCCCGCCGACACCCTCGCTGCCCAAGTTTTCCCAGTCCGTGCGCGCTTCCAGCCCGCTGGGCAAGCGGTCCCAGCCGGCGCTGCCGCCGCGCACCTCGCTGCCGCGGCCCGACTCGCCTACGCGTCGCCTGCAGGTCACCACGCCGGCGCCGGCCCGCTCCGGCATGGCCACGCCGGCCGCCGGCAAGGTGAGCGGCGGCGGTGGCGGCAGCGGCGGCCGCTTCGGCAGCCCGACGTCCAACAAGTTCTCCCAGAGCATGCGGGTGCCGTCGTCGGCCGGCGCTGGCGACCCCAGCAAGCGCGGCCTGACCCTGCGCAAAGGCAGCATCGGCCCGCGCAGCGCGTCGGCGCTCGGAGGCCCCGGCCCCGGCCCCGGCCACGGCCCCGGGCCGGGCCACATGTCGCACTTTACCGACGACGACAGCAGCAGCGCGGCGACGCCAGCCACGGCCACGTCGTCGCTGGGCTTCGGCCGCACCAAGAACAGCGGCAGCTCAGTGTCGTCGTCATCGTACGGCCCGAAAATACGGCCGCCCTCTCGCGCGGCCTCGCGACAGGCCAACTATCCCGTGGTGGTGCCGGCATCGGCACCGGCACCGGCACCGGCACCGGCATCGGCCACGGCGACAGACCAGGAGCTGCAGCGGCTGCGGGCGCAGCTGGACGACCGCGAGCGCCAGCTCAAGGACCAGGCCAACACACTGGCCGACATGGAGAGCAGCCTGACGGAGCTGCAGTCGCTCATGGAAAGCCCCGACGGACCAATGGGCACGGGCAACGGCCGCAGCAGCAGCAGCAACGGAAACGGCAACGGCAACGGCGGCGGCAGCGGCAGCGGCGGCGGCGGCAACGGAAACGGAAACGACGACGAGGCCGAGCGCGACGTGATGCAGCTGCGGGCGCTGCTGCGGGAAAAGAACGACAAGATTGCGATGCTGACGGCGGAATTCGACGCGCACCGGGCCGACTTCCGCAGCACGATCGACACGCTGGAGATGGCGAGCACGGAGACGGAGCGGGTGTACGAGAAGAAGATTGAGGAGCTGATGCAGGAGATCCACGAGCTGGAAATGCGCACGACCGACGTGGACGGCTTTGTGCAGCAGATGAAGCAGCTCGAGGAGTGCGTGCAGGACCTGGAGGAGGGCCTGGACGACGCACGCCGGGCCGAGGTCGAGGCCCGCGGCGAGGTCGAGTTCCTGCGCGGCGAGGTCGAGCGCGTGCGCGCCGAGCTGCGCCGCGAGCGCGAGCACAACCACAACCAGGCCGGGGGGGTGGGGGGCGGTGCCGCAGCGGGCGCGCCCTCGAGCCAGGAGCTCGAGCAAAAGGACGACGAGATCCGCGGGCTCAAGGCCATTATCCACTCGCTGAGCCAAAACGCCCCCGCCGCCGCCAGCGACACGGCCTTGCCCGCGCCGGGCGCCGAGGCCCTCGAGCACGAAGTCGCCGAGCTGCGCGCGCTCCTCGACGCCAAGATCAGCCGCGAGGCCGAGCTGGAGCGCGAGCTGGCGCAGCTGCGGGCCAGCAGCAGCAGCAACAACAGCAACAGCAACAGCAACAACAACAACAACAACCGCAGCAGTGCCATTACGCTCGGCAGCACGCACCGGTCGTCGCTGCGCGACTCGCGCAGCACCGTGGTGCTGGCACGCGACTTTGACAAGGAGGCTGGCGGCGGCGGCGGCGGCGGCGGCGGCGGCATCCCCCCCCCTCTTCAGCACGCCAGCCACCGCCACACGCGCACGCTGTCGTCGAGCGCCTCGTCCTCGTCCAAGCTGCAGCATCTCGCGCGCAAGCCGACGCTCGACACCATGCCCGAGAGCGACGCCTACTCGTCCGTGACCGAGGCCAGCACGCTGTGGTGCGAAATCTGCGAGACCAACGGCCACGACATTCTGACCTGCACCAACATGTTTGGCCCGCCGGCGGGGGCAGCATCCACATCGACCGGGGCGGCGGCAGCATCCACATCGACCGGAGCGGCCCCGGCCCCGGCGGCTCCGCAGCCCACCACGCGCACCGGCAAGGACGTTGTGCGTGCCGCCGGCATGCTGCCCAGCCTCGAGCCGTTTGTGGCCGACGCCCTGCCGCGGCCGCTGTCGCCGATGCCGGCCAAGGCGGCGTCGGCGACGGCGTCGGCGTCGGCGGCGGCGGCGGCGGCGGCGGCGTCCTCTCCGGTCGACTCGGTGTCCGCGGCGGCTGCTGCTGCCACGGCCACCTCTCCGGTCGACTCGGTCGCCGCCGACGTGCAGATCATCCCCAGCCTCATGGAGGGCGGCCCCGTCGCCGGCAAGGAGAGCGGCGTCGTCGACAGCGCCAAGTGGTGTGCGCTGTGCGAGCGCGACGGCCACGACAGCGTCGACTGCCCGTTTGAGGACGCCTTTTAGGGGGGTGCCTTTTAGGAGGGCGGCCTCGTTCTGGCGGTGCTAGCCCTCTTGTATTGCTTGTAATTGTTTTGTTTTTCGTTCTTCTTTTTTCTTTTTTTTCTTTCTTTTTTCGTATTTTTTCCTTCTTCTTTCGTTTTCTTTCTTCCTTCTCTTTACCTTGTTCACTTCTCGCTTGGCGTCACGACTTCCGCCTTGTGCCGCGGCAGGCTTGCTTCTGGGCGGCATTGTGCGATACCTCTAAACCCTGTACTCTATTTCTAATACGTCGACTCGTCGGAATGTGTATGAAAGCGTGCTTTAGACTTTGCTATTTCTGGCCAGCGCTGCGATGGCGGTGAGAATAGAAGCGGCAGTATTTTAGGGCCGCTGTCCGCCTAAAAAGTTGCGCTCTGGAGCTTTGTCTGTGACCTTATGCTAAGATTTCCCTCTTATCCATTTCCATAGCACTCCCGACCAAAATGGGAAAACGGAAGCGGTCTAACAAGTCTGGCCAGTCCGGCGCGCCGGCTCCGGTCTCGGGCTCGGTCTCGGGCTCGGTCTCGGCCCCGGCCCCGGCCCCGGCGTCTCGGCAGCATCATCGACCTCTGAGCAAGCGGCCGCGCCTCGACGCGACGACGGCCGGCCTGGCTGCCGAGTTTGCCGACAGCGACAGCGACAGCGGCGGTGCCAAGGGTGGCAGCGGTGGTGCCGACGAGGACGCCGAGAAGGCGGCGCTCCTGGCCGACCGGTCCCCCTTTGTCCTCGACCTCTCGCGCGCGGACCACGACCGCGAGCGCCGTCTCTACAAGCTGCTGAGCAGCGCCGACCTGGAGGACCGAATCCGCGCGGCCGACGTGATCCTGGCCGGGCTGGGGCTGTCGCCGGCGGCGGAGACCGAGGGCGAGACCGAATCCGCCGAAACCCCTCCGGTGGCCGAGGCCGTGCTGCTGCGGCACCTGGAGCGGCGGCTGCTGCGCGGCCTGGCCAGCGGCAGCGAGGCGGCGCGCGTCGGGTTCAGCTACGTGCTGGCGGCGCTGCTGGGGCAGCTGCTGGGCCCGCGGCAGGCGCGCTACCCGGGGCTCAGCTTTGCGCGCGTGCTCGAGCTGCTGCTGCAAAAGACGCGGCCGCCCAGCCACGTGCCCGGCCAGGAAGAGCGCGACCACTACTGGGGCCAGCTCTTTGGCCTGCAGAGCTTTGTCGAGTCGGGCGTGCTGTTTGCCGCGGACGCCGAGGCCGAGGCCGGCTCCGGCTCCGGCTCCGGCCCCGGCCCGGGCACCGGCCTCCCCGGCCGCTGGCGCCGCGTGCTGCAGTGCCTGCTGCAGCTGGGCCGCCAAAAGGTCTGGCTGCGGCCGCAGGCCAGCTTCGTCGTCGTGCAGGCCGTCGCACGCGGACACGTGCCGGACGCGGCCGCCATGGCCGCCACGCTGCGGCTGATCGCCGCCGATCACGACGCCGGCGCCGGCGGCGGCGGCGGCAGCAGCCTGGCCCGCACGGCCGACGGGCTCGGCATCTGGCTCGCCGCCCGCGCCCGCTTCCCGCACATGGCCCTGCCGCCGCCCTGGACGGACCCGCTGGCGCCGGCGGCCCACAATGACATTGTCGCCGTGCTGCGCGGCAACGGCAGCGGCGCCGGCGGCGAGGCCGACAAGTCCGCCGCCGCCGCCCGGCAGGGCAACGCCTCGGCGCAGCTGCACTTTGTGTGGGACCTGCTGCTGGACGGCATCATCCGCGGCGGCGCGGCGGCCGGCAGCAGCGGCAGCCGACAGTTTGACGCCTTTTGGGTCACCGTGGTCGATCGTGAGTTTTTTTCTTTTTTCTTTTTTCTTTTCCTTCTTATTTCTTTTTCTCTTTCCTAACCTCACAGAGGTCTACTTTGCCAAGGGCGCCTCGGACCACCAGAAGCTCACGGGCTTCAAGATCTTCCAGAAAGCCGTGGCCGTCTGCGCCGCGCAAGAGGGCGACGGCGGCGTCTACGCCAGCCTCTTCAGCGCCAACCTCATGGCCTGCATCATGAACCAGGCCTCGCAGGCCACGCCGCGCCTGCACCGCGCCGCCGTCCAGGTGCTCAAGGCGCTCGAGCGCCAGGTCGAAGAGCGCCCGGCCGTGCTGGTGTCCGTCCTGGCCGGCCTGCTGGGCACCGCGCCCGCCGCCCACGGCGTCTACGACTTTGACGAGCGCGTCAAGGGCACCGGCGACGGCACCAAGCCCGTCGAGCGCATCCTGCGCCTGGCCGACGCCGCCTCGGCCGCCGCCGTCGTGGAGCTGCTGCGCTCCGGCGCGGTGCGCGAGTGTGCCCGTACCGGCACCCCCAAACCGCTCCGCGTCTACGCCGAGTACCTGTTCCGCCTCGTCAGCCGGGCCGGTGCCGGTGCCGGTGCCGGTGCCGGCGCCGGCGCCGCACCCCCCTCGACGGCCGAGCCGGACGCGCCCTCGGTCGGCAGCATCGCCTTTGCCGCGCTGGCCGACGTGGCCTACCCCGGCCCGGCCTCGGCCACGGCCACGGCCACGGCCACGGCCGCCGGCCAGCTCCAGCAGCGCGACGACAAGATCGAGGCCGCCTGCCGCAAGTCGCTCCTCGCCGCCGCCGGCTCGCTGCTGAAGCGCTCCGACGACTTTGCCAGCTTCTGCCGCACCGTCCTCGCCATCGACCCCGGCGCCATGGCCGCCATGGGCGCCGACATCACGCCGCCCGTGCAGGCGGCCCGCGAACAGCTGCGCGCGCTGGTCGGCGGCGGCGAGGCTGGGGCTGGGGCTGGGGCTGGGGCTGGGGCTGGGGCTGCGGCGGTGGCCCGCGCCCGCCAGGGCCTGGCCGTGCTGCTGGCCGTGTCGCTGCTGCAGCTGTACCACGAGCCGCGCGCCGACGCCCTCGAGGTGCTGGACGACATCCGCCGATGCGGCGACAAGGTGGCGGCGCTCGAGCAGGCGGCGTGCAAAAAGGCCAAGAAGGCGGCGCGGCACGGCAAAAAGTCGGACAAGGCCAAGGCCAAGGCCGAAGCCAATGCCGAGGCCGAGGCCGAGGCCGAGGGCGAGGGCGAGCCCGACATTGGCGAGATCCTCACCGAGGTGCTGCTGGCGATGCTGGCCGAGTCGTCGCCGCTGACGCGCCAGGCGTCGCTGCAGGTCTTTGAGGCCTTTACGCCGTACATGTCGGCCAAGGCGCTGGACAACCTGACTGAGGTGCTGGCGGCGGAGGAGAACACGTCGGGGTACCGGGCGCTGTTTCACCTGGAGGAGGGCGAGGGCGAGGACGACGAGGACGAGGACGACATGGAGATGGACGGCGAGAGCGAGGGTGCGTCAGACTCGGGAAGCAACGCCGAGAGCGAGAGCGAGAGCGAGAGCGAGAGTGAAAGCGAGAGCGACTCCGAGTCCGACTCCGACTCCGAGTCCGACTCCGAGTCCGACTCCGAGTCCAACTCCCACGCCCACGCCCCCTCCAAAGCCGACGCAAAGACGACCGGCCTCGAGGCCGCGCTTATGCAGACCTACCGCGTCTCCCACACCCTCGACAAGGACCACGAGGCCGCCTCGTCCGACGACGAGTCCGACATGAGCGACAGCGCCATGCTCGCCCTCGACGACCACCTGGCCAACCACCTCAAGCTGATCCAGGCCAAGACCGCCGGCCACAAGAAGGAGCGCGACGAGGCCCGCCAAAAGGTCATTCTGTTCAAGCACCGCGTCCTCGACCTGCTCGAGACCTACGCCAAGGCCGCCGCCCCGGCCGCCCCGGCCGCCCCGGCCCTGCTGCTCTTCCGCCTGCTGCAGCCGCTCGTCTGCCTCGTGCGCGACTCCAAGGAGCCCGCGCTGACCCAAAAGGCCGGCCGCATCCTGCAGGAGATACAGCGCCAGCTCAAGCGCGTGCGTGCTGCCGCTGCCGCTGCCGCTGCCGCTGCCGCTGCCGCTGCCGCTCCGGCCGCCGCTGCCGCCCCGGCCGACGCCGCCTTTGTCGACGCCGCCATCGCCACCCTGCAGGACCTGCACGCCGCCGCCAACGACCGCGCCGAGAGCCGCGCCCTGGCCGCCGCCGTCTCGACCGCCAGCCTCGCCATCGCCTCCACGCTGTGGGCTGCCGCCGCCGACGACGCCGGCCGCCGCGAGGCCTACCGCCGCGTCGCCGACGTCTACCGCGCCACCCAGGACCGCTGGGTGCTCGACGCCTGGGCCGTGCGCACCTCGCTCTTTACCGACTGGTACAACTGGTGCAGCAACGCGCGCGCCGGCCGGGCGGCGGCGTAGCTGGACCAGAGTACGAATCAGAAAATGAAGAGAAAAATACAGAGAAATAAAAGGAACAATACAAAGAGAACAATACGGAGGAACAATACGGAGGAACAACAAAGAGAATACGGATAAACGGTTCTCTCTAGCTCGTAGCTCAGCCCTACTCGTCCTCCATCTTGTCGTCGGCCTTCTTGTCGTCGTCGTCGTCGTCGCCCTCGAGGCTCTTCTTGGCCAGGCGCTCGGCCTCCTCGCGCACGGCGCGCGGCACCTCCTCGTGGCGGCCGCCCGTGGGCCCGGCGGCGGTGCTGATCCAGGTCATCTCGAGCTCAAAGTCCTTGTCCTTGTTGTCGTCGTGCGCGACGTAAATGATGCGCGCCGCCTCCTTGACGCCCTGCTCCAGCGAGAGGCCGGCGCCGGCCAGGTCCAGCTTCTCCAGCTCCGCCTTGGCCGCCTGCCGGCCCTTGCCCGTGGCCGCGCCGTAGTAGCCCCAGTACAGCCCCGACGGCTCCAGCATGTACAGCGCCGGCCCGCCGTGCGTCTTGCCGCTCGCCCGCCCGCCCGCGCCCACCGCCGGGCCCGCGCCCACCTCGCCGTCCACGGGCTGGTCCAGCTCGCTGTCCATGCCCGCCACGATCGCCGTGATCCCAAACGGCCGCACCGACTGGTACAGCGTGTACGCCTGCAGGAACCCGCCCACCCGGCTGGCCAGCTCGCCCGTGCCGATCGGCGCCTTGAACGTCTGCCGCCAGCTGCGCGCCTCGTCGCGCGCCCGCTCCACAAACTGCCGCCCGTCGGGGATCATGCCCGAGTACGCCTGTGCGGTCAGTCCTGCTCTCGCCGAGTGCTCTCGCCGAGACGCTGTCCCGCCTGCTCTCGCACTCACAATCCCAATGTGCCGGTCCACCGTGGCAATGCGCTTGTTGGCGCCCGGCTTCAGCAGCTTCGACGCCACCACCTTTTCCACCGCCAGCACCACGCCGTCGCGGCAGCGGATGCCCACCGACGTGCCGCCGTTCTCCACCGCCTTGACCGCGTACTCGACCTGGAAGTTGCGCCCGTCCGGCGAGAAGATGGAGTTGGCTAGGTCATAGCCCGTGCCTATCGACGTCTGCCCGCGTCAGTCCCGCAACCGCATCTCCCTCCCGCCCCTTTCTCTACGCAGACATACCATGGCTGCTTGTCGACTTTGGGCCTGCTCTTTGAGAGAAGACTGTCTTGAATGTGTAAAGGTCTCTATGCAGCCGAGGAGTCGTGGATATGAGCGTCTCTGTGGTACGGCTGTCTGCGTTGCAGACACCAACGGCGGGTCAGGCAGCTGGAGCTGTCGCGTTTTCTCACTAGAGCTGGTGTGGCGTCAGCCTCAGCCACAACTGCACAGTCTGCACAGTGTGCGCGGACTGTCTGCGGCTCACCAATGAGCTTCCGCAGGCGGCGCCGGAGCCATCACGGAGCGGCCATGGCACACTCCGTCGGCTTACTACGTAGACACCCGCGGCTGGTGTGCCGGGATGGCGTGCTGCATCGTTGGCGTTGCGTTGCATAAGCGCCGTGGCGGGTAAAAGTTGTCCGGCGGCGACAGCTTCTTTTTTTTTTTCTTCTTCTTTTTCTCTCTCTCTCTCTCTCTTTTTTTTTTTCTCTCTCTCCCTCTCTCCTCCACATCACACCCTCCGTCACCTTATTCCGCACCCAGCATGGCTTCCGACGCGGCCGCGGCCGAGCAGCAGCCGCTGCTGCCTGGGCCCTCCGGAGAAGAGGCACCGGCGGCGGCCGGAGCAGGCTTCCGGCGCAATCTCGGCGCGGTCGAGGCGTTTGCCATTGTCATCAGCATCGTCATTGGCAGCGGCATCTTCACGTCGCCGGGCGCCGTCGACACCAACGTGCCGTCGCCCGGCGCGGCCCTGGGCGTGTGGCTGGTTGGCGGCCTGCTGGCCTGGACCGGCGCCGCCACGCTGGCCGAGCTCGGCACCGCCATCCCGGGCGAAGGCGGCGTGCAGCCGTTTCTGCAGTACATGTACGGCGACGTCTTTGGCTTTTTGGCCGCCTGGACCTGGCTCGTCGCCGTCATGCCGGCCACGCTGGCCATCCTGGCCATTGTCTTTGTCGAGAGCCTGTTTTCCGTCACGGCCGGAGCCGGAACCGGAGCCGGAGCTGCCGCCGAAGCTGCCGCCGGAGCTGCCGCCGGAGTCCCGCTGCTGCTCCGCAAACTGCTCTCTGTCGTCGTGCTGGCGGCCGTGACCCTGGCCAACTCGGTCAGCACAAAGGCCACCGCGCGGCTCAACAACTTTTTCGTCGCCACCAAGTTCTTTGCCATTACGGCCGTCGTCGTCGCCGCGCTCGTCGTCGTCCTGCGCTACGCCGCCGCCGCCGGCCCCGGCACCGACACCGGCACCGGCACCGGCACCGGCACCGGCACCGACCGGCGGCCCGACTGGACCACCAACTGGTTCGCCCCCCGCGCCACCCTCAACCCCGACGGCTCCTCCACCGACTGGACCCGCCTGTCCAGCTGGGCCCTGCTCGGCCACTACTCGGCCGCCCTCTACGGCGCCCTCTGGGCCTACTCCGGCTGGGACAAGGCCGTCTACATCTCCGCCGAGCTGTCCGCGCCCGTGCGCCAGCTGCCGCTCGCCATCAACACCGCCCTGCCCACCATTGTCCTGAGCTTCCTCGCCGCCAACGCCGCCTACTACGTCCTGCTGCCCTGGAGCGTCGTCGCCACCACCGACAGCGTCGCCGTGGTGAGTTTTTTTCTGCTGCGTGTGATCTGCCCCATGCCCCATGCCCCCCCCCCTTGCTGACCTGGCCGGCAGACGGCCTTTTCACGCCTCCTCGGCCCTGTTGCCGGCGTCGCCGCCGCCCTCGTCATCTGCCTGGTCGTCGCCGGCGCGCTGCTCGGCAACTCCTTTGTCGCCGGCCGCATGGCCGTCGCCGCCGCCAACAAGCAGTGGATTCCGTCCGCCTTTGCCGTGCTCGGCCGCCTCGGCCCGGCGGCCCGGCCTGCTGCTGCCGCGCACAACGACGACGGCAACGCTCCCAACACCTCGGATGCCCCTGTCGACGCCAACACATCGGATGCCCCCGTCAACGCCCTCGCCTTCTCGGCCGCCCTGGCCGCCGTCTACGTCCTGCTCGGCAGCTTCCGCGCGCTCCTCACCTTTAACGGCCTCGGCGAGTTCACCTTTTTCTTCCTCACCGTCTTCGGCGCCGTCCTGCTGCGCTTCCGCGAGCCCGAGCTGCCCCGCCCCTACAAGCCGCTGCTGCTCGTGCCCGTCCTCTTTGCCCTCGTCAGCGGCTTCGTCGTCGTGCGCGGCGCCGCCTTTGCCCCCGTCCAGGCCCTCATCCTCGTCGCCCTGTGGCTGCTCGGCGCCGCCTACTACGCGCTGCTGCGCCGGCACCGCCAGGCCGTCTGAGGCCCGCCGCAGAACGCGTTCCCTGTCGTGTTGCCGCGCTGTTTTTGCCTACCATTTTGGTCCTTGGTCCTTGGTTCTTGGTCCTTGGTCCTTGGTCCTTTGATTAAAGTTCTGTTCAACTTTGATCTCTGGATCCGACACTATCCTTTTTTTTTGTTCAAATGAGTTGCCTTCCTGATTTTGCATCGCGTGGACAAATCAAAGCTGCAACAGTATGGTGATACAAAGTGCCTCACGTGACTTGAGACCCCTGACGCCTGGACAAGAAAGGCTAGCGGCCCACCCCTGCATCGTGAGTCCAGCCCCGTGAATTTTTACGTTTATGCGACAGCCAGTCCAACAGCGAACTCAGCGTCGCGGGACACGGCGTGGACAACTCGGTGCGGCTTCAAACATGGCCAAGACAAGATGTAATCGATTCGCACTCGTGCAAAGAAGCGGTGAGGGAGAGCAGCCGGTCATATAAACGCGCATCTCATTTCATGCGTGGCGGAACACCGTACTCGTACGCCCAGCAAAAAAAAAAGAGGCGGCTGGGGAGCAGCATCCAGGGATCTGTAGCCAATCAGCGCCTGCAACAACTGCGCCGCCTCGGTCTCTGCTACCGACCGTTTTTCCTCGCCGGCCGCCCGTTCTTTCTCTCTTCTCTCTTGCCAGACACCCTCCCGGTCATCTTCACCGCCACATCCGACTCGTCGCGCATCGTGGGCCTTCTTTCAAGGGCCTTCTTTCGTGGGCCGTCTTTCGTGGGCCTTCTTTCGTGGGCCGTCTTCTCGTGGGCCGTCGCCTTTCCCCTCCTCTGGCCGCTCTGCTCCGCCGCCCCTCTCTTCGTCCCCGTTCGTCCCCGTTCTTTTCCTCCGTTGTCCCCTCTGCCCCAGCGCCCCAGATGAGCTTCCTCGACCCCGAGGCCGGCTCGGCCGTCTCGCGCCGCAGCTCGCACCACTCGTCGAAACACGGCAAGAAGGAGCGCGACCGCGACCGCGACCACGACCGCGACCGCAGCCGCGACCGCAGCCGCAGCCGCAGCCGCAGCCGCAGCCGTGCCCAGCCGGCCGTCACGGCCCGCAGCTTCTTCGGCCTCGACGACAGCCAAAGCACCCACAGCCAGAGCCTAGGCCACAGCAACAGCCACCACGGCCAGCACCGAAACAGCTCCAGCAAGTCCAACGCCGGCTTCTTCGGCCTGCCCAACGTCAGCTCGCGCTCCATTTTCAGCTCGTTTGGCCGCGGCAGCGGCAGCGGCGGCGGCGGCGGCGGCGGCGCCTCCTACATCCGCCGCTCGCCGCGCTCCAACTATCTGGCCCGCGCCTACAAGAAGCTCAAGCGCCTGCTGCGCGACCTCGTCTACTACGCCAAGAAGCACCCGCTCAAGGTCTTTATGCTGGCCATCCTGCCGCTCATCACCGGCGGCGCCCTGACCGCCCTGCTCGCCCGCTTCGGCCTGCGCCTGCCCGCCCGCCTCGAGCGCATGCTCGGCACCGGCGCCCGCGCCATGTCCGGCGACTCCATCGGCCTCGTCGGCGACGCCATGCGCATGGCCGGTGCCGGCGCCGGCGCCGCCGGCGTCGGTGCCGGCGTCTCGCGCCTCGAGCGCACCCGCCGCGGCAACCTGCAGTGGCAGCGCCGCGGCGCCGACCGCGACTTTGACCGCCGCAGCGCCTTTGCCGGCGCCGCCAGCAACAGCAGCAGCGGTGGTGGCGCCGCCGCCGCCGGCAGCGGCAGCGCCGGGTGGGGTGCCAGCATCGGGAACAGCCTGTCCAAGATGTTCTCGTGAGGCCCGGAAAAAGGGGCGCCTCTCTGCTCGGAATCCGGGCTCCTTGTCCATTGTACGACTGCTATCATGATTTACTTGTCGGTTTACTTGTCCATCTACTTGTTGATTTACTTGTCGGTTTACTTGTCCATCTACTTGTCGTTTTACTCGTCTTTTGCTTTTCACGTCATGTTATGCATATCAAAATCTTCCCAGGTCTCAAGTGAACACTGAATGAAAAAAAATATCCATATAACTCTAACAAGCAATGCTGCGTTCAGAACAAGTGAAAAGCCCGCCCATCCGGTTCCAAATCCTCTTTTTGCCGTCCTTTGATAATGTTCCATTTCTAGCCTGGCGGGGGGGGGAGACGTATGAATAAGTAAGTAGCCGTAGACCGAGCGGTAGAGATGAGCTTTGCGAGTCTTCCAGACAGCAGGACGCCTTCTATTTGCCTTTCCGCCGGCGACTCGAGTGCGTGGCCGGATGGCTGCCGCCGACGCTGGGCCCGGGGACTGCCTTGCGTCGCACCGTCGACGACGAAGCAGGAGGGGGAGAAGCAGCCGCGGACTTCCTGGGCCTCGAGGCGGCGCGCGGGGGAGCCATCCGTGCCGGCTCGTGGCGTGGCTGGGCAGCAAACTCCGGCGGCAGCATCGGTCCGCCATCAGCCAGGACGGCTGACTGATGGCGCAGGGCAGCTGCTCGGCCGTCGTCCGCGCCGCGCCGCGCCCGAGACCGCGTGTTGTGTGCTGCTGGGCGCGCGCGCTGGTCGTCGCTCTCCTCCTCGCTGCTCCCGCTGGCTTCGCTGTTGTTCTCGCTGTCCTCGCCACGGTCTTCGCTGTCGTTTTCCTCCATATTGTCCATATCGCCATCCTCATCCTCGCTCGCGGTGCCATCGTCGTCACGGTCGGGTCGAGAGCTGAGACCGGCTGCAGCTGCATAACCACCGCCGCCGCCGCCACGCCCGGCCAGACCCCGGTAGCCCCCGGTTGCTGCGGCGGCCGGGGCGGCCGCCGCCGCCCCTCGCTCAAACCTCTCTCGCGCGGCCGCAACGCCAGACCCATACGCCGGCACTCGTGGACCCGCCGTCATGTACTGGAAAGGATCCACCGGCTGAGGCGACGGCTGCTCTGGCTGCAGATACATTGGTGCATGCCGGCTAGACGACGAAGAAGACGCTGGCCGCATGCCGTTGACGTACGCGAACCTGAACGGCGAGCCGCTGCGCTGGCCGTGGTCCAGCGATGGGCTAGTGACGCCTCCTCCGGCAGCCAAATGCTGCGAGCTCGAGGCCGGACGCGCCGCCCCTGGTGCGGGAGACGAGCCAGGGGGCGAGAAGTAGCCCATCGGCGGGTACACCGCTCGCTCATCGTGCTCAAAGGCACCCGGAATGCGCTGCGGCGTGTGGTTGTCGTCGGCCGAGGCTGCTGGTGATGGCAGCTTGCCCATTTTCCGTGCTGTTGCTGCTCTCGCTCCGGCTCCGGCTGGCACTGTGGTTTTGCTTGCCACTGTTGACTCCAGGTGTGCCAGTGGAATGGCGACCCTTCCCCCCTTGTCCCTCCGCCGTTGCTTCTTCTGCTGCTGGCGTGCTTCCCGCTCCATGTGCCGTTGCCAGGCCGAG
Organism: Graphilbum cf. rectangulosporium; assembly: GCA_019925645.1. Lineage (NCBI taxonomy): Eukaryota > Fungi > Ascomycota > Sordariomycetes > Ophiostomatales > Ophiostomataceae > Graphilbum > Graphilbum cf. rectangulosporium. Next base: position 522,080 of record JADHKI010000008.1, read on the forward strand.
AGCTCGCTTTTGCTCAGCCTGACGTCGCCTTGGTTTCTGGCCTTGGCCCGCCGGATGCGCCCCAGCGCCTTTTCCAGCACCCGCAACTCCTCCTCCCCAGGCTCGCTCAGGCCGTCACTATCCTCCTTGTCCGAGTCCGAGTCGGACGTTGCCTCGCTGCTTGGCTCGTCCTCGCTCGCATCCCGGGCCGAGCGCAACGCGCGGCTCCGGTGCCGAACGCCGCCAGCCCCCCCAAAGCGCCCCGCTGCTGTACTGCCGAATCGCGCATCGCTTGCGTGTCGCGACCCCGAAACAGGAAATGAACCAACAACGCCAGACCCCTGCAGTCTTTGCAAGCCCAACTCGCCGCCGCTCAGACTCCCGCTCCCGCTCCGGCTCTGGCTCTGGCTCTGGCTCCCGCTCCCGCTCCCGCTCTCGCTCTCGCTCTCGCTCCCGCTCTCCAGCTCCTCCACAACGCGCCCGCGGCCGCCATCCCCCCTCCCAGCTCCCCCCCACATGTTGCTGCCCTGCTCGCTAAATAAAGAAGAGGCGTTGCCCGGACGGGGCCGGGCACCGCGCTTGGATGGTCTTCCACCCCCCCAGGACTCCCAGGAGAAGGAGGCAGAGGAGGGGGGGTGGCTGTGTTTGGGAGCGCGTGGCCGACCATCTAGACCACCTCCCCAGAAAAAGCCTCATCAATGGGCTTCTCCAGCAGCGAGGCGTGGCCGATGATGACCACCCCGCTGGCGCCGACGAGCCACGCAATCGTGGCAAAGGGCGACGCGATGAGGCCAATGGGAATGGCAATGACATAGAGACCAGTGTACAGCTGGGACGTGGTGGCGCGGAACGTGCCGAGCTCGAAATCGCGGCCGTCGAGCTTGCCGATGAGGAACATGCCGGACACCACAAAGATAATGTCAAAAAGCAGCCACCAGTTGGTCAGCAGCGTGTAGATGCAGAGCATGACAAAGACGACGGCGTAGTTGCTCGAAAAGTGTCCCAGGTTGTAGTTGACGCGCGACTGCATGTCGGCAAAGTTCTGCGGCTTCGACAACCGCTTAATGTCGAAAAACTCCGACAGCGGCCGCAGGTTGGAGAAGCGCGTCGTCAGCGACGTCGAGCGCATGCCCGCAAAGCGGTCGCCCAGATTGAAGCGCGACGTGAGCATGTCGAGCGGAATCGTCATGCGCGACATCGTGAACGGAGGGTGGATTCAGTCAAGACAAAGTTGGGCCACAACAGTTCAAGGCGGAAAAGGGCAAAATGGAAAAAAGCTCCGGCAGCAACCCAAAATGAGAGACCAGAAAATAAAATCGCAAAAATCGCAGTTGTGCGGAATCAGCCGCAGATACAAAAAAAAGACTAGGCGCTGTCCGGTTGTTGCGGGCACGGTGAGAGAAAAGGGGGCCAGGCAGAGAGCGTGTGAGAGAAGCAAGATATATGGAAAAGGCGGTGGTGGAAGACGGAAAGAGTTGTCGGCATGTGTTCTCGCACTAATAATAAGCAGAAAATTGGGCTCTCCCCAACCACAGGGCCCAAGAGCTCCGGCGGGAAGCACACTAACAGCACGCTGGAACGGGACTGGCCAGCCCAGTTTTGTTTTGCTTTTGCCTGCTACGTGTCTGCTATCTTATCTTGCTCTTAGTGGCTGAGCCACCTCTGTAGCTGCTAACTGGTCCAAATTTGGCCGCTGACCACCAAGACACGTCTTCCACCCGGCTCAAATTTTCAATTTTCCAGCCGTCTCGGCCAAAGGCATTTTACAAATACTCGTCTGTGACTGTGGCTTGCGCTGCCCTCAATACGAAGTGTGGCGCGAGCTGGGCTGCTAAGAGGGCTCGGTGAATGCTTCATAGTAGCGAATCGTGTGTAGCGGCTGAAACGATAACACGGGGGCTTTTCAGGCCAGATTTCCCAGCACTTAACACTAGCGCAAAGGGAAAACCCCTTAAAGGCACAACCTTAGTAAGGAGGAAACTTTATATTCTCAAACGACGGCCTTTGCAAAGAAAGCTGTGCCCTCTGCTTCTCATAGCTTTTTATCTTTCTGGCTTTTTGCTTCACATTTGCTATCTGTGCCGTTTTTTGTTCTTCCGTCTTCGCTGGCCCTCGACGGTCGAGTCAAGGCTTTTTATTGTGCCCTGCTATTTCCATCGTTTTATTTTTTTTTTTTTCTTCTTCTGTCCGTCTCTTGTGTTTCAACCTCAAGTGCACTTCCTCAAAAGCTATGCGACAATGAAGGTCTCGTCTCTCACAGTCGGCCTTCTGGCTGTCCTCACGCCGCTCGCAGCAGCATGGTCGAAAGAGGGTATGCCTTGTCTCTCTCTCAGTGCTGGTCACCGGGCCTCGTTGTGCTTCCCCTCATGCTAATTGTGCCCTCTTGCAGACAGTGAGATTTTCCGTGTACGGAGCGAACTCGCCCCCATCCTCGGCCCGGATGTTACTTTCTACGACTTTATCGGCGTCCCGCCCACGGCCTCGCAGGATGAGATCAGCAAGGCGTACCGCAAGAAGACCCGCTCTCTCCACCCGGACAAGGTCAAGCAGCAGTTGACCGCCGAGAGAGCCCGGGCCAAGACGGACAAGGGCGGCAACAAACAGGCCCCCGGCGTCCACGTGGCCAAGCCGCCCACCACTGCCGAGATCCGTGCGGCCGTCAAGGTGGCCTCGGACATGCAGGCCCGCCTCAGCATCGTCGCCAACATCCTGCGCGGCCCCATGCGCGAACGCTACGACCACTTCCTCGCCCATGGCTTCCCCGTCTGGAAGGGCACCGGCTACTACTACAACCGCTACCGCCCCGGCTTCGGCACCGTGCTCTTTGGCCTCTTTCTCTTTGTCGGCGGCGCCGCCCACTACCTGGCCCTCTACATGAGCTGGAAGCGCCAGCGTGCCTTTGTCGAGCGCTACATCTCGTATGCCCGCCATGCCGCCTGGGGCGACAACCTGGCCGGCGTCGATATCGGCAACATTGGCCTGCCCGTGCCTGCGAACCCCGACCCGGAGAACAACGAGGACCCCCAGCAGCAGCAAGCCATGGCCATCAACCGCAAGCAGCGCCGCCTGCAGGAGCGTGACGCCAAACGTGAGGCCGCCAGGGAGAACGGCGGCGGCCGGCGCGCTCAGCACCGCGGCCAGTCTTCCGCCGCCGCCGCCAGCGGAGCAGGCTCCTCCAGCAGCGCCGCGGCACAGCCGGCCACGGCCGGACCGACGGGTGCCCGGAAGCGGGTCGTGGCCGAGAACGGCAAATTCCTGATTGTCGACTCGCTCGGTGACGTGTACCTGGAGCAGATTGACGAGGAGGGCAACATTGAGCTCCTGCCGGTGATTGTGCGTTGCCCGTCGTTTTTTTCCCCGCTCTTGATTCTCCCACCCATGTTTCTTACTGACACAAACAGGCTGAGGAGGTGGCCTGCCCTACGTTCCGGGACACGGCCGTATTCCGACTGCCGGTCTGGGTGTACGGCCAGACCCTTGGCCGCGTGCTGTCTAAGAAGATCGACGAGGCGTACGACCAGGTTGACACGCAGGACAGCCCCGACGAAGAGGACGAAGGCGACTCGTCGCCGGGCAAGGCAACGCCGAGCACCGACTCCAACGAGGAGTTTGAGCTTGTCGACAAGGCGACGGCGACCGGAAGCAGCCAGAATAGTAACAAGGCCAAGTCCAACAAGCGCAAAAACAAGAAGAGGTAGACCAGTCGAACGCCGAAAGGAAAAGCCCTACTTTGGGCACGAAAAGGCAAGAAGGAACAGAAAGAAAACGACAGCAGGGTTGAAAACATCTTTATCGAAACCAGCATTGGGAAGTTTGGGTGGCCACGGAGTACAAGTTTAGTGTTATCAAGCATGTGATGGATTGAATGCCACAAAAGCTCTTATTTGCCCGTGAGCTGTCGTTTACAGAGAATCACGACAGCGCTTTGAGACTAGACCGCGCTCGTAAGATACATCCCGCATACGCATACACCAACAAGCAAGCGAAAAGGGCGCATTGTATGCAGCCCCATAGTCATAGTATATACATATAGACATGATTGATCCAATGATGCCAATGCAAATCAAGGATATACCCAGCACCCAGGGAGTGTCTGGCAAAAGCCCAATCAGTGACACTCGACAGTGCCTCGGCAAGAAACCAAAACGGATCCAACGTGATAAGGAAACAGCCTGCGGCAAGCTCATCACAGCTCCATGTCATTGCTCTCCCGCATGGCCATCAAGGCGCCGTATTGGTTTTCCATTTGCGCCGTGGCCTGCGCCTGGTGCTGCTCCGGCCACGCTGCCCGGCCTGTCGACATGGACAGTCGGTTGTTGTACACGGGATCGGAAGCCTGGCGGTAGCCAGACATTTCCGTGGCATCGTCATCGTCGTCATCCTTGGCCGAGGCCAGGTACTCGCGGCGTGCCAGCTCCTCGTAGCCGGACATCATGTAGGGCTCCATGTAGGACTGCGCGGACGGCTGCAGCCAGATACCGCTTGCGCTCTGGCAGGGCTGGTACGGCTGTGCCACTGTGACCGTCGTGCCGTCTAGGCTCATGGCCTGGTCCGCGCTGGCAGCCTCCATCTGTTGGTTCCTCTCGTAGCGCATCTGGGCCAGGGCGGCCTCCTTTTCGACGCTAGAACTGCCCCAGGCTTCCGTCGGGTTCTCTACATCGCGCGTTGGCGGGCAGATACGCCACAGCTGCAGCAGGTATTCGCGGCGGTCAGGTGCCGACATCTTGAAGAGGGCAATCTGAACCCGTGACAGCAGCGAGTGGTCGATGCCGTTTTGCATCAGCGTCTGCTCGACAGGCTCGCTTTCAGCCTGTGGCGGCACCGACGCCGGTCTCTGCTGCTGTTGCTGCTGCTGCTGCTGCTGCTGCTGCTGCTGCTGCTGCTGCTGCTGCTGAAACAGCTGCTCTTGTTCCATCTGCAGCTGCTGCTCCGCGGTAACATCCTCCATCGACCGCACAACGTGTGCGGAGTGGTGGTAGTGCTGAGAGATGGAATAGTGGATGTTTGGCTGTTTGGCTGCTGTGGCCGTTGCTGCCGCCATGGCGGCGGCCTCGGCTGCCTGCTGCTCAGCCACCCTTGGGTCCATCGTCACCGGAATGGGTCCGAGAGTCAGATTCCGGGCCAGGAGAGCTGCAAGGTCGTCGTGGGCCTGCATTGTGTACGTAGCGCTCTGAACAGACATCATCTTGAGCGGCGGTTAGGGGTAGATCTGCAGAGTTAGATGATGTTGAAGTAGTTATGATCGGACTTGGGAGCTTACAGCTCAGAGATCACAATGTATGATACTAATCTTGATCGTTATAAGAGGGAAACCCAGTATCGCCCGTATTTGGAAAGTGACAGTTGGTAAAGACGCGAGTCGTGCACCAACGTTCAGTCACTAGCTTCGTGTCAGAGTGTCCTTGCGTTCTTTTTTTCTCTGGGAACATATAGAGTATATATAATCTCTGGTGTCTATACCTAAGAAAGGTCAAGGAACGGGTAGTAAAACTGGCTGGTTTATTCGCTATGCTATGAATTCCCAACTGAAGAGACGCTTCGTCCTTTGTTTAGCGGTTGTTTGTTTCCGGCGACAGGACGAAGAACGAGAAGGGCTTAGACTTGAAGCATAAACGACGAAAGAAAACCAAAAGGACAAAAGGAGAGCGGCTGTCCAAACTATATATTTAGATCGCAGCAAAAAGCGGCGGTTGGCTATAGTGGGATGATTAGGGAGGCAAGAAGAAGCCTAAGGGCGTGAGAGAAAAAGGAGAAGTGTGAGGGAAAGAGGGTCCCGCGGCGGAAGGATGGTGGGGGAGGGACACGGGGGGGGGGGGCTTGCTGAGACAATGAGGGGCATCCAAGCAGGTATTCCTGTGTGGTGTTCTGAACTTCAAGCCAGGCCTCATAGACCTCAGAACAGCAAATCATGAAAGTAAGACAGACAGTTAAAAGGATACATGGGCGAAGAGGCCAGAAGAGGGGCATGTAATGTTCCCGCTGCGACATCAGCCGCCAACAAAGCAGTTCGGTTCTTTTTCTTCCAGAGCTAGACACGAACGCTTGGACATAGTTACCCTTGGGCCGCAATGCTATTGCTGTTCTCGGCTATCTAATCCCCCAGGTCGTGATGCCGTTGAAGAAGCTGCCCACTTTGGGCTTTAAGCGTCGGGCAGGTCGACAGCAAGTCGATTAAGTGGCCGTTTCCTATCCAATCGTTCTCCGACACATGCCGAGAGCGGAAGCCGCCCCCCTGTTAGTGTGTCTCGCCTTCCTTCACAGTCACCAATGTCGACAGGTCCGGAAGGCTCAGATGTTCCTGTTGGCAGCCCTCTTCCTGGAGTGCCTGGCCTTATGGCGGGGTCCTCAGATAGTGGGGCGGGGCTGCCTCAGCTTCGGGTGGCCCACCACAGGTACTTTGTTCCTCGATGACGTTGCATCTGTGGCAACCTTGACACTCCACGGGCATAGAGGTAAAGGCGGCGTCACGTCTGGTCACTCTGACTTGGAGACGTGTTTCTGTTCCTCACTCTCTCCAAACTCGTTTTTCTCTGGCCGCCAGGATGTCGAGCACACTACCCCCCAATTACTGTAAGCTCCCCAAGGGCACCAGATCGCCGTGTCAAACCTTGCCGTAAACAGGGTTGCTGATGGTTGTGAAAAGATGCTGTTCTTAATGTGTCTGAGAATGCGACGGCTCAGCAGATTCGCGACGCCTACAAGCGGTCAGTACAGCTTTTCTTCAAGTCTGTGCGTTCCGCGCGTGTTATCCTAACGGCCTGTGTTTGATAGTGCTGCTCTGAAGAACCATCCAGATCGTGTGCCTGTGGACAGCCCCGAGCGCAAGATCCGCACGCGCAAGTTCCAACTTGCCAACGATGCCTATTTCACACTGTCGGACGCGAGCCGCCGCCAGGAATATGACCGCCACAGGAGAAAGTATGGCACCAGCTCGTATGGAGATGCCGATGCCAGCACTGCTTCCCCGCCACCATACGAATCCGATAACGAAGGAGACGCCAAGAACGGAGCGTCCTGGGCGTGGAACTATTTCACCAAAGCGGCGGGCGGTACCGCGGCGGGCAGTGGGAGCGCCAGCTCGGAAGAAGCGCGGCAGCGCGCGGAAGATGCGCAGTTTGCCGATGTCTTTGAAGAGATGCTCCGCGAGGAGGGCATGGCTGATCCAGATACGAACCGGCCCATGGGCAAACTCTGGGGCTTGATGGGCGGCCTGAGCGGCGGTGCACTCGGCTTCATCGTGGCCAATGTGCCGGGCATGGTGGCCGGCGCCGTGGCCGGAAACAGGCTCGGTGCCATTCGCGATACCAAAGGAAAGAGCGTCTACGCTGTATTTCAGGAGCTCCCGCAAGATGACCGAGCGCGGCTCTTGAGCCAGTTGGCGATGCGGGTGTTCAGCCATGTTGTCGGAGTCTGAAACGGCCCCGTTTAACATGGCTGTGTGTTTCTGGTGGACGACTTACACAATGGGAAGCAAGACGAATATGCTAAATTTACGAGTATACCACCTTGTTTGATTGTTCCCCCCCGCCCTCCTCCCACCGGGTAACCCATATATACCCTTTGGTTGCCTTTGCTGGTCGCTGCCCAAGTCAAGTATACAGATATCTTGGTTGTTGGAGTTTCATCATAGTGTTTGCTGCCCCTTTTACCCGTTTTTTAGCTTTGGTTTTCTTTAGGATTTCAGATGAACAGGAAAATGAGCCATGATTAAAAAGGTCCTGGCAAACAGAGGTGTTATCTATCGAGCATAAATGTACAAAGCATAAGATAACTTCAAGAATCAAAGTTAAATACACTAGTACTAGCGCAACGACTGTTGAAGTTTCTAGATGTGACACCACTCCAATTCGTCGAGTACTTGGTGTTCTGCCAAAGAGCCCAGGGAAAAGGGACGATGTCCCCTTCGGCCCGAGTCTCGTCCCTATGTTATCGTGTAGGTCACCTTACCACCTGTCCTTGGCAGCACAAAGCACTCCGGCCCAGCTTTGAAGTCGTACCTGGATGACATTGGTGCTCTCATCTTTTCGTATGGACCATCAGTGTACCATTGAACGGGTGATTTTCAGCTGGTGACATTCTCGAGGGGTAACTTCAGTTGGCACTTTCGGCCGGGAAACCATTATCACAAGTTATACTGGCAAGTGTTCACAGCGTCTACTTTTAGCATATGGAGCGATATGGAGTACGTGAACGAGGCAAGTTAGTACTTTCAATTCCATCAGAACGCTGCCAGTTGCAATACTTTGACATGAGTGGTCCACTTTGCTAGATATTAGGTTGTAAAAGGCTCAAAGAAATGTAGAAATCGCAATATACCAATCTCTACAAGACGAACAATCAAAGGGCGACTTCAAAAGCTCTGAAGCACCGGCTACAACTGATAGGGTTATGCAGTGAGTTGGAAAAGCTGTCATCAAAGTAGGAAAAAGTTTCCAAAAGATGAGGCGTGCCTGTATGAGCGCCCAATTTCCAGAGCGCTCTCGTAGCTTCACGGTAGAACCCGCGTCTAGCCACGTGATGCAGTTTGTTAAACACTCGCAGCCGCGTTTAGTGGCTAGTGCGGGGCACCCGTTCGCGGTCAACAAGCCACAAACTATTATTACAAAGCCCATTTCTGCCTGGCTCTACCTGCTGCGACTTTCAACCAGAAGAGCAAGACTGGCAGGCGCGCATTGTGAGCTTACGGAACTACTAGACGCGGAAGCCGGCAAAGACAGCGCAAGGTGCTGCAAACAACGCAATGTCCGTGACCGATATCACGTCGCCCGCCCATCTGGAGGGGCTCTTGAAGACCTCCAAGCTGGTCGTGGTGGACTGTACGTTGCGCCTCCCGTTCTCTCTTCCGTGAAGCCTTTTTATATGTTCCGTTCTGACTGTAGGCAGTCATGGCTGACTGGTGTGCGCCTTGCCGCGTTATCTCGCCCTTCTTCGAGAGTATCGCCCGGTCGATGAGCCGTCCCAACGCCGTCACGTTTGCGCGAATCAATGCCGATGAGCAGCAGTCCATCACCCGCGCATACAACATCACCGCACTGCCATCCTTTTTGCTGTTCCGCGACGGCAAGGTCATTGACCGCGTGCAAGGCGCCAACAAGCCGGCGCTGGAGAAACTGGCCTCGCGGCTGGTGGCCGAAGCCTCGGGAGGGGCCGGCGGGGCCGGCGAGGGCAGCAGTGCGGCGGGGGGGGCGGCGTCAGGATCCCAGACCGTTTCGGTGGGAGGAGGCGAGAGATGGCTGGGCGCCAGCCTGCCCCGCGGCTACAGCGACATTACCGACCAGGTCGAACAGAACCGCCTGGAGCTGCTGAACGTGGACCCGAGCTCGGGGGCGGTGCGGGTGCTGTTTGGGCCGTCCAAGCCCGGCGTTGCCACGGCGGCCGCAGACTGGGTTGAGAGCGACACGGACGAGCAGCTCATGTTGTTCATCCCGTTCCAGTCCATTGTGAAACTCCACACGATCCAGGTACGCATCCTTTTCTGCCCTTTTCTTTCTGCCAGGCCATCAGCTCCAAACTGACTCCTTGCCACCATGCAGATCACGTCGCGGCCCTCGAGTGAGGAGGTGGCGCGGCCGGCAGTCATCCATCTGTACAGCAACAGCCCGCACAACCTGGGCTTCGACGAGGCCGAGGACACGCAGGCGACTCAGGAGGTGGAACTGAAGCCGACCGACTGGAACGAGAATGGCACAGCCTCCATCAGCCTGCGCTTTGTCAAGTTCCAAAAAATAAACAGCCTGGTGCTCTTCGTGGTGTCTGCGGAGGGCGGCATCGACAAGGTGCGGCTGGACCGGATCCGCCTCATCGGCGAGGCCGGGGAGAAGCGCGAAATGGGCAAGCTGGAGAAGATAGGAGATGAGCTCGGAGAGTAGGTGTGTGCATAATGCAAGTCTGACAAGAGCCACTTTGCAACCAGAGGGCAAAAGCGACGAGTTTTATATGGAATACAGAAAAAAAAGGGCCTGCCACGAAGTAACGAACGGGGATGAATGAGAGAGGGGGAGCACAGATGAAGTGAGCGACAGGAGAGGGCCAATTTCCGAAGCCACTGTGCTGGAGAAGGGAGACAAGGGTCTTTCTCTCAACGATATGGAGAATAGCAATACGACCGAGTCTCCGCGTGGTCCCTCCTTGGCCTTCCCCGCAACTTTTGCAGATCAGCACAGGTCTACTTCTTCATGGGTCCCTGTACTGAGAATAGAGGGACATATATACCTTTTTTTTTTCCACACGAATATCTAATTGCCGGGTTAGGCAACGAGAAAACAGGCAAGGGGCAAGCTCAGATGCGCATACGGCATGCCTGCCAATACACCTTTACGAACGGGAGGTTGCATGGCAAGGTTGCTCATGATAGGAGTAGATATGGCATATAATGGCCTGAATCTGCTCTGCCGGTATTCTACGATCTGCGCCTTTTCCCTGCCAGTACCTGTAGGGCGTTTTACGTCAAAACAGCCTGGCAAGAAACAAGGGCAGGCCCGGAGGTTCGAACGAAGGCTGCCACATACCCCATATGGATACGTGATAGGATTCAGACACGAAACAAGCCTGGGATATGCGGCCGAGTAAATTCGAAGCGCTGATAGCAGCGTACACCAGCAGTGCATACCAGCTGAATGCCAGAAAATTGGCAGAACCCGAAATCGTACGTCAATACTTGTTGTCTTGATCTTACAGCCCACTCCTGATGCGGTGGCTCCCGTGCGGCGTGGGAGCCAAGCCAACATCCTATTCCTGGTCATTGCAACCCAGTACCAAGTTCCTTCTTTTGAAGGGTTTGTCCGACCCCCTACCGTCGCCTGCCCGGCTGAACGCGATCTCTGTTGGGAGAAAGGTAGGCCCGGAGCGAGACAGTCCAGTAGGAAAAAGAGCCGGTTATGCAATATGTTTCTTCTGTGGCACGACTGACGCTGCGAATCAACGAATCTCCTCCTTTGGGGAGAAGACTGTGATGAATCCGAGCAACACGGGTAGATGTATAAAATGTCGTGCCAGCCGCACGAAGAAAAAAAGAAGAAGAGAAAGGAATGAGAGACGAGGGGGGAAAATTCTGCTCTTAAATACTCGAAATTTCAGCGGGTCCGTGGAGCAGGCGCCGCTGATTGGCTGTGAGCGCCACACGGTGCGAAACAGTTATCAGATGATCAGATAACAGGGAAGCAAGTATCTTACCTTTTCACTGCGTGCATGCCCTGCCCATTCCAGAAGCAACCGCGCAGAGTCGTTGCTATCCCCTACTCGGCACTCAAGGCAAGAGGCGCATGAGCAACTCGCGCCGTACTGGTAAGATACATTTCGACCCGGCCGGGCAGGGTGGGGGGGGGGGGGGGAAAGGCAGGCTCGCTTCGCGATGCGGCATGAAGCACAGCGTCTGAGCAGCCAAAGGCATAACTTTATATGCACAGGCGCATTATGACGGGTTGCTTTTTTGGGCAGCTCGGGTCGGACGCTTCCTGCGTGTCACGCACGAAACGCGGCGGCGTTTTAGTGTGGGAGGGTCCGCTTTCCCGCGTGCGTGTTTCGTCGCCGCCGCTTATTTTAAGCGAGTTTTATTCTCCGTCCCCGATGGATGCGATGTTGGAACCGAGGGCAGCCCCAACGGCTCGGTTGTATTAGTGCGCTTTTCTTTTCCAACCGATGCTACCTACCGACCTGGCAGCGGCCAAGGCCGTCTTGCCTTTGTCCTTGGCACAGGGCCCTTGCTCCTCTGCTTCACTCTGGCTTTCTGTTGCTGTGTTTTGTAATCTGCCCAGGTGCTCGCGGGATCGTGTTTTGTAATCAGTCCAGGTGCTCACGAGCTCTGTGCATATCCGAAACAAATCTAGACCCCTGAAGGCTCTCTTCCATTGCTTCTACGACCGCGCTAGCATGTTTGGGAGCCAATCTACGTTTAGTCCGTACGGTCCGACCGCCCCTTGTCTCCCCGCCACCTCGCACAACTGTCGCCTTGCTCCACACGCTCTTTGGTGGCCCCCCCCCCCCCCCCCCGGTTCTCTCTGTGCAATGCGCTCTTGTGAAGACGAGCAATGTTGGTGCTTTGGGTGACTGTAGGGTTGGCGGGGGCAAGGCCTCACGTAGCCAAAGACCAATCGGGAGAAGAGAGAGACCAGGAAACGCTACAAGGTAGTATCACTCCTTTGGGCAGCCATGCTGCTTCAAGAGGGGCTGTTGTGACGTTGATTCCAGGCGTGTGGCTCACTCCGAGTCCCTTTCTCAATGCTGAGCTGAGCTCTGCCACCGGTATGGAAACAGGAGATCTACCCCCCCCCCCTCTCTCTCCGTTTCCATATCGTTTTATTCTGTTGTATCGGTCATCGATTCGATCCGGAATTGGATATTTTCGGTCTTCTCCGACGGCACGGCTCCAGACAGCCTGGGTTCCATGTTTATATTGCCGCTCGACGCTGCCCCAGCTCGTGTATTGTGATGACCTTTTTCCATCACCGCACATCATGAGACACTTCCACTACTTTGTATGTCTCCCTCCGGAGATCCGCGTCATGATCTGGGAGCTCGCGCTGCCGGAGCCACGTGTGTACGAGATCATGGACGTGCCGAACGCGCGGCAGAAGATGGCGGCAGCGGACGGGCTGATGTATGCCAACGTGCACTACGAGCCGCCGCCGAGCCTAGCGGCGGTCTGCCGCGAGTCGCGCGGCCTCGTGCTGCAGCGCTACCGGCCGTTGACGCTGGGCGCAACGACCAAGTTTGTCGACCTGGGGCGCGACCTGCTGCTGCTGGAGCCGTACCTGCTGCTCAAGCGCCTGCACCGCACGCTGCGCTTCATGGCGCGCCTGCCGCTGGTCCGCGACCGGCTGGCCGCCCTGGCCCTCGGCACCCACTACGGCAGCGGCGACGGCGACGGCGATGGCGACGGCAACGGCCACAGCGACGACCACAGCAGCCGCAAGAGCCGCAAGAGCCGCAGCAGCCTCGGCCACCCGGTGCTTGGCGGCCCGGCCGCGGGTCGCGGCGTGGCCCAGCTGCTGTCTGCGCTGGGGCGCTTCCCGCGTCTGCGCAGGCTGCTCTTTGTGGTGCACCAGGAGTTCCAGTTTGAGCTGTCGTCGGCGCCACCCCTGCTCTGCGTGCCCGGCCCGGCGGCGGCGGCCGTGCGGGCCCAGGTGGTGCACCAGGCCTACCGCTTCAAGTTCGACATTGAGGCCCACATCAACGAGCAGTACCCGCGGCGGCCGCACCGCAACGAGCTGCTCTTCTACCCGCTAGACGACGGCCGCCGGGACCCCGGCGCGGACGCCAACAACCGGCCGGCGCTCGACAGGAGCGAGAGCGGTGGCCCCGCCAGGGCCGCCGTGGCGGCGGCTGCGGGAATGGCAACGGGCGCTTTGGGCGCTCCGGGCGGTCTGCCGAGAGCCAAGGGCCGGGACCTGGGCGACGGCGGCGGCCACAAACAGAAAGATGAGTGGTGCGACCCCTGGCCCACAAACGACGACTGGCGGCGCTTCCGGCAGCGCTTCCAGCGGGCCGTGGTGGCGGCGCTGCAGACAGAGCGGGCGAGCGAGGGCGAGAAGGAGGTCCACGATGAGAGAAGGTGCGGCAGCAGCAGCAGCAGCAGCAGCAGTAGTAGTGACTGCCAGGACGGCCGATGCCCCCCATGCTATCGGCTGCCGGCCGTGGAAGGGGTCGGCTTGTTGTGGCGGTACACGCAGGGCAACCGGAGCGTGGCCGGCATCCGGGGGCGGCCAGCTGGGTGATAAGGCTGCTGGGCACTGTATCTATGATAATGACATGTTGGCTGTGATTTTTCAAGCAGGTGCCGTGTTGGATGCTTTGATCTGTTCCTTGCGACGGGTGCCGTGTTGTTTGCATCCGTTGACCTTGAGAGAGCGTCTGACCGCTGGGGCCTATCTTGCCTATCTTGAGCACCTTCCCAAAGAGAGCACTAGAGCATGGCGTTCTGACGCTCTTTCCACGGTAGTTGTGCGGATGAATCAAGCTGCTAGCTGACAAATCGGAGACGGGCCTTTTTCGGTCTGGGGCCTTTTCGCTCTCTCTTCCTCGATCTCGACGCTCGCATGCAAGCATTGACAGCCGCGCGAAAGTCAACAGGCTCCCTCACAGGTCCCTCACAGGTAAAAATGTCTGAGAGTGCCGAGGCAGCGGTCAGCGAGACCACGCGGCTGCTGCTGGCTGGGAGCGACGGGAACGGCCCCGAAGTCGTCGAAACGGGTGTCTGCGGCGATGGCGACGACGGGGCGGCGGCGGCAGAGAAGCCGGGGGTGCGGCGGCAGGTGCTGCTGCTGTGCCTGGCGCGGCTGCTGGAGCCGGTGGCGTTCTTCTCGATCCTGCCGTACATCAACCCGATGGTGCAGGACAACGGCGGGCTGGCCGACACGGACGTGGGCTTCTACAGCGGCATGATCGAGTCGCTCTTCTCGCTGACGCAGGCGGCGGTGATGCTGGCCTGGGGCCGGGCGGCCGACCGGTTCGGGCGCAAGCCGGTGCTGGTGGTGTCGCTGGCCGGCCTGTCGGGCGCGGTGGCGCTGTTTGGGCTGGCGCGCTCGCTGCCGCAGATGATTGCGCTGCGCTGCCTGGCCGGCGTCTTTGCCGGCACCATTGTCACCATCCGCACCATGCTGGCCGAGCTGAGCACGCCGGCCACCGAGGCGCGTGTCTTTAGCTGGTACGCCTTTAGCGGCAATCTGGGCATCTTTCTGGGCCCGCTGATTGGCGGCGCGCTGGCCGACCCGCTGCACCGCGGCCGCGACCGCGACCGGGCCGTGGCTCCCGGCGGCGGCGGCAGCGAGCCCCCCTTTCTGGCCGTCTATCCCTATGCGCTGCCAAGCCTTGTGGTGGGCGGCATCGGCGCTGTTGCCGTCGCCACGACGGTTCTCTTTGTCGAGGAGACGCTGCCGGAGCGGCTGCGCAGCGGCGGAGCCGGAGCCGGGGCCGGGGCCGAAATCGGAACCAGAACCGGAACCAGAACCGGAACCAGAGAAACGCCCGGGCCGGCCGCGCCCACCATGACGATCCCGCAGCTGCTGCGCGCGCCCGGCGTTGGCATCGTGCTGTACGTGTACGCACACGCCATGGTGCTGGCGTTTGCCTATACAGCCATGATGCCCGTGTTCTGGTTCACGCCGGCGCGGCTCGGCGGGTTCGGGCTGACGCCGCTGCAGATCTCGGCGCTGCTCGGCCTCTGCGGAATCGCGCAGGCGGTCTGGCTGCTGGTGCCGTTCCCGCTGCTGCAGCGCCGCCGCGGCACCAACGCCGTCATGCGCCTGTGCGCGGCCGGCTACGCGCCCTTTATGGCCGTGTGCCCGCTGCTGAGCGTGCTGCGGCGCAGCGCCCCGGCCCTCATCGGCCCGGCCGCCGCCCGCGCCGCCTTCTGGACCGCCGCCCCCGTGGTCCTGGGCGTCGGCAGCGGCGTGAGCATGGCCTTTACCGCCATCCAGCTGGCCGTCAACGACGTCGCGCCCGCGCCCGCGCTGCTCGGCACCCTCAACGCGCTCGCGCTGACCGGCGTCACCGCCATCCGCGCCGTTGTGCCCGCGCTCTTCACCAGCCTCTATGCCGTCGGCGCCCGCACCCAGTGGCTGCACGGCTACGCCATCTGGCTGCTGATGGTGGCGCTGGCGCTGGGCTTTGCCGTCGCCGTGCGTCGCCTGCCCGACTACGAGTTGCTCCGGAAGCAGCGCGCCGCCGCCGCCTCCGAGGCTCCCGAGGACGCGCGTGGCAGTGAGGGTGGCGTGGCAGTGAACCATTGCCCTCGACGATAACCCAACGCATGTCGAAAGCTCAGCTCGGCCGAGACCGCCTTGATGCTCTCGCCCCGAAGCCAAACAACCAAGTTTGCCGCAGTCTTTATTCTTCCGCAGTCTTTATTTTAAGCAGAATTACACGGCAGTCTTACCGGATCACACTTGCCAGATCACGACACTTCTTGGACAGCCTAGAAGCATCCAATGCAGTCCACTCCTGCAGCGTGACGTCATCGTGGCGCTTTGCAGCGAAACGGGCCTCTCGTCCTGATCTCTGTTCTCGTATTTGATGACGCCGCGGCAGCAAGAGCTGGACCGGCTGGGCTGCTGCAGAAAGCCTGCTTTTACGTCGTAGAAGCTCTGCCGGGCTGCGCGAAGCCCCAAACTCGTCCTCCCATGACGACGCCGCCTGGGGGCTTGGCTCTGTTTTCATGACCAGCAGCTGCCCACAAGCCATGTGAGCGAAGCAGCCTACGTGGCTCAGCCTGGCTTCTGCAGCGTTCCGTTGTATAAAGCCCCCTGCGGCTTCCTGCCCAGGCAGCACTGCTCTTGCCTTTTGCGCAACAAGTTTACAAAGTTGAACCAGTGTCTACTTTAGACAGTACGAGTACCAGTACGTCTTTACTTCAAGTACGAGTTACCAGTACGCCTTTACTTCAAGTACGAGTTTACCAGTCGTCTTTACATCAAGTACGACTTTACCAGTCGTCTTTACATCAAGTACGAGTTTACCAGTCTTTACATCAAGTACGAGTTTACCAGTACGTCTTTACGACCAAGAAAATAACCGACGTTGCTGACGCCTGCTCACAGTGCCGCACCGACACCGCAACGCCAAAAAGTACCTCTACCTTGAGCCGCCCTCCCACGGCTCCACCGCCATCCGCAGGAAGATCACAACCATCTACCCGGCCCAGACTCTCTCGCCGCCGCCGCCGCCGCCGCCTCCTCCTTTGGTGGTCCAACTGCCGCCGCCGCCGGTCCCCGCTCCACCGACGGTCCCCGCTCCACCGACGGTCCCCGCTCCACCGACGGTCCCCGCTCTACCGACGGTCCCCGCTCCACCGCCGTCACCGCCTCGACCGCCATCGCCGCCGCGGCTGCGGCCGCCGCAGGTGGTGTACAGCAGCAGCAGCAGCAGCAGCGACGACGACGACGACGGCGACGACGATGACGACGACAGCATCGACATTATTGCCGTTGACGTCGAGCCCGAGGATGAGAATCAGCGGCACCATCACCACCGCCGCCGCCGCCGCCACAGCCATGGCCGTGGCCGTGACCGCGACCGCGACCGCGACCGCGACCGCGACCGTGACCGTGACACTGTGTACATTGAGCGGGAGCGGATGGTGCCGGTGGAGGTCCCCGTGAGGTATCCGGTGCCAGTAGAGGTGCCGGTGGAGGTGCCGGTGGAGGTGCGCGTGCCGGTCCCTGTGCCCTACCGGGTCTCTGTGCCCGCGCGGGAGCCGCCGCGGGAGCCGCCGCGGGAGCGTTCGCCCGTGGAGGTGCGGGTGCGCACGCGCAGGAGGTCCGAGTCATTGTCATCGTCGTCGTCGGCGTCCGCCTCAGTCTTGTCCTTGCCGCCGCCGCCGGCGGAGCGCCGCCGCGAGTACGAATCGTACCGCCACGTGCGGGCGCCCCCCCAGGTCCTGCAGGCACCGTCACCGCCGCCGCCACCGCCGCCGCCGCCGCCACCACCACCCGAAGCTTGGGAGAGGCGGCGGGACCGCGTCACGGTGGAGGACCGGCAGCGGTACCGGCAGCCGCCGGAACAGAGCCCGCGCCAGTCCTACGAAGCGTGGGACGCGCGGGACCGCATCGCGGCCGAGGACCGCTACCGGCGCCGGCCGCCGGCGCCGGCGTACTACGACCCACGCTAGCCTGGGTGTCTGGATTCGGCCGTGTCTGGCGGGCTACCTGCCGAGGAAGACGGGCCACCGACGGCGTGGAGCCGCCGTGGCAGAGCGCGTCTGGCAACGGCGGAGCAGGGAGATGTAAGAAATTACACGAATAGACGACCCAGAATGCACCCGACTCGTATCTCACGCTTCTCTCGTGTGAGCTGCTCCGCCCTGACGAGCGTGACACCGGGTCAGAGAGAAGGGTGGCAGAGGCGCCTGAAACGTATGCGAGACCGTCCCCCGCCGCTCCCGTTCCGGGCGGGCGAGCAGACTGGTGTTTCAGCCAGGAGAAAGAGGAGGGCCAGCACGCAGCACCGTATCTTACACCTGGCCAGAGCAAATCTCAAGACACGTTGCGACGGGTCATTGGCCTGTTTCTGCATCTTACTACAGCCACTCGCAACCTGGAAAGACTCGCTCTCTCTCTCTCTCGCTCTCTCTCTCTCTCGCTCTCGCTCTTTATTCCGACTGTGCACCTCTTTTGCGTTTCAGACGGTAGCATTGGCTACTACTCGCCAGCGTCACCCCTTTTGCCTGCGTCTTTAGAGTTGAGCTAGGAGAGTTCTTTCAGAGTTATCCGGGGGGGTCCACGAGTTCCTCAGCGTACGGAGTACAGAGTAAGATAGGCCTCCGTAAGCTTGGGCAGCCCAGGCTCCGGATTGGCTGGGTAGGCGTTCACGTTCACGGGGTCTGGAGGGCATGCGCTGCGAGTGGCCATCTGGGGGTCCAATGGGCTCTGCAGATTACGTGCAGGGCTAGCCGTTATCACAACGCGGAAACAACGACGGCTTTCTAGGGCCCTCGTGTGGCCCAGGCTAGACTTTTGGGGCCTCGTAAAGGGGGCAGACGGCTCCACAGCAACGTCCTTGTTGCCCCGAATCAGAAAAATGAATCGCAGAGGAGTCTTGGATCGCAGAGGAGTCTTGGATCGCAGAGGAATAAATCGCAGAGGAGTCTTGGATCGCAGAGGAATAAATCGCAGAGGAGTCTTGGATCCGTTGTCGGCCGGCCGCCGCACCGCAGACGAGGTCACGGCTTGCGGCCGCCGCCGTGTCGAGCGCAGCGCGCAGCGCAGAGAGAGCTTGACTTGGCCCATTCTTTGGCAAGCTCAGAGGGGGGATCAGCAGCGAGAGCCCCCGTGGGCTCCTGGAATGGCGAGCTTGCTCCTGCAGCGGTAGCGGCTTGCTGCTGCTTCATTTAGCACTGGGACCCGCTGATAGCGGCCCATGTCGCTACGAGACTCCGTATCTCATACTCCGCAAGTATTACTGATATCTTACCCTCTTCCAGGGGGCGTCGGCCTCGGCCCGCGTGCAGGAGGGTTTGCTGCAGTCTTTTGCGCGAGCCACTGCTCCCGCCGCGAGGGCGTTACAGAGTCATGCTGTGCCTGCTTTGCTTTCCGGCGCCTGTGCTTCTGCGCCTGTGCCTCTGCGCCTCTCCTTTCGGCGGGCTTCTGGGCTCTCCTCATGCCCACCACAAAAGGCTCCACCCACTGCCATCAGTTGTCAGGTTCGCTATGATCCCTGCCGCACCGCCCCTCCCTCGTTAATGAAGGCCTGCGCGCCAGTGCCGTTGCTGCTCCATATCAGCCAAACCGTCGGCGCGTCTCTAGCCTGTTCTGTCGAGCAAAACCACTGGCCGGCGCCGAGAGGAAAGCAACGCCCGGCCGCTGCGACAGTCGTTGTCGCGCCTGTAAGATACATATATCTTTTTTTGGGCGCAGAGTGTGGTATTAAAATCTCGGACCGCGGGATGAAAACCACGGTAGCCCAAAAAATACCTGACCCTTTTTTTGGCGTTTTATCTTATTTTATGCTAGTTTTCGTGCCGTGGCGTTCCTGCCTATCCATATTTGCCCCCTTTGCACCTGCCTCTTGTCGACGGCGCTGAGCGCTGCGAGATCAGATCCAATATGTAACTAATCACCGTAATATCAATCACTCTTTCCTAGCTGAGTTACGGCCTGTACCCACCACCAAAAGAGTTTGGCCCGTCGCCGGTTTGGGTTGGGGGGGGGGGGGGGGGGGGGGGGGGGGGGGGGGGGGGGGGGGGGGGGGGGGGGGGGCGGGGCCCCCCCAAAGTCAGCGCGTTGAGCGTATAGCAGGTACCAGAAAGCGGCTCAAAAGATCAAAGATTTGCGTGGGGTGGGGGG